>OZ020523.1:16443486-17006862 GCA_963971425.1 Bryoerythrophyllum caledonicum | reverse complement strand
TGCCAGGCGACCAAGTACCACCACACCGTTGCATGACCGGGGTTCACTCTAGAAGAAGATGAAATTGCTCTACGCAAAATTTCCTTTTTCTTAGGAGGATGATCTACCCACTTAAATTCCGCTGGAGTGGGGATATCCATTGGATGGTTGCATGTATCTATAGATACACACGGACTCTCCTTAAGGTCAGTTTGAATAGCCACCAAGGACTCCAGGAAGGACTTCGGGGTTGGTGACGGGAGGTCTACCGTTTCTTTCGCGGTTGAAGTTTCCAGAAGGTTTCATTTTCTTTTGTAAACCTTCACAACCCACTCTTTCGAAGATGAAGAGTCCACCCGACTTATCGGTGTTTGAGTCCATTAGAGAACAAGAAGATTTGGAGTAGACCAATCTCATCTTCTTCCGGAGTGAACCCCGGTCTTGTAACGGTGTGGTGGTACTTGGTCGCCTGGCAAGCCTCTTGGTCATCGACATGATAGTCTCTTGGGATTGCATCTTCGAGTCGTGGATCTCCTTTCTGAGCAGCCCGAAGATCTCTCTTCAACTTGGTCACTAGCTCCAGCTTCTCTCGGGCCGCCAATAAGATGTCTCGATTGTCTTCCACTTCAAAGATCTTCCAGAGAATCCTTTGGAGACCCCTTGCCTCCATTAACTCCATCTCCATCTCTTGGATCTCCCGGGTCACTTCTCGGAAGAACTTGGATATGTTCTCCACGAGAGTAAGTTTCTTGGATGCCCCGGGTGGTTGTGGTGGTTTCTCCCAGTGAGACCGGAAGGTCCTCCCCTTACTTGAAATTACTTGAGACAAAGAGGCTTCTTGTGGAGTTGCCGGTAATGCCGACCGTGACTTTGGTTGTTGAGGAGGATCCCGGGGAGGATGATCTGAAGGAGACATCCCTTGTCTCCACATCCTCTACTCATCCGGGTCTAAACAATAGTGGTGCTTATACAAATGCATGAGATAGGGGGTCAAGAATGTCTTAGAGCCTCCACCTTGTTGAATCACCCGAATTTTGCCTCAACAAACAAAGATCCCCAATCCGGGGAGGATTCTTCGAAAAATGCTTCGATATAGGCGGTGGCCAACCGGGTTGTAACCCTTTGACGACGGTTGGGATGGAGGATTGGGTTTAGAAACTCAACCGCCCTTCTCAATCGGTGATTCGTGAAGTAGTCGCTTCGGTAGCATTTGGATGGTTTGTACGGATGCGATACATGTTCCTCTAGCAGCTCTCGGTTGACCCCGGTTGTCCACTCACTTTCTTGACGAAGAGAGTACACTTCGCGCCATACATCCACGGTCCAAGACCGGTGATTTGTCCGAGAGGCTCCCCGGGGAGTCTCGGGAGGTTGCAACTCCGACACCACATGTCCCCTCTGGAATACCCACAGCTTCTCGTAGAGTCCTCTGTACCCTATCCGGATAAGGTCTTCTTCCAACTGTACGCCTTTCGGAGTCCCCTCCCACTTGTTCGGGTCAATCTTCGAAAGAGTTATCGACACCGGTAGAGCCACGTTGTCCGGGGTGGACAAAATCCTTGAAATGCATGTACTTTCACCAATCTCCCTATTAACTTGTCACAAACTCCGGTCCGGCCCGGAAACACAAGTCTACCGGTTAACCGGTGGACAATTCCGGAACACTTTGCTAGAATATGTGGATATAGGTGTCTCACATATCTAGCTACATACTAACAACACAAGGTCATATAAAATCATAACAAAGAGAGGTCTTGGGAGATAAAGACTTAGAAAGAGGTTTATCCGGTTGATCGGAAAGACTGGGAAAAAGTTAAAAAATATGGGCAAAACCTAAAAACGATAGGAGGATGGAGAAAACTCAAAAGAATGACTTGCCACAAGGCTAGGACAGTAGACAACAATTAATATGACACTAATGTAGACTTACATGTATACTAGGTCACAATATGGTCTAGATAGAGTCCACCGGGGGACTTTTTCTCTAGACCGGGGAGGATGTTACCGGGGGTCACCCCGGTAGAAAAGAGAGAAAAAAACTTACAAACAAGAAATTTGTACAAACAACAGAAACCCAACATAGGCAAGAGTCACCTTTGTTTTCCAACTACTTGTTGCATCCGCAACTTCCTTTCTTTGTCTCTTTTATCTTCTCGCTTTGGCCATTAATCTCCTCCACCTCCAAAAATCCTAAGAATCTCCACCACTACCAAACCCTAGGAATCTCCCTAATTTGTCCAAAAAGGCACCTCCTCTTCAAACCCTAGTTGTACCTCCTCCTCTTCAAACCTGTTCTTCCTCTTCTTCTTCTTCTTCCTCCTAGTTGCACCACCTCTCCTTCACTTCTTTGACTACTTTTTCAAAACCTCAACTCCAAAAAAAAAACCCAAATAGAGAGAGAGAGAGAGAGAGAGAGAGAGAGAGAAAGAGAAAGAAAAAGAGAGAGAAAGAAAGAGAGAGGGAGGTAGAGATACTATGATAGAGAGAACTAGAGAGGGAGATAGAGGGGAAATTTTTGTTGAGATAGAGCTATATACTGTAAGGAAATAGAGCTACAGATTCTGGGGAAACCAAAATATATAAGAGAGAGAGAGAACAAATAACATAAATATATTTGGAATATATTGGCTATGGAGAAGTGTCTTCAACTTTGTAGGATAGTTGCCTTATATACTTTCCTCCCACCATAGAAGATAAAGTAAACTACAAGCTCACTTTACTTTGAGCGGATATAGAAACATAAGTTCCTTTTACCTTATGCGGATATAGAAACTACTGATCGTTTCTAAGTTGACCTTTACTTTAACAAATTCGAAGGGGGGAAAGATTTTAGAAGACGAGGAGGATAGAGAAGACTTCTGGAAGAGGGACAAGAGTTTTGGAGGGGTCAATTTCGGGAAGGGGACTTTGAAGGCGGCTAGAGCTGCCCGGGTGATACCTGGGTACCCGGGTATCAGCCCATACCTGGGTTCGTACCCGGGCTAGTTCATATCCGGGTTGATACCTGGGTATGTATTTTTTTGTTTTTGTTTTTTTTGTTTTTTTTTTTTTTTCCTCCTACAAGTAACTACTAATTCTTTCAAACAAGAATTAGCGTCTACAAGATCTAAACTACTTCTAACTACCTCCTAAGCTTAACTAGTTAATTTAGGTTAAGTGGTGATTTTAGACTTACCTCTCGGGGTCTCTTCCGGGACTCTTTTGAAATTGTTTTCCGGGACTTAAACTAGTGATTTTAAGACCCAGTTTTATCACCACTATAAACCTAATTAACTACTTAAGCATTTCCCTATTTTCGCTATCCACTATCTAATCTAATTCCACACAACACTAACTACTTTTCTAATTAAATAAGACTAAAAACCCTATTCTAACTAATTTTTGGTAGGGGCAACCAAGTGGGAGTTTCAGACTCCAACAATATTATTAGTTGTATTTATATAGAAGCCGTCTATTAGGCTTTAATCATTATAGTTATAGCCGCCTTTTCTGTGAAGTTTAGGTTTTCTATGAAGTAGCGCCATTCATAGTGTATGGTTTGAGGGGGGTGTTATGATTTCTGTATTATCGACCAATTAATGCTATGTCTCTGTTGAAGTCTCCACACAACATGTATGTGTGATTGAGATAATGATTCATTTGAGATGTAATAGTGTTTTGTATGTCTATAATAAATCTAGTATCTTTAAGCTACATCATCACATGGTTGTAGTAGTTGATTAGTAAATCTAATTATTTGAAGGTAGGGAGATATGTGCATTGGAGTAGGAATTTTTTTGATGTTGCCCGGGAAGGTGTATTTTTTGTGTACTAGTGTAAGGAGGCCACCGCGGCCCAGTGTGTATGGTCTCCGTTGTTGGATGCATCTTGTTAGTGCATGTGTGTTATTAAAAATAGGTTTATAGTCTTGGAATATTTTTTGTATTTATTTTGTAGATTTTGTGGTTGGATATTTTTGTTTCTTGAATGACTATGAAGGTCGGTGGTGTTTCTGTATATGTGGTCAAAGCTTGTAAGCTGGGGAGAGCGGTGTTTAGAGATGACGCATTCCATGTAATGATGTTTGTATTTTCATTGTTTGTGCTAATGTTTTGGTTCTGTGGGGGAAGAAAAAAGGGGGGAGGGGATGGATGGATGTATTTTGTTATGGAGTCGAAACATTTTCGTGTCTCGTTAATTAGATTGTTAGGAAGGTAAGGAAGTTTTTGTTTTATTGTGCTCCTTAAGGGCGGTATGGTTTGGCTATGTAAAAAGTTGTATAATTCTTTATGTATTGAGTTTGGGTGATTTATAATACTTTGATTTTCTTCAAGAAATTTTGAATATGGGTGTGGGGTATGAGTATGTCTTTCGGGTGGGTTTTGTAAGTTTGATAAGGTTCGTAATAGTGTGTTATTCCATGTGATTATATTTGGGTTTTGTGGGTTTAAAAGATGCTTACATTTGTCTATGTTTGGATGGGTGGTAATTACTAGGGCATATGAAATGTGTGTCGGTGGATGTGTATTTTGTTGTTGTATGTATTGGGCAATATTTGGGTGTGTAGTTGCAGTTTTATGGTATTTGGTATAAAGTATATTTTGGCATTTTTCTTATGTGATGTGGGATGTCTATTTAGTATATTAGGCGTTGGTCCCGGGTTGGTTTCTATATCTCCGCCTAGAAGTAATAGGAGTTTTATGTGTTTAGATTTGGTGCTGTGTTTTAGAATTCTTGTTTTTAATCTAAATTTTAGAGGTTTTTTACTGTTATTGAGATTGTGTTTGTTTGAAAGTGTGTGTGTCTCTATGTTTGGGTGTATTGTTGTCTTTGTAGTTGTGTTTATGGTGAATGTAGAAATAGTTAATGTGTAATGGATATTGGATGTATTTGCCTTTATATTGGTGTGTGGAATTGTATTCTTTCTTGTGGTTGAGGTGTTTATTTTATTTTTATTGTCTATTTTATGTGTGGTTGTTTGTTTGAGTGTGTGTTCACGTTTTTTTTTGTTTTTGTATATGTTTGTATTTTTGTATTGTTTTTTGTTTTTGTTTGTTTGTTTTTTTGATAGTCTGTGTATATGTGTGTATGTGTTTGTATTTATGTATGAGTGTTTATGGTGGAAGAATTTTTGTGTCTTTGCGTGTGTATTTTTTGTGATTTTGTATTCTTCTTCTTTTGTATTTTGTGTATTTTTTGTAAATATCTTATTTGTATTAACTTGTTTGTTTTTTATATATTTTTGCATGGTTTGTTTATCATTTTTGTGTCTATTTGTTTGTGTATTTGTATATGTAGTTATTGGTGTATTTGTGTGTGTATGCGTTCAAGTATTGCATATATGTGTGTATGTATGTATGTGTATATGTGTATAAGTATCTATTTTTATGTAATGTTTGGTATTTATATTTGGTATAATAGTTGTTATAATAGTTGGTATGGTAGTTGGTATAGTATTTATCCTTTGTATAAAAGACATATTTTTTAATACATGTTTGGTAGAAGGTATAGTAGTTGGATATTGTGTGAGTATACTCATACTGTAGAATGTATTTAATACTTGCATAGTAAAACATACAGTATTTATGTATAGTATTAAAGTATGTAAAGACTGCTACATATATATTACTAACAAAATAGAGGTATTTGTCTAGAGTAGAATACCGTATAGAGAGTAGTGAATATTAGGTGGTAATTATGTATTACCTTGAGGTCTTTAGTCATTACATGTTTAGCGGCCTATCTTCGAGTCTAGGTGGCATTCTCCCCTTCATGGCTTGAAATGCAAGCCTCATGGCATTCATAGCTTCCTCCATCTTGTCTAGATGCTCCATCAAAGAGTTGTGTAGGGTGTCGGTGTACTTCTTGCTTTCTTCTATCACCTTCTTGTTGTTCTCCTCCAAGGCCTCCTTCAACTCCTTGGTGATGGCGGCTGGGGCATCTTGTATTTTGAAGGTTGCAACGGTGTTGACCATGGCGGCATTGATGTCGTTAAACCCGAAGGCGTTCATTTGCTCCTCCGTGTCTTCTAAGCTCTTCCAATGTGGAGTGAAGTCCACATAGTTGTCTCTAATGTCAAAATGCTTTCTAACAAATTGCTTGTATACGATTGGGTCAACACATTCCACGTTAGCTTTGCCATTATGCCTACCACCAATTTCCTTATCAAATCATATGGACTTAACGTTATTAACTCCGATGATCTTTTGGATAGCATTAGTGACATCTTGCACATTCATGAAAAGAGGCAAAGGAGAGAGGGTGAGAGATATAGCATCTTTCTTTGCCTTGGTTTCGGGAGTCATGCAACCACCGGTGTAGGTCTTCCTTGCGTTGATGACCTCGTGATGGGTGGTGATGTGTTGAAGTTGGATCTTGGAGGCTTGTAGAGGAATGGTGGCGGCAATAAAGGCATAGGGGTCTCCTTCCACCCTAGACACCTCTGTGATCTCATAGCCTTGGCCTCGCTTGAAACTGTTGATGAAGATGTCCTTGAAAAGTTGGTGAGAGGAGATACCTACTAATGTATCACTTCTCACTTGCACGGAGAGGTAACTTAGAAGAATTAGCAATTTGGGGGTAAGCTTTATATACTTTTCCAATTGTGTTTTGATTGTCTATAGTGAGAATGAAAGGCCTAATGCCTTTTAACAACATGAGAGCATCAGTTCCGGGGCTGAGTAAGTGTAATTTGAACATTCCGATCCAAACACCCTTTTGCCCACCCCTCTTGACACTATGACAATGGATATAGATAGGATCCATAATACCTTCTCCTAATTTAATGTCCATGATTTCAAGCCTATGGGTTATCATTTTGTAAACATCATCATACAATAAAATGGAGGGAGGAGGTTCAAAGTGGATAGCCACATGGAAACCATTTGCCAAACCTGTGGCACCATTGACTTTGGTATTTTGGGGAATCTGGGTGACATTGTAGTGTTGCCTCGCTTTCCGGCCTTGCAATAGGATAGTAGAGTTGGGGTATCCTTGGATAAGCCACCTTTGATATCTTGAACTCCTTTGCCTCATGCTTCTGGAATCCTCTAGTCATCATGTCTTCCACCTTTTCATCATATAAGAGTTCTTCCGGCCCTTTTTCGATTGCGAGGTGTTTCATATCTTCAAATCCTAGCCAGAACTTGAGAGACATGGTTATTGAATTAAAGGGAGGGGATTGACTTACTCCTTCTTGATTGCTTCTGTTCTTCTTGATGCTGCCTGTCTCCATCTCTATGTTCTTTCTTATTCCTTTCTCTTTCAAGTTTAGTGTTGTACTTGCCCCTTTACCATCTATATCCATGTTTTCTTCAAAGTGGAGGTTTCGTTTTGAGTTGGACATGATGCTAGCTTTACTTGTTTTCTTGGTTTTCTTAACATTTTATTTTGTAACGAAAAAAAAGAAAGGTGGGAGACGTACCAATTTGGAGAGACTTACCTGGTCTATTTGGGGGAGGGAGGAGGTCGCAGAGAGGGTCGCAGGGTCGGGGAGGTCGCAGGGCCGAGGAGGGTCGTTGAAGGATGGGGGAGGTCGTTGGATAGGAGGTCATTGGGTTGGAGGACGTTGAGTTCGAAGGTCGTAGGGCCGAAAGGGGCACTGTGCCAAGGAGGGTCTTTGAGCTGGAGAGGGTCGTTGGCTTCCGTACTAGGTCGCTGGGACGCTTTGTACCGGATCGTTGGCTTGTATACCAGATCGCTAAGGGGAGGGTTGCATGCATATCTTATACCTCAGTCTCTACAGGATCGATAATGTGCGTCGTGTTGTTTGTATACATTAATTCAGACGCAGTTGCTAGGTCGATTATGTGCACTCTAGGTTGGTACTGCTTGCTTGGTCTGAGTCGTTGTATATACGTTGACTTTGAATCTCTGGTGCTTGGACGGGCTGCTATGTATAAGTTGAATTTGAGTCGATGGTATTTGGACAGGCTATAGAGTCGGTTGTGCTGTCTCTTGTGGGTCTCCTATATGCGAGTCTGAGCTGTCTGTTGTTGATCGTCTCGGTCTCCGTCTGAGTCGATGATGGTTTTAGGGTTTTGTGTCTCGCCCTGAGTTGTTGTTGATCTTCTGGATCTCCGTCGGAGTTGCTGTGGATTGATCTTCTGAATTGTTGTGGGTTGATTGCTGTTGGTCGTCGGAGTTGCTGATGATCATCTGGATCTCCGTCTGAGTCGTTGTGGGTTGTTGTTGAGTCGTTGTGGATTATTATTGAGTCGTTGTGCGTTGTTGTTGAGTTGATGCTGGCTTGTTGGGTTTTGCATGTGGATCTTTATTATAGCACTAAGGTTCTGTGTTTCTACAGGTTGCGTTATCTTCTACAGGTGGTGGATTTTTGCACTTGCACTATGGATTTTTTTGCCTCAAATTGTTGTATCTTGTTCCCTCGTACTTGGGCTGTGGAGTTCGCTGCTCTTGGAGGTGCACTTGCAGCGTCTTTCGTAGGCCTGCAAGATTCAGGAAAAAATGTGCAGTGCTTCCGCAGTCTACTGTAGATGTAGAGATCTCTATGTGTGTGCATAGGATTATTGTGATCTAGGATTAGGTTATTTTTGTTTGGTTAGGCTATTACTATCATTGCTGGTGATCTATGTAACTTGTTAACTTGTATCAGTGAGAAGTTGTAATACACAGGGTATTGGTTAATGGTGTGTGAGCTACAGATCTAATGCAATAATCAGAAAATGGAGAGGAGTGGGTATTTGTAATAAAACTTATTGATATAGATGCGTTTCTTGTTGCTGAGATATGGAACGCGTGTGCTTGCTATTGCTGATTGTGTTGCTCTCTAGGATTATGGGTGCGACTGCTTCAGCTTCGTGTTCCAATGTTGAAGGCGTGTGCTCCTGCTATCTTCGATTGTGTAGTGACTTGTTGCCAGTGTTGTGGATCTTGGGCTATGGAGAGTTGTTGCTATTGGTCTTGTCTTTCTTGCAATGATGTAAGATAAATAATTGGGTTGGGGAGGTGCGTTTATAGAGAGGCCTGCAGATCTAGTATCCAGCCTTCAGATCTAGGGCAGATCTTGTGGTAAGAGGTTTGGCTAGATCTATGTACCAACACTTGCTCCCAAGCTTCTGAGTAAACGCACAACATAGATCTAACACTTGTCTTACATTCACTCTTCTAACCCCAAATCTGATGCTTGTGAGCCCTTTCCAACATACTTTGCTTCCCGAGCCTCTCCTTCCTCTCAGATCTAAGATGTGTGGAGAGCTCTCACCAAGGTCAACCACCTCTTGGTGCCCACAACCTTGTGTCTGAAACTAAGTCTCACCTCCCCTAACCAAAAATTTAGGAGCTCACTTAGTCTTCATCTTCCGTGTCCAATACACGAAACATGGCCAAGACCAACGGAGATGAATCTCGTAACAATGATCACTACTTCCAACTTCAACACTCTCCCTAGGATTGAGTTTTTCTTGATACACAATGAAATTTTTGGCACAATATCACCTCTATGTTGGTAACATGTGGGATAAATTTCAAAGCCAAAAGATGTATACAAAAAAAATTATTCCATACCTACCAACGTGTGTAATTATGAGAAATAATTTGAAGGGCATGTTGAAATTGTTGAAATATCTTTGATAGCTTGTACTTTCTCATTGAACTTAGTCATGTGACTAAGCCACCAAACATAAATGCTTCTTGAAAATATCAATAAAATCTCATGTTGAAGTGAAGAGTTGTTTCACGCAGAAGAATTGACTTGGTCATAAAGTGTGCATTACACACGTATGACAAGGTTTCTCCTCTAAATATCTATCGAACACTTTGTAAAGGGAATGTTGTGATTGATTTGTGATGTGATATGTGATAGACTGAATGTTGAGATGATATTGAGAGCAGAGAGTGTCATTTTGTGATGCTTGAGTGTTAAATCAAAATGAGCATAGGAGCCAAGCAATTTAGATTGAGCTGAATGATTTTTATGTATGGGCATATGAGCTGAGTGGACATATGGACTTAGTGTTATGCTCATTGATTTATATGATTCACATGCCATGGGCTAAGTGTTATGCTACTGACTAATTTACTTCATGCTATGCCGTAGGTTGAGTGCTTTGCTGCTCACTGATTTACTTATCCACATGCCATGGGCTGAGTGTTATGCCAGCTGTTTGTTAATAAAAGTTTAAAATTGTATGGCATCATATAAAAGAGTCCATGATGGAAATTTAGAAGAAATTTGTGCTCCCATCATAGGTTTGAGTGAAGGAGGAAATACAGGAGTTCAAATTGTAGCCACTATCAGAGTTTTTGTTAGAACAATTCAAAGGTTAGTAAAAACATTTAGAGAAGATGAACTTACAAGCGCAAACTTGCGGTGGAAGTTATGCTAAAAAGCTTAGTGACAGAGATGTTAATAATATTGTGCGTTATTCAAAAACTCATCCTCGCTCCTCAATCTCAGAGATTACCGGTGTATGTTCTATTCAAGTATATAAACGCACTATTCAAAGGCTCTTATATAAAAAGGGCATTCTTAATCAAATTTGGGTTAAAAAATCCTTTCTTGATACCTCGTCATATGTTTGAGCGATCAGCTTTTGCTCCAAAGTACCGTTGATGGAGTGCAGAAGAGTGGAAGCGTATTGTTTGGACAGATGAATCTACTTTTGGAATTGGAAAAAGTTCTCGGCAAATTCATGTTTGCAAAAGTGCATATGAAGGCTATTCATCAAGTTGTTTAGTGCCTAGTGACATTCTGTTAAGGATTTTGAAGAAGTGGTCTATAATGGCAAATTGGTTCATTCTATGAATTGAGTTCCACAAGGAGTTCTTATGGAAGATGGCGCACCCGCCCATCGCAGCAAAATATGTGAAGAATGGATACAAACCCACCTACTAGATAAATTCAATTACCCTGCATACTCTCCCAATGTCAATTCAATCAAGAACGTTTGGAGGATGTTAAAAGATGTTGTGCAACATGGCAAGGAAAACCCTAGAAACTTAAATGTGTTGAAGGTAGTTCTTGAAAGAGAGTGATAGTTAATTAGTGGTACAACGCTCCTTCAACTATATCATTCTATGCCCTCTAGGTTACTAGCACTGATTGATGCTAATGGAGGACATACACGTTGGTAGATATGCAATAATTTTTTTTGTATACATCTTTTAGCTTTGAAATGTATCCCACATGTTACCAACTTAGAGGTGATATTGTGCCAAAAATTTCATTATGTATCAAGGAAAACTCAATCCTAGGTTGGGTGTTGAAGTTGGAAGTAGTGATATGCTTTCCCCTTTGTTTCTCACAACAACACATGTTGGTAGATTTGGAATATGTTTTTTTGTGTGGGTCCTTTGGATTTGGGAATTTTTTGCAATTGAAATCAACATGGAAGCAGTTTCATGTCCAAAATTTCACAGGAAAATGATTTTTTTTTAATCCTTGGGAGGGTGTCAAAGTGGGCAGCTGTGAAACTTTTCTCACAGCTAACCCCCATATTAGTAGATTTTGAATATCTTCTTTTGAATACATTTCCTGGCCTTGAAACTTTTCACACATGTTATCAACATAAAGGTGACCGTGTGCCAAAAATTTCATGTTGAAATAACAAATTCTCAGCCCTAGGGAGGGTGTCAAAGTTGGAAGTAGTAAAATGGTTTTCCCTTTTGTTTCTCAAAACTACACATGTTTGTAGATTTGGAATATTATTATTTTTTTGTGGATCTTTTGGACTTGAAATTTTCCACACATGTAAACAACATAAATTTTTTTTACTCCAAAAATTTCATGGGCAAAAAAATTTCCTCAATCCTTGGGAGGGTGTCAAAGTTGGTAGCTGTGAAACTTTTATCATAGCTACCCCATGCTGGTAAATCTTGCATAACTTTTTTTGTATGAATTTCCTGGAATTGAAATTTGGTACGCATCTTTTCAACATAAAGATCATGTTATCACCAAAATTTCAGGGTAAAAAAACAATTCTTTTGCCCTCAAGAGGGTGTCAAAATTGGCAGCAGTGTAGTACACTATCCCTCATATCTCCGAACCACCAATTTGAATTTCACCCTAGTGTTCAGTACCCTCCAATAAAGGTTGTCGCCTTTTTATTCCTTTCCACTCACTTTTCAACTCTCCACCCTCTGACTTCTTGCTCTCTGATGCTCAAAAGAGAACCATGGAATTCCAAACGTCAGAGAGAATTTCTTTGAGTGTTGAAGAAAAGGCGTGTTTCATCGGAATGAAGGTCGCAAGGTTAAAAACGACTGAGACTGCTGCTGAAATGGGGATTTTGGCATGACAAATTGAGAGGATATTGAAGCAGGCCGGAGTGGGGGAGTCAATTCATCTAAAGAAGAGCCTGGGTAGACCTCCAAAATTGAGTGAGAGGGATGTTAGGACTTTAGTACGCAAGGTTAAAGGCAATAGACTTGCTACCTTGGCCGAGATCACAAATAGTATGCCAGAGAAGGTTTTCCCTTACACTATCAGGAAGGCTCTTGAATCTACTGGATTTTTTGTACGAGTGGCATCAAAGAAGCCTTACCTTTGCGATCTACACAAGGCAAAGAGGTTGGAGTTTGCTTTGAAACACAAGAAGTGGGTTGCTCAAGATTAGAATTGTGTCATTTGGAGTGATGAGTCGACTTTTGAGATTGGGAAGAATTTTAGGCGTGTGTTGGTTTAGAGAATAGCCTAATAGAAGTACAACATGGATTGTGTTGCACCAACTTTTAAGGTTGGGCGCTCTTTGGTGATGGTCTGGGGAGCTTTTGCACGTCGAAAGAAGAGCAAACTTTCCTGCATGGTGAAAGGACGTCATACAACACTTTGTGGACTAGGTGTATGATGGTGAGTTAATCCATTTTTCACCAACCATCAAAAACCCTATTTTGGCGCCCCAATCCACCGATCAAAGGCACTGAAGCTCTCAAAGGAGTTGCATTTGATTGAAAAGCTTGAATGGCCAGCAAACAACCCGGATTTGAACCATATTGAGAATGTTTAGGCCAAGATAAAAATAGACCTGCAAAAGTGGCCTAGAGCTCAAAATGACAATAAGATGTCGGCATAGTTGCAAGCAATTTGGAAAGGCCTTGATCCAAAATGGTTGTAGAGCTTCGTAGACATGCTTCCTAATCGAAACCAAGTTGTTCCTGCTGCAAAAGGAAGGTGGACTTGATGGTAGCATACTTCTAGCTTAAAATCCTAGTATGTACAGAATAGTACTTCTGCAATCTTGATACTTCTACTAAGGCTTCTCGATATGTTAGAGAAGATGTGTGTGGAGTTACAGAGCCATTGAGCTTGAAGTGTGTGTATAACGGTTGTTTTTCTTGTAAGAAACGGCTGAAAAAATGGCTTGAAAATTAAAAAAACAATAATCTTTATTGAAGGGTACTGTACAGTGAAGTAAAACCATGATAGTAAAAAATTTAGACCTTGTGTAATGCAATAATTTGGCACCAAGTGAAAGTGTCTTGATCCTTTCAATGCTGAAAGAAGAAGAACCACTTCCTTCATTTAAACAATATAATTTTTTCCATTTATGTTGTTTAAGTTTATGAAACTTTGTAAGCATCTTAGAACTTCATTAGCTTAAATCAATTTCTTATGGTAAGAATTGAATTTTCTTTTCTTTTCCTTTTCCATTATTCCTCTTCATCTCTTTTCCTTTTCCATTCTAAATTCAAATCATATCTTCAAATTTTCATTTAAAGATAGGTCACATATATTCCAATTTTGATTGAAATTTGGTTCTTCACTATAACATCTTTTTAATAGGGACATGTGAGGGTGAAGTCCTTGGATCTAAAGCCAAAGATAATAAAGGAATTTCAGGGTACTTAGTATAAAATTTGAGAGAATATGAAGTAGACTTTGCATAAAGTTCTTGAATGTAAGCTATGGGACCTTTTACATGGATGATAAACTTGCTTTATACATATTCGATTATCATTTGAGTATCTCACGAGTATAAAGAAGTTATCAATGTGCATAAAAGGTCTCATGTGCGTATAAAATTGATATACATTATTATTACCTAGGTCTGGGTATATAATTTTCATATGGTTTTACATGCATTTTAAGATTTTTTTTTTTTTTTTAAATTACTTTTATATCAAGATAAAAACTTATTTTGAAGAAAATTAATTTTGAGTTACCTTGGCAATTGCAACATCAAGTTCATTACCATTAGTGCTTAATATATAGCATTAGGTACTTATACCTACTTTTAAAATGAAATAATTGCAAAGCAAATTAGAAACAAAAATAAGAGAAGCGTCCTAAAACTAATAATTAGTTGTAGTCCAAGGCACCACGGCCTTGGTGTAGTGGTTTGGGTCATGGCACACCGGTGAGGTGGTTGTGAGTTCAAGTCCTATTGCCAGCGTGGTGCCTACCACCATAGTCCACCCAATTATGGTAGGGGGTCCCAAGGCCTTGTTGTGTGGGGATCCACAAAGCCCTTGGGGAAGATGACATGTTGGTTGTCTCTAAGACAATTAGTGTAGAGAAGCACTTAGTGTAGAAAAGTGTTTACCCTTGAGAGGGGGGAGTAGTTCTATTACACTAGCCTATATCCCGTGGCCATATGCTTAGTGGAGAGAATGAACAAACACTGTATTCACGCTGGTCTCCTTCGGAGACTGGAGTTCTTCTTCTTCTTTAGTTGTAGTCCTACTAAATGTTAGAATTCGGAAATATTCAACTTTGAAAATAATTAAATTTTACTTAAGATTTGCCACCATCAAAATGGTGGAGGTTTATTTAGCTAGTAAGTATTACATAATGATTGGTTGGAAGTATAGTATATTGTAACTAGGCTTTGTAGACAAAATTCACAATGTTAAAAGTCAAATACAAGAAAATGATGTCTAAAGGTCATTTTAAATACAGTTTTTTACACTAGGCTCTTACAGTTCTAATAGAAAGTTAAATTCTAAATTTGAAGTGAATATTCTTGAAATTGAGGGTTGCACCAAATTGATAAAACTAAAAAAATTGCAATGTTTTATTCTTCTAGGGTTTGTTTGAGAGATGTACATTTCTGCCAACCATTTAAGTTTTTGGAGATCTATCTTAAACTCTATGTAATCATGCCTTACATTTTATGAAAAAATCAAATGCATATTTAATATGTGATTTTGAAGCTTGCATTATTTTATTTCAAAAAAACATTATTTCAACAATGGATATGGTTTTGGGCCTATAATCTTATTGATTATATACACCATCAAAGTTCATTATCTAAAACATTTGAGTTGGTGATTTGTTTTGTATTTAGTCAATATAAAATCTTCTAAACCATAGTCTTATATAAATGATATTATTGTGGTTAGTTGTTGAACTATTAGCATCTTACAAGTAGTAAGTAATGATTTCTTAATTAGGATAGCATATTAAGATGATTTGCTATGCTTTTAGTAAGTATGCATGCACATAGTGGTGTAAAGTAGGATGAATATCACAAATCAATAGTGGAAATTCTTTGTTGACTTAAGTGTCATAAGATTTTATCTGACATGCACGCATTTAGATTTTAGCTTTAGTATGAAATTTATATACAACTCTTCAGAACATATAGAAGCTTCCATGACATATATATCCTTCAACATCATGGAAAGAAGAATAACAATAGACACACCACCAAAACTAAGCTTAGTGTGTAAATCATTTGTTGTATGCTTGATGTTAAGAATCAAGAGTGACTTTACCAAATTTTCATTAGAGTAAAAAATAACATTGAAGTTCTTCTCAAAGGTGAGACAAGCACAAAATAGAGTGTTCATGTTTTGGCTTATTTAATTTTTTGAAAATGCCCATGATATAAGAGGTACTTATACCTACTTGCATGTTTAAATTTTTCAAACATTTCAAATGATGAACAAGATTTTGGAAGGTTTCTTTAATCCCTAAAGGATCATGATTGTTTTAGATATGTATATCTAAAAATAACCATTCTTAGTGCTAATATAATACTGAGACAAGTAATAAATTATTTTTTCTTAAGATAGGATCTTGTTGGATTCTACTAGAAGAACACATCAAGAAATTTATAGAATTTTTGGTTGCATACTATTGAAGTGAGCATTTTTACACCTTAATTTTACATGGTGTTTACACTAAATTTTTTAATGAAATGAAATTTCTACACTTTGAAAGTTGTCATGCTTTTCCATCACAATCTATATGATGTAAGATACTTGTCCAACAAATTCTAGATATGTTAATGATGTTTTGCATATTGAGAAAAATCTTTTAACCCCTAAAAGCCCAAGGCATTTTCCCTCATGAAACACTCCAAAACTGCCATCATCAACAAGTGGCAACAAAATCTTACCTTAAAGTCTAATTTTAGACTTTTAACCGTACAATATTAAAATAGACATGTATATGAACTTACAATATAAATTTGGTTGCAATCCACTGCACAGATGTGAAGATTATAGCGTTTGAAGTGCAAAGAAAAGTATTTTTCCCCCCTTGCCCGGCAAGGTCAGCCTACTTTGACTAGACATATCTTCTAGTTTTTACATTGAAATGTGATAAAATCTTTTACCAATATGACTTATATGTTGTTAGCTATTTGTGTGCAAAATTTGAGGTCAATTTGAGGGATAATAGATGTAGAAATATATACTTTAGTGAAAGGGGGTACAAAATGATGACAATTACTACATATGTGGTATGAAATTGTTGTTTCATACAAGTTGTTGCATTTGAGAATCCCAATGGTGGAAACTTTCAATTTATTTTTTCACTAATTTTAGAAAAAGAAACGAGTATAAATAGTAAAATCCATGATTTTCATGAATATATGGAATAAATAAAGCATTATGGGAAAAGGCAGTGCTTGTAATTGGGTGGCCAATTCGTCCCGATGTTGACAACCCTCGCAGCTGGACAAAAACAAACCAAAAAAACAAAAACAATATATATATATTTTTAATAAAAAAATTAAAAAATCTTGGCGGGCCCCCTTCTGGCGCAAGACGCTGGCAGGCCAGCTAACGGCTAGTTGTTTGCTATTTTTTAGATTTTATTTTAATGACTCTTTTAATAATTTTCAAAGCTATTTCCACTTGGACTTCGTGCATAGAAGTCTGGACTCCTTTCTTCGCCCTTTCTGTCCCAAAATTCTGCCACATTTTTCTCCTCAAATTGCATTGGTTGACATGGCTGTCCCTATAGACCAGACTCCCCATTTTGACCTTTGAAGGCTAATAACTTTTGAACCAAAAGTCCAAAATCATATTTGAAAAATTCCCCATATAGATTTCATCAAGGACAATGCAGTGCAATTTTTTTTTTATAAGAACTGGAGTATTTTTTCCACTCAAAGGTACATGCCCAAAATCCAAAACGTACGCCCCAAATACACTTGGGCTCTTAGGGGTTAATAAGAAGGGGTCCAAAATCAAATAAGAATTTATTTTTTGTTGCAATCTCAATTTCATGTAAACTCCTAATTTATATGGTGAACACAAAGATGATTCTAATCTCTTTCAATAAAAAGAAACAAACAAATAAAAGAGCAAAATCTCAAACTTTTGTGACTGTAAATTTGGAAGAATTGAGGCATCTTGGGAACACTTAATGTTTTTCCAAGATGCCTCAATTTTTCACTCATGTTGGAATGAGTTTTTTGCAATATAGATTCATTGAATTAAAAACTAATTTTAACCCCTAATAGACCACAACTATGTTTTGGAACAATGAACTTCAAACATACCATCATAGTGCCAACATAACAAATTTACAAGTAATGATCTCATTCCAATTCTAACTATAGGATCTTGGTATGTATCACTAGAAGAACATACCAAAACTTTACATGGTTTTTTGACCGACTGATTGGAAGATCATAACATTCAAGACAAGTTTGATGGTCTTTTCACACCCTCATTTTATGGGGTCAATAGCCTAACTTTTTAAACATGGAATGAATATTTTACACTATGTAAGGTTTCTGCTACTTCCATTACAATCTAAATGATGTAAGGTACTTGTTCAAACAAATTTTGGTATATAAATGGTAATTATCATATCCAAAACAATATTGCATTAAGATGGATTCAAAATCACACATTTACAATTTGTCTTGGTGATCTCAATGTCATATAAAATCATGATCCAAATGGTTCTTAATGTTAACATAGAGATTGTTATGTTTTCTTGAGTTAGAAAAAAGAAAAAAAGAAAAGTGAAAATCTCAAGAAAATCTCAAGAAAATCTCAAAAGGAGTTATGTGGTTAATTGTATACAAAACTCAATTTGTTTTTGAGTTTTTGGCTAAAGTACATGAATCGTTACAAAAATTGCTTTGGATAGCATAACTTTTTCATCTAATGTCAAATCAAAAGAAAGATATACTTCCACAAAGCTTTTATGATTACCCTTCTACATTAAAAATCTCAAAGAAAATTATTAGAAATTGACACCACATGAACCTGCTCGGGTTCTATAAAGCCCATTCGTGGACAATTGGTTCTTTAGGGGTTGATTCTCAAAGAAAATTATGTTGGTTACTTGCATAAAATTTAATTCTAAATTTTATTAGAGAAATCTAATATCATTGCGTTATTAGCCCTCCCTTGAAAAAAAAATTGCATTGAGTAGCTTTGATGTTTTAATCAAATGCCCAATTCTTGTAAAAAATTACTTCCAGGAAACTCTTACATTTCCACTTTTTTTAAAATAATAACCTCAAAAAAATTGTCCAAAGTTGAAATAATTGAAATCTACCTCCACTCTTACAGCTCCTATTTAAATACATTTAGGGGCTAAAAGCATGTCTACTATTTTATGACAACTTGGGCCATGACTTGGTTGTTTGGCGGGCACAAGGGTTGTCTCCAACCCTTGTGGCCCACCGCATCACTTGTTCTTGTCGTTGATGACTACACCGTTCACTGAATATAGTGTGGAGGTATAGGTAATGTGGATGAAAATTGAGGTGGACCACATCAATTCTAGTTTTGGATGAAAATTGATGTGGACCACATCAATTTTGGTTATTAATATAGTATTAATATGTTATTATTATATATAATATTAATATTATAATATATGTTATTATGTTATTCATATATGTTATTATTATGTTATTATTATATTATTATGTTATTATGTTATATTATTATGTTAATATTATATTCTGTTATATTATATTATAATATTATGTTTATATTCTTATGTTATAAAATAATATTATTATGTTATTATATTATTATGTTATATTATTTTATTATGTTATTATTTTATTATGTTATTATGTTATTATTATGTTATTATATTATAATTTTGGTTTTAGGGTACAACTTGTAAAAACTTATCCACATCAATTCCCGTGTCTTTTATTTTGAAACAAGCCACACTATTTCTAATGGACATGATTTGATGTGGATGGAAAATTGAAGTGGACCACTTTAATTTGCGTTTAATGAAATTAGTGTAGGAAATTTCAAATAGTCTAGTCTACACTATATTCAGGGAACGGTGTAGTTTATGCCCGGTCACATACCTATTCATACATGGCCCACTCTCCACCCACTCTCCACCCAGTCCATCCACACTGGTACAAAGTCTTGGCCTACCCAACTTATCCACACAATCTCCACCTCCACCCATAGCTACTTTCAACATCCCTCGAACCTCCTTACCTGGATGACGTCAACACATCAACTTCAAAATGGTCAAGATGCACAACCTCCATCTTCGGCAAAAGGACAATTTTTCTTGGGCGCTCCTCCACATTTGACGCCCCGCTGTCCATTCATTCGTTGGTACCCCAACGGTGGCCTACTTTCTCAACCTGGGCTTGCAAAAACTTCATGAGACCCACTTTAGAGGGCAACTATGCAATTGCTCTAAAGGTCCTTTGTGGTATACCTACCAATTTTCTTTACACCAACCATAGCTTTCACCAATTCAAATGTTCGACTTTGAAACTATCACCTAAGGTAGAGGCACCCAATTCCGACCACTTAAGCCAGTTTGGGACTCAAATGACATTGTATGTCAAAAACATTTATGTAAAAAGATGCGGAATTAGGAATGAAACTCAACAAATCATTTTTCAAATTCAATCTCAAAGATTTGCATTTGATGTAGAATTTAGAAGCCCAAAAACCACCGGAGCCCATAATCAAACTGTACAGTAGGTGAGATTTGGTGCCCTCCTTTGCCCAATGCCAATAAGTGAGAGTGAGTAAAAAGAGAGAAGAGATGCCATGGATAACCAACTCATGGAGGTGCCCAATGTCGATCGGCCTTGTTCCACTTTTGAGGCAAGGCCACCAATGAGAGTTGAATTGAGGTGGAGCAACCCAAAATTGCACACTTCATGACCCAATGCCAATAATGACTAGGGTTTTCAGATTTTAAATGATTGGTTTTGGGTTGCTTCATGCACCATTCCATGCATACTCTACTAATGGGAATTGGGTGGCCGATCAGAATTGGGTTCGTCTACCTAAAAGGTTGATAGAACTTACCAAAAGGTGAGAGCTCCAACTTCAACAACTCATATCGCCAAAAGCCACTCAATTCACAGCAGCCCCAGAAAAGGGGCTGGAGTTTTTTTCTTTGGTATTCCGTCTTTGGGTCTCTATGTTAGAGACACTACAAGTTCTCAACAATATCCCACCAAAACCTCTCCAAAATTACCCTTTTCTTTTTTCAGGGAGTGAAGAAGAAGAAAAAAAATGTTTTTGCCTCATGCTCTTACACCCAGTTTAGCCTCATACTATTTTGTATGATAAACAAGCTGGATGTGGATGTGGATTTGCACAATTAATGTGAAGATCTTGTACACCCTCACTAGAAACTGTGGAACTATTACAATACACAGATCTAGGTTCCATTTTCATTTAATGTTTAGATTTCCTCTAACATGCAAGAAGAATGTGTTGGTATCAAAATTAATAGAGCTTGAAAGAGTGGATGAGATGTAAGAGAATTTGAACAATAAGATATCAATAAGCACAAGATGAATATTTGATTTCCCAGCCGTATTTTTGATCATAACTTGATTCCCAAAGCTATTGAAGGCTCAATTCTATTTCCAGCGAATGGAATCCAAAACTTGTCCATTTCACATTTATACTTGTTTACGCGTATGTAAACTCCAAGTCTCCAATTATTTGAGACCTTCGGCATGAGATTTGATTGGATTCAGCTGTTCCTGTCATCTGTTCATGTCATCTTTTCACAATGTAGCTTGTACCAAATATGGCTCAACGAACAATATAAGTTACTGTACTCTGTGACAAGACTGTATTAACCCCTACAGGCCCAAAGCATTTTAGCACCCAAACTCGCTAAAAACTGCCAGATTCAATGCATTCAACACAAAGTGCAAACAAACTCAATTTTTACATATCTAACGGTAGGATCTTGTACTAGGATTGTACAAGTGTATGTGGTAAATTTTTTGTTCAGTTTGATAGCACAGATTGAAAGATATCAACATTTGAAGTGAGACATAAACTCTTCTTGAAATCATACTAAACACCTTCAACAAACTTCAACCACCCGTTATGGCATTTTTTGCACTACCGTCTATGGTTTTCTAATTTGAACTAAAAAATGATCATGTTAGGCACATGTGCACCAAATTTTAGAAGTAGAAGAGGGGTAGAAGATGTCCTTAAAAATTCTGCAATGCAACTATGTGCTAAGAATCAACAATACACTTCAAGTTTTGCATATATCATATCCTTCTTTCATATTTTTGAAATTACAAATTTTATATGACAAATGCAAAGATTTCTATTTTATATCCAAGAGGATTTTTATTTTTCTTAAATGGACAAAAACTTGAATTTCTATTCAATTTAGAGTTAATAAAGTATTGCTACTCTATTTGTTATATGTCACACTGAATTGCTGCACTATTTGTATATGATTTTGAAAAAAAATTGTAACCTTTAAATAGTAAGTCGGATTTCTACAAATTTTATGTCTATGAGAAGCTAATAAAAAGTTACCCATTCAGTATACAATCTCAAAAAAGCATGCCTAAATTTGAGAATGTGGTACTCTACCCAAACTCAAAATGTCCCCAAAGGGCACATCGAGCCTTTAGTAGTTCAATATGTTTGCTAGACGTACATGAGTGTAATACTCCTGTACTTACTTCTCATGAAACACTGCACTGACTATGGTACTAGGTGTGGTGATAGGTGTAGTATTTGGTGTAATATTAGGGGTAATATAGAATTAGGTGTGGTATTAGGTGTGGTTTAACATTTACTGTTACTTACTTGACTATGTAGCTCACTTTAAATGTAAACAAGTTAAAATTTAGAGTGCTATACAATGAGCTAAATAGTAGTAAACGTCAAATTAAGTTAGGTGGGTGGAGAAACCTTACACTAAAATGTATACATGTAATTTTTTCCTACTCCAAATATTTACTAAGAACAATAAATAGTGTTAATTTACATTTAGTGTTAGCCACGTTTAGGTCATTGTTGACATTTAGTGTTTATACTCAAATTGTGTTGCCAACACTGAATACCATATTTTATATGTGGGTTAGTTTTGTACATAATTAATCCCTAAATTTCTTTGACAATTTTGCATTTCAAAACTGCTAGTTTTAGTGCAATGAGTAAGGAAGAAACGTAAAACTTTTATTTCTAATTTTAACTGTAGGATCTCAACAAAGACTTACTAAATAACATACTCACAAAATTTCATAAACTTTGAGCACACGGGTTGTAAAGATTATAGTGTTTGAAGTAGAAAAAAGGTTCATTTTCTTCCCTAGGTTTAGTGGATCAGCAGACTTTGACTTCACTTGGTGTCAAATATTTGCACTACACAAGGTCTAAATTCATTTCCATCATGTTAAAGATGATACTAGTTTCTTGTTCACCAACTTTAAAAGGTAGAGATGGGGTGTAGCATATTCAAAAAAATTGTGCAAGTAGTGGAGGTTCAAAATAATATCAATTCAAGTTATATTTCTTTGTGAACTAAATATGTTTTAAAATGAGAATCGGTTCACCCCACATAATGCTATGGAAAAAATAAAAAGTGAAAAACAAGAAGATCTCTAAGTTTAATGTGGAAAATAAGAAGTTCTTTGGTACCTTGCCCGACAATGTGTGACAATGTGTGAAAATGTTTGACTTGGATTTATATGCTTTTTTTTTTCACTAAATACAAGATTTTTTTTTTGAAAATATGAAAGGAAATATCATTATTTGCTAGAACTGAAAATCTCTCATTCAATAGAGTGTCCTAGCAAAAGTTTTTGGAGTTGCCCGACATGCCTGCTCTCCTCATTTGAACTTCAAAACCCTATAACTTTTTCATTAAACGTTAAATTGAGGAAAAAATTGGACTCACACAAAGCTTTTGGTAATGTCCATCTTCAATAAAAATTTCAAAGAAAAATGTTATAAATTGACACCAGAGGAACCTTCCCGAACCTTCTAGAGTCCCCTAAGGGGAGTCTTGGAAATTCAGGGGATAATTCACAATGGAAATTGTCCATTTTTTTGGAGAATTCAAGAGACTTATTGAGGTGATACCTTATAATACCAAGGTAATAGTTGTGTAATGCCTAGGTGATACCCATGGAATGCCTAGGTGTTCAAATGCCTTAGGGGTAAAATCAATTATTTTGACAGCTAGGTGCTGGACTGACCGGAAGATGTGTTAGTTAGTGTAGCAGTAGTAACACATGTGGTAAATATACAGTCTAACCAAATCGTGCATCTATCAATGTACTGGTTCTTGGGGCCACATTTTACCAACCAAAACTGAAATACCTGATCACAAAAGTGATTTTCACAGAGATACTGAATAAAATCCAAGCAGGGTGATCATATTGCCTGAAATACACATGTTAGATCACTGGTTCTGAAGTATCGATTGTCTACAGAGGTTGCACAGCATGAGAAAGCAAGGCATGTGAATTTGTCAGCCTCTATGGACGTAAGGCTTTGCCTGACCACCTCATTTGTGGGGATGTTCCCAACATGGAAACCCGGGATACGCTACAAAATATGGTATGAGATACACAATAAAAATATGGTAACACCACACGGACAACCACCACAATCATGGTTGATAATTGGGGCAGCTAGCAGTGATAAAAAAACGCTTACTAACTTATGATACTCCTGACTCCCAAGTCCCGAGAGTTCATGGGTGGTTTGGTCTGCTGATGGCCCTGTCCATGTGCAAATCCAAGTCACCCCATTGCGACGTAACATGTTGGGCGAACATTGGAGGCCTGAGGGGTGCTCGAGTTGGTCAACCATTTCAGACTATTATTTGAGCTAAATTTCTCTCTGTAGTATCAAATTTATTTATTTGAATTTGGTTAGTTGGTTGTTCTAGGACACAATTTTTAAAAATAATTTAAAATTTAAAATAATTTTAAGTATAAGAATTTCAAAACAATAATAATAATAAAAATAAACAAAATCCATGAAGGGTCTCATTAGATTAGATAGGGTGTTTGGGCTATCCAAAAATACTCAAAAGTTCATAGACATTGATATTACAATTTTTAAAGATAATTGTATTTGAAGTGGATTACAAATTTGTTCCCAT
This sequence comes from Bryoerythrophyllum caledonicum, assembly GCA_963971425.1. Lineage (NCBI taxonomy): Eukaryota > Viridiplantae > Streptophyta > Bryopsida > Pottiales > Pottiaceae > Bryoerythrophyllum > Bryoerythrophyllum caledonicum. Next base: position 16,982,369 of record OZ020523.1, on the reverse strand, counting down.
GATATTTTGGACATAATACCATCTTTGTGTTGATTATACGTGTATTTAATTTCAAGTCCAAAAGATCCACAAAAGAAAAGAAACAAATCTAAATCTACCAACATGTGTGGTTGTGAGAAACAATTAGCGAAACGGTAAAATCATTTCACTATTGCCAACTTTGGCACCCTCCTTAGGTCGGAAAAATTGTTAATTGACCATGAAATTGTTGGCACAAGACCATCTTCATTTTGAAAACATGTTTGCAAAATATTCAAGGCTAGAAGATGAATACAAAAAACCATCTTCAAAATCTACCAAAATATGTAGCTATGTGAAACAATTTTGAATATCCTTTTTTGTATACTTCATGTGGCCTTGGAATTTTGGCACACTTATCATAAACATAAAGATGATCTTGTGCCAAAAATTTCACAGTAAATTAAATAATAATCAGCTTTATGGAGGATGTCAAAGTTGGTAGCTGTGAATGACTCACGACTACACATCTTGGTAGATTTTGAATATCTTTTATTGTATTCATCTTCTAAACTTGAAATTTGGCACACATTTTGTTAACATAGAAATGATCTTGTGCCAAAAGTTTCATGGTAAATTGACAATTTTTCAGCCCTCGGGAGGGCGCCAAAGTTTGCAGCAGTGTAGTGTGGAAACGTACACAAGCAAAAAATTCGAATTATTGTTGTACCTGACTTTACACAAATTTTTGAAGGTGGAGGTGGGGTGTAGCATCTTCATAGCCCAAGTGCACCAAATGTTTAACCCCTACTATAGTGGTCCAAGGCATTTAAGAGGAATTTCTACTCTATTGACCAAGAATTGACAAGATGAGTTCTTTGAGAATGTATCCGTAGGATCTTCTTCTAAACTAATATGAGGGATGTGGTAAAAATTGTGAATTATGACCCCACTGATTGAAAGATAATTGCTGCAAAAGTGAAAGAACTTGTTCCCCAGCACTTTGGTCCTTTGGGGGTTAATTGTGGTCATTGTTACTCATCAAACAGCAGGTACGTAGTTCTGATTGAATCCATAACCAGCAGTAAGTATATCTGAATCATCTGATTGAATCCGTGAACTGGTTCATGTATTAAATCTATCCATGCATCATGTCATTCTGTCATCTGCCACCAACTACAGCTGCATGAAATTTGCCCTTTTTCCTGAGCTTTGTGCCTTCATGCCTAAGATATATCTCAGGGCATGAAATTGGCCCTTTTTCCTTATCTTAGGCATGAAGGCACAAACATTCTCTTCTCATGAGATCACACACTGGCTTAACCCTTTAGTGCCGAGGAGATTCTAGGACTATGATAGATTTTACAAAACTCATGTACACATTGGATACATATCATCGCGACACTATTTCATGAAAATCACTTTTGTAGGGGCTCTGGCAGTCAGATTTGGCATTTGAGAGTTGCATGTGGTCTTAAATTTCTCGGCGCATCTCCGTTCCGAAAAAAGGCAAAGCCTACAAGTGGGTGGATTCACAAGTATTCTCCCAAAATAGTGCCTTGAGACCATGTTTGGACCTCCTCGGCACTGAAAGGTTAATATCCTTGAAATAAAGGGTTAATAACCTTGAAGAAGGATTTTCCATTTGGCCTTGAAATCATCCTCTGCATAGATATTGTCACAATTGGATGACCACTGTGTTAGAAAAAGAGTCAGCTAGTAGTGAAGTTTCCCCTACAATTATGGCACTAAGTGCTAGCTCAAGGCACCTAACACTCCAATGGCCCATGTTGAGAATTCATTAAGCATGTGACACGGATCAGCTAGATCTCCAACATGCACCTAAGTAATCATACTCAATTGCAGTTGGGATGTTTTGGTCAAGACACACTCATGGATGATAACTCAGTGCAAGTTATTCGGATCACGCAATCCCTTGTGCTTATGCCACAACCTTAAAACCACTTCCACCACGGTGCATAAATGATGGCATACTTAAAGGAAATCATGATACCATGGAGTCTTCCAAGTCATGAGTTCACTCAAGCTAAATGTACATGCTAATGTGACACCCATTTGGGGAACTTTGAATGTCCTCCCTTTCTACACTTCCAACACGCAACTTAAGGGGTTGTATGTTGATGAATGTGGCATGAGTTCACTCAAGCACAACGTACATGCTAGTGTGACACCCCTTTGGGAAACTTTGAATGTCCTCCCTTTCTACACTTCCAACACGCAACTTAATGGGTTGTATGTTGATGAATGTGGCATAAGTTCGCTCAAGCACAACGTACATGCTAATGTGACATCCATTTGGGGAACTTTGAATGTCCTCCCTTTCCACACTTGCTACACGCAAACGTAATGGGTTGTACGGTTCATGAATGTGGGAGTCTTGCCTTGTCTCCTCTCCGGCAATCCCGAGGGCCGGAAAAAGCGGGCCGGTCAACGACGGAGAAGAGTAATTCTCATCAGTGGCCGACAAGACAAGAAAACAGATCAGATCGCTCACAGTTCTCCAAGCGATCAGATTTAGTGGGGCTCCAATACCAACTGGACTTGAGAAAAAAATAACCTTGACAGGTGTGGGGCTCAGGAGCTGCACTGGTCACTGTCCAGTTGTCCCAATCTGAAGTAAAGAGGCTTTGTTATTAAAGGAGGAAAAAGGAGGAAAAAGATCAGATAATATCACGTAATTAATAACTGTTTGTTGTTGGGGACGCCGTGTGCGTCAGAAAGTGTGTAAGAGGAGGTTATGGTTATGGTTAACTCATTCTGGAGCACGTTGGTTGCACTAACTACGCTAGCTCGCATTAAATTAAGCTACTCACTCGCCTCGGGAAGGACACCGCCCCCATCAGCTCTCAGTTAACCATCTATAATTTTCTCACCGGTGGTTGAAGCCGATTAATTGATTCAAATCAGTCCTCGCATAACAGTTCCACCAAACCTTCCCCTTCACAGACAAGATCAGTGTGCACACATACACACACAAACACACACACACACACCTTAATGCAATTAGTTTAGCTTTAGGACAAGTTTTGCTGGACCGCCTGATTTTGATTTCGTAGGGGTAGGGCCGGTGATGGCGACACGGATATGGGGACACAAGTTGGAACTTGAGGATCGATTGGTTTGGTGAGAGGAGGAGATTTCAGAGAGAACTAGTTGAGAGCACAAAGTTTTTTTGTCTTCAGTTTTCGTCTCTTTAGTGTGTCAAGGATTGCAGGAATTCACCGCAAATCTGGGGATCCTCTCAATATCAGTTACGTGTGGCATAACGCTGCGAGATTGGGTTGAGATACAGACATATCATCACAGCTTGAGGCAGCGTGTGGCATACTACAAAGATACCTGAATCTGGTATAGTAGATCCACTCTTGACGTGACGAATGTTAGCAGGGCGTATTTGTATTGTTCGCCAGAGTGAGATATGGCTGAGATTTGTGTTTTGACGAGGCTGGGGGGCTGCTGCTCACGATCATACACGTTCAGAGCCACGAGAGAGCCTCTAGTACAATTTGGTTTTTGTGGTCCATTTTTTTCTTTTGCGTGAGCACGATGTCGGATTCTAGAAATCATTCGGCATCACGACTGCTGACTTGATCTTCGAGATCGGGTTGACTTAGAAAAAAATCGACGCCATGATTGGCACTCATGTACGACGCTCACAAGGCGTGACTACTCTTCTGAAAATACTACCTTTTCCAGGCAGCATAATGGTCCAATGTCAACTAATTTAGCTTCCAAGCTCCTCCGCTTCTGTAGAAGTAATTAGCCAGTACCTTGAGCTAGCATCCCACACTTCAAAGCCCCTATATGCATGATGGCAGACTAACTCCTAGACAGTGAAGTCCCGCCCGAAAGAGGTCACTCTCTTCTTCTTTTCAATTATACATGCAGAACCACTACGAATCCGAATCCATGCACGATGGGTGCCCGCGACTGAAACATTCGAACATTCCGGATTTGCCAGATTTGGTTTGGGAGATCAGTGAGGTTATAAGAGGGCGCTCTGTGGCTCGATTTAAAGACAACTTAGCCAGCTTTGACATCACGCAATTTAAACTAGAGGGATGGAATTTCGAACGAGAGTCGACGGCGTACTCATGGTGGTGGTATTGATTGGGTGCATCCACGCGCTGTTTCTGAATTGTTATGGAAGTTGTGCGATCTCTGCGATGGATCGTGTGTACCTCGAGTCGCTCTCGCTGCAGGGCTTGCTCACGTTCGACAACACGAGCGCCGCCGCAAGCGACTGGGGCCAGCTCCGAAGCCATCTTCCGCCGTCGGGCGTCGTGCACCCGACCTCGGTGGACGACATCGCGACGGTCGTGGCGGCCGTCGCCAGGTCCGAGTCCGAGCTCACGGTGGCTGCGCGCGGGCTCGGGAGCTCTATCTCGGGCCAGTCACAGGTAGAATCACGATGCATATCATGATGGGACATCGGTTTATGTTGAGAATTATGCGGAACGACCTGAATTGTTGGTGTTTGGGACATGTTGTGTGATGGCAGGCGCGGAATGGGATTGTGATCGAGATGACGAGTTTGAAGGGGATCAAGGTGGCGCCGCTGGGCGACGCGGCCTCCGGCGGCGTGCCGTTCGTGGAGGCAATGGGTGGGGAGATGTGGGTGGACGTGCTGAAGGCGTCGCTGGAATACGGGCTGGCGCCGCGGTCGTGGACGGACTACCTCTACCTCACCGTAGGCGGCACCTTGTCAAACGGCGGTGTGAGCGGGCAGTCATTCCGCCATGGACCCGAAGTCAGCAACGTCATGCACCTCGAGGTGGTCACCGGAAAGGGTGAGGTCGTGGAATGCTCGGAGGGCGAGAACTCCGAGCTTTTCTTCGCGGTGCTGGGTGGGCTCGGCCAGTTTGGCATCATCGCCAAGGCCCGCATCGTGCTGGAGACGGCGCCCCAGCGCGTCCGCTGGATGCGCGTGCTGTACACCGACTTCGTCACGTTCAAGGCGGACCAGGAGGCGCTCATCGGCGCGAGCCAGCCGTTTGACTTCGTGGAGGGCTTCGTGGTGATGAATGACGCCAACCCCATCAACGGGTGGGGCTCGGTGCCGTTCGCCCGCAGCGACATCTCGGCGGCCATGATCCCCGCCACCGCGAGCTCCGTCATGTACTGCCTGGAGGTTACCAAGGCGTACTCCGCCGCGGCGCTTCCCACACTTGATCAGGTCAGTTCTCTCGGGCCCGCATTCAATGCAGTACTGCATGCGACCATGATCATTGTGCTCTGCCTGCGCCGTGATTGCGACGGCCATACTGTCTCATGCATGCCAATGATTTCGTCGCCTCTCTCGCCATTGCGCCGGGTCCCGTACACCCGGTTGGTGTATCTATTAGTACTGATCTCGCGGATAATCTCATTCAATTTGGTTGGTTGAGGGCTATCAACTGACTGTGCACACAGTTGAGGATATGATGAAATCTCACTTACGTGGCTGCTGTCTAGATTTACAGGCCATGATTCCAGTTTCGCATCCTCACATCTAATGTGGGTCTAGAAATCTAGTCTAAAGGTTGCCTATCTTTGTTTTTAATTGGCGGTGTGGAGATGTTCAAGTTGGAAGTTCATCATGCTTGCGAAGATGAGTTTTAGAGTCTTGAAATGCATTGTACATTCCGTTAAGAGAGGACTTTCAAAACTGCCAAAGCTTTAAAAGGAAGCGAAAAGCTCGGTGCGTTTCGGACTTTCGTCCGAAAATTTCAAGATGCAACTTCTAAGTGCAATTCAAGTATGCAAATTTTTCATAACATTAAGTACGTTCTATGTATTATGTAGATGGAGGTGGACTACAGAAAAATTTCATGTGGGAACCGCCAATGTAGCCTCCTACTGAGTTTGAGTCTTGCAGACATGATTGGTTGATTATTGTTTTGTTGAGTGTTATTCAGGTGGTGGAGGGCATGTTGGCGCCATTGAGATTCCACCGCGGGTTGCTGTTTGAGAAGGACACGACTTACTTCAAGTTCCTGGACAGAGTGCATGAGGTGGAGATGGAGCTGCGAGAGCACGGATTGTGGGAGATTCCGCATCCCTGGCTCAACATCTTCGTGCCTGCGTCTTCCATTGAGCGTTTTGACGCGCTTGTGTTCAAGCCCATTGCCACTCAAGAGTTCAGCGGCCCCATTCTTGTCTACCCTATGAACAAATCAAAGTAAGTCCAAGCTTCTGTGATCATCTCCTCGGATAACCTCTAAAATCTCAACTCTTCTTAAATTTTACACACATAATTGTGGTCAACACAGAATTTAGACACCTAAAATTTCGACAAGGTACCCCTCGTTTTATTCATTTGTCATTCTCACTACTCTCCCTACTTTATGGTCTCATGTTAGTAACCAGGACCACATGGACAAGGTGACTTGGGTTGGGAAAGGTGTTGGGGAATCACTGGTCCACTCTTTGGAACTCTCTAGGAACTTGGGGTACTATGGAGGAGCATTTTCTTGCATGAAGAGCATTGATTGGCCAAGCCACTCTTTAGGAACTCTCTAGGAACTTGCAAGTGTTGAGGAGCATTAGCTTGCCCAAGAGCATTGATTGCCATAACTGCTCAAGCATTTCATTGGTGCAAAGAAAGGAAGCATGGAATTCTTCATGCTTTCTTTCTATCCACATTCAAATCTCACTCTATCCTCTCTGAAAAGGACTTTCGAGAAAATTCTTTTAAATTATTAAAAGAGCTTCGTGGTCTTCCAATTAGAAGAACTTGGTGATCGCTAAACATAAACTGAACTAGTTTAACTATCTTCGAGACTGGAAAAAGAGTTTACATGAGGTACCATAAATATGATTTGCCGCTGTTAAAGTCTAGTAAATCAAATGCAAACTATTTTAATTTACAAATAACTCCAACGACTATAGCCAGTGGTTCAGATTGAGAATGGATTCTGAACATTGAGAGATTGTGGTTGACATCAGGTGGGACAAGCGGCTCTCAGTGGCGGTACCCGAGGGCCAAGAGGAGATCTTCTACATTGTGGCGTTTCTGCGGAACAAGTTACCCGCGGGAGGCCCAACGCTGACGGAGATGTTGGAGTATAACGAGAGCGTGCTGCGCATTTGCGAGTCTCTGCACTGCAAGCAGTACTTGCCTCACTACGCAGACCGCAGCAAGTGGACGCCCCACTTCGGATCCAAATGGGACCGGTTCGTCCACAACAAGCAGCTGTTCGACCCGTGCGCCATTCTCTCCCCGGGCCTCAACATCTTCGCTCGCGGCCGCAACAGCGCCAGCTTCTTACAGTCGACGAGAAGTTTCTGTGGTGGATCACCAATTTAAAGTTATCAGACTCGCTTACTCATGTGAAGGTTGCTTCTGTGAATGATCCATCCCTGGGCCAGTCTGAGGAATTTGCCGGAGAATGATGGGAATGCGTTCCTGGAGATAGATTTGAAGACTCGATAACGAAATGTTATTTGTAATTATCACTAACATTCCACTGAAGTTTCCAGGTGAAACTAGGACATTATAAGAGGCAGGACTATTTCCTGAGCGAGTTGGTAATTGGCAATTTTCTCTGATGCCATTCTTCATGTCACGTGTGTGATATGTGTAGACTGCTGGTGGTGAAATTATGTTTGCTGATTGAGATTTTACATTAACGTTTGTTCAGGAATCTCTTGTTTTCATTGTTTGGTTCCGTTTTCGGCTTCTGTCTACAACATCTAATCTATTTCATCTCCCTTCAACGTCAGTCGGGAGCCGTATGTACAGTACTGTACAATAGAGTTTTCCTGAAAGCCCTTCCTAAAAAGGGAAAAAATGAAAAAGGCAGGGTGAGATTTAAATACAAAATGAGGAATTTCATGCTCCCTTTCTTTGCACCAATGAAAATGCATGGCAACCAATGCTCTTAGGCCCTACCCAATGCACACTAAAGCTCCCCCATAGTACCCTAAGTTCTCAAAGAGTTGACCAGTAGCCCCCCGCACCTTCCGCAAATCAAGTCATTGTTTCCATGTGGTCCTAGTTACTAACATAAGAGCGCCAAGTGACACATAGGGCAACCAAGAAAACTCTATTCTCCACTATAAATCAGTGATGTACAAAAGTGACCCTGGTGTAGGGTAGTATGGTTCAATGGTGGTTTTACAGCAGCCAACCTTATATACACTAAAGAATCCCCTGTACTACTTCAAAATTGGTGGTATTCACCAGTTGTACTGTTCTTCTGGGGGACAAAATATGTACAAAAACCGCCAACCTATTCCCAAGTATCATGAATCAGAGGGCACGATTGATGAGTGCTAATTCCCAGGTGCATATGATAAAGCATTACGCATATATAAACCTTCAACCCACAACCCGACCTGAGTATCACCCGAGTATGATGCGGTGTGTAGCCCAAGTATCACATGAGCAGATCTGAATAAGACGTTGGCCGGCCTCTCATCAAACCTAGACGTGGAGGGAGGATGCCATGCAAAATACGACGCTCAATCAGGCTGTGATTAAGACAAGTAATTAGTACTTACCACACTTCTATTTACCAGTCGGCCTCAGGATGTGTGTGCATGAAGCTATGAAAATGATATTCTATCTGAGCACCTTGTTCAGAGGCGCTTGAGCGACCGCCATGTTGGCCAATTAATTTGCTGGAGAGAATGTTCTCTGGAAATGCACTTCTGCATGGCTACTTGTGATTATGAGCTCGAGCATGAGCGCCGTAATTTTATCTCTCAAGAATCGCGTCTTGAGCAAGCCTTGAGGATCTTCCATTAAATCAGTATAAGTATTCATGGCTTGTTATATGTTTCATTTCGAATTCTTCCCAATTTCAAAGGTAGATTCATCTGTCCAAATAATACGCTCCCAATCTTCTGCGCTCCATCCACGGTACTTCTGAGCAGAAATCAGCCTTTGATACATGTAACGAGGTGTCAAAAAAGGTTTTTTGACTGCAATTCGACTGAAAATGTCACTTCTATGTAAGAGCCTTTGAATGGTACGTCCACACACTGGAGTAGGGCATACACTAACAATCTCTGATACTGACGCGCAACGGTTATTTTTTGAGGAACGCAAAATACTACGCACATCTCTATCACTAAGTTTTGTAGTGTGACTTCCACCACAAGGTTCGTGCTTGTAAGTTCCATTTTCTCTAAATTTTTTCACCAACCTCTTAACTGTTCTAACGAAAACTTTGATAGTGGCTGCAATTTGAACTTGAGTACTCCCTCCCTCACTCATACCTATAATACGTCCACGAATTTCATCGGAAATTGCCATCTAAAATATGTTGAACTTTCTTTTACTAGGCTAACAGAACCTTAAACTCTCATTAACAACATATAATTTTATACAGAATCAGCCACTCAATCACAACATTTAGTCCATTAGACATAACCACATTCACATCATTCAGCCTAGTAAGAAAAACCACATACACATCACTCAACATGCATAAGCAAGCATAACTAAATTACTCATACAACACATCACTCCATGTCTCACACATAACACATTCTTTCTCTCTGCTCTCACCATTACTCCAACATCCAATGATCACAAGTCACATGCAACATTCCCTTATGTTTACATAATAGTGCTCAATTGATATTTAGAGGGGGAAACTTCGTCATGTGTGTATGATGCAAGTGGTTTCTTCTTGATGTGACAACTCCACACTTCTACATTTGGATGTTTTTGATTTTTCTTAGATGCATTTATGATTAGGCATTGTGTCAAATGGATAAGTTCAATGAGGAAGCATGAGGTGTCAAAGATATTTCAATATTTTCACCATGTCCTTGAATTGGTTATTGTCATTACACACGTTGATAGATTTATAATAACTATTTTTTTGTGTATCTTTTGGCCTTGAAAATTTTCATAATGTGATCAACATCATAAAGATCATGTGACAAAAATTTCATATTGAAATAACAGATTCTCAGCCCTAGGGAGGCTGTCAAAGTTGGAAGTTGTGAAACGATTCTCCCCTTTGTTTCTCACAACTACACGTGTTGGTAGATTTGGAATATCATTTTTTTTGTGGGTCTTTTGGACTTGAATTTTTTCACATGCGTAAACAACATAAAGATGTTTCTATTCCAAAAATTTCATGTGAAAAAAAGTTTTCTTCAATCCTTGGGAGGGTGTCAAAGTTGGCAGCTGCGAAACATTTCTTACAGCTACCCCTTGTTAGTAAATCTTGAATATCTTTTTTTGTATCAATCTTCTAGCTTTGAAATTTGGTACACATGTTGTCAACATAACAGTGATTTTGTGTCTAAAATTTCATGTATAAATAACAATTTTACAGCGCTCGGGAGGGTGTCAAAGTTGGCAGCAGTGTGGGCACTATCCCTGGAATTGCACAAGGTGCCAATTTGGGTGTCACCCCACTGTACATGCAAGTATTTTATTATGTAGAATTATACGAAAAGATGTATTAAAGTTTAGCAAGATTTACACCTTTGGATTGAAGATTCTCAACTAACATCTTTCACTAGAGGTCATTTTAGTATTTGAACCTTATCATTTATAGATACAACATTATACATGTAGAATATTGTGGCCACCAAGGGCTGGTTATGACGTTTTTTTTGGGTTGATTTGCATTCCAAGACTCGTCTAGAGCTCCCAAAAAGACTCTCTTGAGGCACTAGAGTTATTTATGAAGGCACCATAAGTTTCAAGAAGCTACTGCTTCTTGAGTTTTAATACTACTCATTTTTATTCAAGTTAGAAGGAAGTTTTAGTTGCCTTTGACAAGCAAGGAGATTTCATGGTATACTATGAATTTTAGAATACGATATTCTTGAAATGTCACATTTGCATGTATGATGTGATATGGTTAGAAATATGGTATTGATACATTGGCCCTTAGATGTCTCCATCCTAAGTGGGAGATGTGAACAATATTACGAGCTTCTTTTTTTACCACCATTATGCACATTGGTTGTGATTTTCAAGTTGACATTGTTAATATTTTGAAACATAATTCAAGAAATTTTCATATATCATGTAACGTTTTCACAAATACTATGTTTTAACACCATTTTTTTTTAGTGTATGAATAGTTGTAAAAATTTAGAGCTAATATCAGTGATTAAAACTATGCAGAGATGTTAAAACTTTTGATATCTTTGCGCGACCTCACAAATAACTCCTAAGAGATATTGTTTATAGTGGAGAAATTGATAAAAAGAGCCAGGAGTATGGTTGTGAGTTGCATATAAAAGTCTACAGATTTTATCCGCGACTATAGATGTTGACAGTGCCTTAAATATTGTGTATTTTACCATTTGAGATCCAACAATTACTATATTTTAATGCATAATCAAACTCACACCTAAACTTCCAACCACTTTGCAATTTGAAGGTCATTTCCTACTTAGAAATTTTAGTCCACTCCATCTAGTTTTCACACCTTGTTGAGTAGGGAATTAGAAACAATTTTTCTTTTCCACATAAAATAAGAAAGTTTATCACTATTTATTATCTAATATTGTCTACTAGAAGAGGTGTTACAAAGCTTTGGTTTGACAATTTTCTATTTATTTACTCTTGATGTCTATTAGATATGAAGGAGCTTGGTGGTCACTCCTCAAGTCTAGAAGAGTTTGGTGGTCTTTAAGGCCTATGAAGCCTTGAGAGGGTCAATTTTGTGCTCTCGGTGACGTAATTTTTCCCATAATTGGCCGTTGTTGTTGCGGTCTTCAAATTGCACGTCGGTCTTGGCGACAACTTTATAACCATCTCCATGATGTAGGCATTGGCAAACTACAATGTCAAGTAAGGTTGTGATGAAATGTACCTTTGTGTAGATGGTGTTTTGCATGATCTATTATGCTCGTAGATTTTCTCAGACCTCATGGTCCACTTAGGCATTAAAGGGTTTAATTCATTGAGTTGAAACTCGTTTTAGCACCCTTTGAGAAAATAAAAAGAATTTGCATGTTGTACCAAAAATGTAGCTACCTTTCTTTTCTTTGAGCTCCTTATAGATATTTAGAGCCATTTTTAATAATCAAAAAATTAAAAAAAAGTGTAATGATTAAAAAGGGCAACAATCTGATTCCACAGGGAAAGAAATACTTCAAGCTGGTGTTGGTATGGAGTACTACAATAATCCCTTCCATAACCAACCAAATCTGGTGAACAATAGCTATAAAATTGGGGTGTATCCAACCCACCCATTCAACTCCAAATGGAGGTTTGCTATTAGTGAGGACCCCTTATTTTTGGCCAGCGCTTTTGAAGGGAGCCATGCTATCTTGTGAGCGGTGAACAATGAGTGGTGAGCGGTGAGTATAAACAAAATAGGAGAAAAATAATTATTTTTTACTTCTCTTAAAAAATAATGAAAGTTTTACGTGTTACTAAACCATAAAACTTAAAATATAAATCCTAAACCTTGAACCCTTAACCCTAAACCCTAAATTTGATTGTTTTATGCACACCGCTCACCATGTACTGCTCACAAGATAGCAATCGTCGGTTGACTACATAGTGGTTCAAGAACTTCACCGTCGTTGCAAAGACAACTTCTTTAGTGATTATTGCAAAAAACAAGGCTGGAAGGGGAACTTCTCTAATGAAAATTGCAAAAATGTAAGTTGTATAAGTCCCAATTACAGGTTGGGATTGAGGCGCGATTCCATTCAAGTGACTCATGATTTTTCTAGGCTTGCCACAGAACCCTTCATTACCACTTGAGGGCCCAACCGCCCAGGTTTAGGGCATCTATTGAGGATGCTCTGATGACATAAATCTCAAGTGGCCTCTACCATATACAAATCTATCATTACTCTCCATAACAACGGCTCCAATCATAACAACTTGAATCTCTACAATGTATAACATGTGCTCAACTCGTAAATGATAGTTACGAACTGTATATACATGCACATATTTTACTCTATATAATACAATTTTTTATATTAAAGTTTAGCAAGACTTACACCTTTGGATTGAATATTCTTCAACTAGCATTTTCAATTGAAGGTCATTTCAAAATATGAACCTTATTATGTCCAAATACAACACCATACATGTAGAATACTATAGCCACCACTAATACCTTCTGACGTTTAAGGATTTTAACTCTTAAAGGACCAAGTGTACTCGTGGAGTACAAATCTTTTCACTTTGACTACAATCATCTTTCAATCCGTACGGTAAAAATTCATCAAATTTTATCACATCATCTCATAGAAGTTTAAAAGAAGATCCTACAGTTACATTCTCAAATAGTTCATCTCCGCAATTTTTAATCAACAAAGTAGAGATACTTTTAGAATGCTTTCAACCTTCAGGCATTGATGACATATTTTCTCTTTGTCAACTATTTGAATGACCTTTATAATGAATAAATTATTAATTTATTCAAATTGAAAAACATTTGTTGCTATGTATAATGAGTTTCACTATTTTAAAGATCTCAAATTATCAATTACAAAACATTGGAATGATCTGCAACAGAACAACTGTTAAAGGGGGATTTCACCTCAAGTCCAAGTGAAAGACAATCTACTCTGTGCTCAATCAAACTGATGTTTTAGGACAATAGATATAAGTCCGGAACATGACTTTTACTGGGTCTATAACTCCAAATTCAACCTAGATCTGAATCTAGATCTGAATTCGAAGTTAGTTGGGACTTTGTTTCTATTGTTTTTCTTAGGTTTAACTCACAGATCGGGAGTTTTCACACTAGATTACAACAATTAAGACTATACCCACAACAATCCGGACTTGTTTCTAACTCTAACTCGCTAGATTCGATTAGGGTTCAGCAAATCAAGCTAGATCCATACCAGATCTAGTGTATTTAGGCCAGATCTACAATAACCACAACCAAGTTTCACCACGAATGCTCTTTGAACAACCAGATCTACTCACACATTCACAATACTAAGACCAACATACAGTAGATAGTATCCAAGTCTTGCTTTACTTCCTCAAACTTCCATAAACCTCTTCCATACTCACTACAACTCCAGATTCACACGATACCTCCACTTCCTAGCTCTCTAATCACACCTACACACTCTAGTTGCAACATACCAAGAGAGACCAACCCCCAAAAGAAAGAGAGAGAGTCCCCAAGTCCAAAGGGGTGACTCTCTACCCCCTCCAAGCCCTAATCCTCCACAATGGATGAAAATGTCCGGATGGATGACATCCCTATCCGGACAGTTTCATCCAAAGTCCAGTCAGTTCATCTAAAGTCCAGACTGGACAGTTTCATCCACTGTCTAGATTCATCCATAGTTCTACTTTTTACCCATAACTACTTCAGTAACTTCAAAAAATTACTACCGGGACCCTACAATAAACCCAAATCTCCGGTTAACAACGCTATGTTCTGAGCAAAGAGCAGCGAGCGGCAAGCGACGAGAATAATTTTTTTCAGAAAATTGAAAAAAATTGGCAGTTAATTTTTTTCAAATGTGAAATTTCGGAACAACTACTAATTTTGAAGACAAGTTATGAAAAGATTACTAAATTAAGAAGTTGTCTTATAGCGGTGGACATTTGTGTTGTCAATTTTTAAAAAAATTCTCCTACCTCTATTCTTGTTCTTCGGTTATAACCCTTTTTTTATATTCAAAATTTGAATAATCTACATTTTTATGGGGCCATATATGGAGTCTAAGAAGAGTTCTTGATTTTCAAATGAGAGTGTCGTGCTAATATATTTCACTATATTGGTTAGAATTGATTGAATTAATTCTTAATTGATATCGTAGTCATTTGGACAAAATGGGTACTAACGGTTTTAACTAAGGTATTAGGGTGGTATTGTAGAGGTATCAAACGGATATCATCATAGAATTATATGGGTATCAGATGGGCATTACATGGATATTACCTAAATTCAATGTTGAGTATGCCACTTAATTATTCATAACAAACTCAGTACATACATGAATTGTATTCATGTCTACATCTATGACTTTGCAACTCTACGTCGAAGCAATCTAAAATTTTAGATTTTTTGGAGAAGTACAACAACATTGCCTTTCTCACTCTTTGGTAGCAATATTGACAAGCTCTAGGATCTCCATGACTATGTTGAAGCTGTAGCTCGGAGCATGCATGAATAAGTCCTCCTTGTAATTCATTTTACTAAGGTAACGTAAGATGTAATACTAGCGACGCTATCTTGTGAGCGGTGAGCAACGATCGGTGAGCGGTGAGCATAAAAATCTCCGAAATCGGAGAAAAAAACGTCATTCTTTCTGGAAAAATGTGAAAATTTGGGTAATTTTAGTGAAACTGTATATTTTGGAGACATATTTTGGAGAATTTACTAATTTAAGAAAGTAGCCTATAGCCGTGGTCACGTCTGCCATACTTTTTTTTCTAATAAGTAGGCCTTCTTTTCTTCCCGTGCTTGAATTCTAATTTATTTTTTATTCAAAAAATTTGAAACCTCTACATTTGAAAGGAGTCATATTAAGATTCAAAAGAGTTTTTTTGCATAGTAAATGACAACGTCATACTATGATACTGTACAAAGTAGTCAAGTTCGTACACTATGTACGATTTTTTTTATAAATCGTAGTGATTTAGACATGACGAATATTGCATAGGTATTACATGGGTATCTCATTGGTATGAAACGGGTATCACCAGTACATTACATAGGTCTCATCCATGTATTACCGGGGAATCACATTGGCAATTCATAGTATGACGTAGACAAATCCCTAGAAATTTTCCAAAGAAATTAATACCGTCTATTTTGAAAAAATTGAGTCCAAAATTCACCATTGCAAATGGTAGTGGAGGTGGAGTATGACAATTTACTGCTCATATCAATATCAATAGATACATTAATTGAGTTTCGATGAGTATTAATTATAGTCATGAAATCCAATGGTAATTTAACATGTACTCCGCGACACTACCTATGAGCAATAAAAAATTGTAGATATTAAAAAAAACTATGACTTCTTTGCTTTTCTAACGCTTCTTCAGCGATGTTGGCAAGCTCTAGAATGCGCATGACTTCATTAAAGCTGTAGCTTGGAGCATGCATGAATAAGTCTTCATGGTAGTCTAGCTTACATAGGTATCGTAAGACGTAGTACACATGCTTGCAATACATCCATTTCCCCTTCTTCCCCAACGCCTCCGATTGCATCTTCAAAAAATCAGGGCACGTACACCCTAGCAGAGCATCCGTCGTTCTATGAATTGCATAGCCGTGACGAAAGGTGTGGTAAGAATTCGGATTCGGTGGAGTGGGGAAGTCTGATCGCGGAAGTGGCACGTCCATAGACACTTGAAATTGTCTTCGTGGAGAAACAGCTCCACGTTGCTGCAATTGGAAACCTGCTTCCTCCAACGCTAGTACCCCCTTAAGTGTTAAATTAGTGCCACGCTTTACAGGCCATGTCATTGGAACTGTTGGCCAATCCACTACAAACGGTTTCTTCGATCCCTTAACACACCGGCGAATATCATCGGGACAAAACCAGAACTCAGTAGCAACATTCCGTGGGGATCTGTAATCCTTCTTCATACCGGCATATGTGGGGGCTGGAGTTCCATGATTCCCACGCGCAATTTTTGTGTTGCAGGGCTGCGCAGTGTGAGCTTGCAATGCTTGGCATTTTCGAGCGGACTTCTTCTGGAGGTGGTCAATGTGCCACTTGGATGGATCACACTTTGATTCCATAATGGATGTTGTGTGCTGGACTCCAGAGTCATGTCCACTGAGGACCTCCTCAATGCGCGCCTGAGTGACTCTTCTGCCATCGCGAGGGATAGAGTAGTTCACCGTATCCGATCGGTGGGAATCGTGGCTAGACCTTGGTAGCATGTCAGCTTCCGTTTGGTAGACCCAAAAATCTCGACACCTTCTAGGCCGCCCGTCCTCGTCTGTAGATCCTCGGCCCCAGGGAAGTTCCTTACAGCCTCAACTATGAGTTTTGGATCACCCGAACGTTGTGCGGATCGCAACCGAAGTGTCCCTTTGTCCGGACCTTTTCCTGACATGCCTCCTTTCAACCATGCCCGATACGACGTGATTTGCATGAAGGCACGGATGAGGTCGTCTACTGTTGCAGCGTAGAGACATGTCATTGTGTTCCCGGATTGTTGGAGTCAACGGTTGTGGACTATTTCGGCAAGGTTGCACGAAGGCATGTCGGCTCTTTTGTCAAGCGTGAGATCCTATGAAGACACTCCAATTGTCATCACATACTTCAAATGAGTATACTAGAATATATTGAAATGTAAATAATAGAAGATTGGGAGAGGACTTACAAGTTGCATGGCGCCGCCCCACTTTCGATAACGAAAGTGCCAAAACGCCATCCAGTCTTCTAGAGCATGACGCCTGGTTTCCGTAGTGGCACCAGATGATACCTACCACGCTCGAATTACGTTGTATTGAGCTTCAGCCTCCTCTTGTGTCTTCGCATTTTTCCAGGTCTTGCAGAGAGTAATGTACTGCTCTTGAAAGCCATGTAGAATGTTTTTGGTGGTGGCTCGTTGAAGACACTTAGTCCAATGGAATAAACATGTTCGTTCTCTATTATCCATGGGCTTGTCCATGTCTCCGCTGCCATAAACTCGACGTACGGCATGCCAATTTGCTCCAGCGCTGTCAACCATGAAGCCTTTGAAGTTTGTCTCCGCAAGGCCATGGTTCTTCATTGTATCATTTAAGTTCTCCCAAAATAGTTGTTGCGCTTGAGCATCCTCGGATTGCATATCACACATGGCGATTGTCATGACTCTACAATACTTACTGTCATACACATGACATGCCATAGTAGTCCAGTCCTTTACCCGTTTGACATGATTAGCAATCTTCAAGGTCATTTCCAGGTTGCATACGCTTAACAAGGTCTACACCACTACCTGGATGATCCATGGACATTTTAAAAACAAAAATTTTACCTTTGGATTGGCCCGGGAACTTGTTTTCATGGATGAATATAAACTTGGACGACTCCTTCAACTCCATGATGTTGTCTATTACTCCTTTCCCTCTTCTATCGAACCTCTTGCACGTTGATACTAGATTCCTTATGTTCGGAGACGAGAGAGTCTCGAACTGATCCAGGACACCATCCATAGATGCTACTTCGAGGTTCGACGATGCGGAACTGGGGTGGATCAAGTAGTCGGATAGGAAATTCTTGCTCGTAGCCATGATAATCGCTGAGTTAGTAGCCTTGGGCGTACGCTGAACTTCCTTCTCAACGCAGTCGTGCATGAGGTCCATTGCCATTTGATCGACGCCTTTGGAGATTAGATGATGATGATGTCCCAAATGGATAGCAGCACCTGGGCGCTCAGGATCACTAGAGGTCACATAATAAATTCGTGCATCAGAAAGAGCAAGACAAATTGGAGGGGTTTGGCACAGCTTACATGCCAGTGTAGATTTGTCGGATGGTGCTCTGTTGAGTGGAAATGGGGTGAAGGGGAATCCGCTCCACTCGGTTTGATTTGTACGTCCTTCGTTTATGCATTTATAGTCACAAAGGATGTTTGCGCATTGTAAATGCCCTGTACATACTGATTTGCGGTACGTGAGGCCTAAATCATTCTTGATATTTGTAGTCATTGTTCTGTACCACGTGTGACCGTCAAATTGTTTACTCATACCGTCGAGGCCGCCTCCAAACTGTACAGGAATTCCCTCTGGGAGCGGTGGTAGTTCAAATATCATGTCTCCATCATATTTTGGTGGCAGATACTTCACATGGTTCAAATCCAGACTATCAATATCAATTTTTGACAACTCGGACCTGGACCCTCTCCTATTACATGTTTGACGGACATGCATCAGTATGCTACGGACGTTTCTCGAATTGGGATGGACTGGAGGTTTTCTTGTGGAAATGTTGGAGACATTTGAGATCTTGAAGGAAGTGGGGAAGAAAGAGCAGGATGAACAGATTCTTGAGACTTGAAGGGGTTCCTTGACTCTTTTAGGTTCTTATCGGACAGGTCCTCATCCTCTGTGTCGCTAAGAATATAGACACTTGGGATAGAGCTCGTGCCTAAACTAGGTACCAGCACTGTATCACCAGAATTGTCCGGAGGAGACATAACGACAGTTGACGCATGACCGGACATTTGAGCATCGGAGACACTGTACACTTTGAACGAATCGCGATCCAAATTCCAGACAAAGCCGTCTGCATCTCGATCTTTCACTTGATAAATAGACTGTTGGTGAACACCATCACTATCAAAGACCTCCTGCTCAACATGAACCGTACCACTCCGATAACTAAAACGAATAGAAAGCAAGGACTCGGGCACAACGACAGTGCCATCATCACCTACAGACATGACAAGTAGGATGCCCCCTTGATAGGAAGTTAGAGACGCCATGTATTTTGACCCCAAAATAGATGCGAGAGCGACTGCTAAGTGACAACTATTGTTCAGTGAAAGAGAGGAATAAATGATTTGCATTCTCCATTGAAATAAAGTAGTTGTCATAATTTTGAATATAGAGAAATCATACATTTTTAGAATAAATGATCATCCCGCAGCCTTTTGGCCTCGTCAGAGTCAAATATGAAAAATTCAAAAAGAAAGTAAACTTTGTATAGCAATGCCATAAATTATAGTAGAAAATATTTATAGAATTTCCCTAGGAGGTTTAAAATCATGTTCTATTTGTGAGCCTTGTTTATCGTCGTTATTCACGTTGTACCATATTTAAGTTCAAAAATCCAAAGTTTGCATCGGCGCAAACAATAAATAGAAGAAGTATGTCATTATACGACTCCACAATCAAGATTCAAAATAAAGTCTGACAACAATCATTGATATAGAACTTACTATTGTGTTGAGGATTGAAACTGGCAGAAATAGACTAATGATACAAGGACTGAGTGGAGGGAGCACTGGCCATAGTTTTTCAGCGTGTTAGTAAGTAAGTCTGGGATGTTGAGTGAGAGAGGTGGAGAGGAGATAGGTATTTTTACGGATGATGACTAAGAGAGGCGGACGTAACAGACGAACAACTAATTTCTCTAATCCGAAGCAGACGCGGGCGCGAAAATATTGACAACAATAGGAGGCATTGTTGGCTGTCGAGAATAGAGAAGTCGAGACACCAGAATGGATTGAGCGATTTAGAGATTTGTCAAGTATTCACGGAGGACCACATCATGTCCAATCACGGTTTGAGGTACGTTTTGTTTTGTATGACTTGTTTTGGCCATTTATTGAGGTTTGAATCACATATATCAATTTCGGACTTTCACTCCTGTCTCTCTATTTGTTATTCAGATCATTCCTAGTTGCGTGCATTCTCGTGAGAATAGAGACGAAGAAGAGCGGATACAAGTCAACATGTCAAATGAGTATGCTATGTCCAGTTCCTCGGAGAGCTCATTGCATGGAAATGAGGGTGCTGAAGACAATGTAGATGAGTTTGAATGCGTAAGTAGCGATGGAAGTGAGGCACATGGAATACTAGGTAATCCATCAGAGTCGTCGAGGATAGAAAAACATCAATTCTATAAGAGACCCACTACAAAAGCAAAGAATCATCATGGAAGCGCAAAGGACCTTTCAATTGTATAAGCCAAGATGGGGGGGTGCCCACTGAAACAGGTAAGGTTCAGTCAATGCTTCTATTTTCCTTGTCCCTGTCAACATTATGGCTTCATAGTAGCTCTCGTTCATTAAAATTTAGTAAATGCCATAATGTGCAAGTGTATAACGACAAGCGCTCTTTGTAGACAATGATCGTGCTCGCTTTCACGTCCTGTGTACGTTTGTGACTCTGTCAATATGTGTTTTTCTTCTTCACCGTGTTAAACCGAAACAACGAACTTACCCTAAATCCCAAATCCAGGGCTCCGGATGGGACGAAGTTTGGACAGGGGTAAATAGGCCATCGCTCAGTTTAAGCCCGACCGGGCCTTGGCCGGGCCGAAATTTCACGATCGCCTATTTACGCCCGTCGCTTCAACGTTGACCGAACACATTTTTCATTGGGTTATTGCAATGTGACGAACAAATACGAGTGAAATAGAGAGTTCATTTTTCTAGGTTGAAGTGAAGCGTAGCAGGCATTCAATACAGTTTGTGGGGGAGATGGAGCTTCGCGCAAAGAGGATGGAGAATACAACCAAAGAGGTATTCTTTTCTTCCATACTCGGGTCTTGTGGGACGCGTCAACGTATTCTTGTTCTTTCATAAAAGTGAAGATATGGGCTGTACTGTTTCGAAGGTCACAAATTTTTTGAAAATTTTCTAACCCTCAAAATGGGTTTCAGATCTGAAACTCGTTTTGAAGGTCACAGATTTGGAAAAAAATTTGACTCTCGAAATGATTTTCGGACCTGAAACTCGTTTCGAGTGCCATAGGTTTTGAAAAAATTTTGACCCTCGAAATGAGTTTTGGACTGAAACTTGTTTCGAAGGTCACAGATTTGGAAAAAATTTTGACCCTCAAAATGAATTTCGGACTGAAACTTGTTTCGAAGGTCACAGATTTGAAAAAAAATTTGACCCTCGAAATGAGTTTCGGACCCGAAACTCATTTCGAGCGTCACAGATTTTGAAAAAAATTTGACCCTCGAAATGAGTTTCAGATTGAAACTTGTTTCGAAGGTCATAGATTTGGAAAAAATTTTGACCCTCGAAATGAGTTTCGGACCCGAAACTCATTTCAAGCGTCACAGATTTTGAAAAAAATTTGACCCTTGAAATGAGTTTCGGACTGAAACTCGTTTCGAGCGTCACAGATTTTGAAAAAATTTTGACCCTCGAAATGAGTTTCGGACCCGAAACTCGTTTCAAGCGTCACAGATTTTGAAAAAATCTTGACCCTCGAAATGAGTTTCGGATCCGAAACTCGTTTCGAGCGTCTCAAATTTTGAAAAAAAATTGACCCTCGAAATGGGTTTTGGATCCGAAACTCGTTTTAAAGGTCACTAATTTTCAAAAATTTACTCAACCCTATGCAGCTGAAAATTTGAAGGTTGGTTGTTCTGTCATGAATGTTATGTAATGTCTATCTATCGTGTGTGCAGGTGTTACGAGGTACGGAGATTGTACATTTTGGTGGACTTGGTGAGGGAGGGAGCAATTGGGATGAGCGCACAACAGGAACAAGCCTCAACACGGTGTGTTCTTAAACTTCAAAGTTTTGGTTTTGGTAGGTGTCAATGTTAGAAATGGTGCAATGTATTCTAGTCATCTAATGTTGGTTGTTGGTTAAGGGTCGGGGTTGATGGAGTCTGGAGAGGGGAAAGAGAGAAATGACATGTTAGGTGGGGATCAACTTTCATATAGCCTATGGGAGGGAATATGTGGCAATACTCGGGGTCATGAGAGATAATCTGTTTGTAGCATAGTTATATAGGTCCTTCACAATTCTGACTATTTTTTGTTGTTATAGATGGAGGCTACCGGGCCAAAACCCCCTTCTACGGAGGTAGGCATGGGGCTGGTGGATGAGGGCACAGAGGCTAGCATCACTATCCTTGTGGACGAGCTTGGCTTGACCTCAACATTGCAAGCAATGCGGAGGTCTATTCGTGGAACGTCTTACGATGTTTTGTAGAGTTCCACGAACCCCTGTATTGGTGACCTCCACATTCCTTTGTGCCGCATTGTTTCCATGACTGAGGTCAGGCTTCCACTAAGAAGTGATGTGGAGAAGCTGAAGGGAGAGTTTGTGAAGGGCTACCGACCGGGATCCGCATGCGCCGTGCTTCTATGTGTCGTTGAAGAACTTCTCGTTGATGGAGAAGCATGTGATTCCTACAGACCGAGCAGCGTGGTCCCGACTTTGGCAGGAAGAGGATCGAAAGTTTGAAGCTTTACTAAAGAATCGGCCAGAATACGCCGCATTCTCCGATAAGTTCTTCTTTGTGTAGGATGGCAATCACCGCCACATCGCATGGTCTGAGGTGATTTCTCAATTGCACCCCAATGACTACACCTTCCATCAGCCCGTGAGGGCTGTGGTAATCGAGCCATCCATGGAAAATCGACACATATTCCTCATCACAATGACAGATTGGAATAGGTATGTTCCAAGTTTGTCACTTTGTATATTTAATTTCAGCTCATTCAATTGTTGAACGTATATTATATTTATTTGTTGCAATTGTTTAATTTTTTAAACAAAAGGAGTTCGATCATGTATCGCAGCACCTCACGCATGAAGTGAAGCGAATCTAGCACTTTGGGCTTTTGGAGTTCGAGCAGCTAAAGGGACTTATCAGTGAAGACGATTATGAGGCTAGTGTGCTCGAGTGGTCGAAGAAGGGAGTGAAGAAGTGGTATCATATGACGTTAGAGACGTTTGTGAAGCTTATGAGTGAGGTATGTATTTAACCACCCTAAATTTTTTGTTATCAATTGCTATATAAAATTTACCTTCGTCTGACGTTCTCTAATGATTAATGACATTCTTGTTCTCTCCAGCGTGATCTTATTGCGGTCCAGGAGGAGCAAATTCATAAGTTTAAAGATAGTTTGGTCATGGGTGTTGGCGAAGATCGACTTGGCAATGCTGCAGAGTTGGTGAGTCGATGCGCGAACGCCGTGCAGAAGAAGAAGACCTCATGTCAGACTCAGCTGAACCGGATGTTGGCAATTGCGAACCTAACTAACGGGGAGGATTTCTTCAGGGAGGTAGAGTTCTAGTCACCATTGTTTGATTTGTATCCACTAAATTCTTGGAATGTGATTGTTGACATTCAATTCTTACTGACGTTATTATGTTGTAGATGAATCGTCATTTCGACGTGTACCAAGTGCGGCCTGAGATGACGGCAGAGAAGCTCCAGCTGATTGCCTCCGCGAAGGTAGCTGCCAGGTTTAAGGGACGTTGGTGTAGATGGTGGAACATGAGCAAAGGCAGTAGATCCGAGTATAACTTTCCTGCGTCGCCGGCCTCAAACAAGGCTCTTCGTGGCTGGATCGACAAGGTTGCATTCTGGGCTGGGGTACAATCATCCACTCAATTTTATTTATTTTTTAAAACCATTTTGTCTCCTCTAAAACTCTAAGTATTTGTGTACGTTATTGTAGCTTGAGGAAGAGTGCGAGAAGCTCTTTGCTTCGATTGTCCTCGAGGACAACATTGTCCTCGAGACAGGAGGGCTTCTAAATCCCATTCCAAGCAATGGAAAGTGGTTGGAGGCGAAGAGTATGATGCTATGGACGAAGGTATTCTCTAGCCACATCGGGAAGGGCGGCTCCTACTCGAAGGGGGAGGAGTTCATGGCGTAGGAAGATTGCGAGAAGGTTGTGAAGCGGGCCGTCATGCGATACTTCTGGAGGGTGCTGGTAGTGAGTGGAGTCATGACCTCCGCAGATTTGCCCATCCGCTTCACGAAGTGGACGGACACTTTTGCACCGGACTGCATCTTTACAGATACTCTGAGGCGTCGGTTCTCAGTTCACCACCTCGTCCAATGTCCATGGTACTTGGAGATGAAGGAGGCCGACCCCACCCAGCAGACGAGGTTCAGTTACGTGTGGCCTGCGAATCTGTCCATGTCTCATCCATAGATGAAGGTGTGGTTCCTTTGCCTCTGGCTCCCGTGGCTGCGGCCGAGGAGCTTTCTGAGATTGCCAAGGCCAAGGCTACTGAGAAGGCGGCGAAGGCGGCGATGAAGATGCAGGAGAGAGGCTGCCAGGTTGGAGAAGGAAATGACAAAGAAGGAGAAGAAGGAGACTAGAGAGCTCCAGCTTGGAGTGCGCGATGGATTTGCAGTCCCTCAACGAGTGGCGTTCACCATGGGTGTATCACCCTCCGCTAGCAGCCGCCCCTCTACTTTTGTCGCAAAGCCTTCACAGACGGTCTACTCCATCCCGGTAATTGACCTTGCAAAGCCTTCTGTTGCAGTGAAGGTGATGTGTGAGAGTGCACTCTCCATTATGCCTTTGTTCGATAGTGTCGTTGTGGAGGGTGACGATCCGCCAGTTTGGATTGAGATGTGTGAGTTTCTAAAGGAGCACTCGGGATTGAAGCTCCGGCGCCACGAGTCATTGGATTGCCCACTTGGTTTGGCGGACATGGTACTGTTCAACGTCCCGGAGGATTTGCGTGTCCGTGGCATAGATGACGGATGTGACGTGCCGGTTTGGAATAAACTTCCAACCCAATTATGGGAGGGGGAAAGAAAGAATCTCCTTGGATTTTCCGTGCTTTCGAGATGGTTGGGGTATTGCTTCGTGACGGCGTGCCACTTATTGTGTTCTACCCGGACTCGAAGTTCATCTCCAATGAACTTCTTGCTTGGGCAGATTGGGCGGGATTCGTAGAGGAGACGAAGTGGTTTGCCATCAACGGGCTGCTACTCACTCGCGATGGCAACTTTGGATGCACTCACAAGTGCTTCCTAGTGAAGTGCTTTGTTAGGTTGTTGGAGCCGGCGATTCCTTTCTCTTTCCATGATAGAATGGAGCTGCAGTTGGAGGGGATTCAGTTGTCCTCAGATGGTCACTTGACCAATCTGATCACAGAGGACAGCCTGACCATGAGGGCGGGGAGAAACGAGCCATGGCGTGGTGCACGAGAGAAGTCTAGCAACCTTATGGAGGCCCTTATTGATCTTTGTACCTAGGAGGACGACATCGTGCTAGACATCACAACATCTACTGGTTAGTATATTTTGTACTTCTATTATTTTTGTTTATCTCTCAGGTGTGTTGCTTATTTTATTTTACATACTTGTTTTCTGAAGGGGCGTCAATCAAGGCCTGCAAGGCCCTCAAGCGCCACATCTTGGCATTGGAGGAGGACACAGATTTGGTTGAGGAAATCCTTCGCCCTTTGATTCCTCATATTGTGGAGGTGGAGTCGACACCGGCATCGGCGGTGGAGGTGGGTTCTCGCAAGCGCCCATTGGAGGTTGATGACGACGATCCGGAAGTGAAGACCGCTCCCAAGAGACGCTGTAAGTAAGTTCTTTGCTTTTTAGATTGCAGTTTTGCATTGTGGTGTAAAAATTCTAATTGATTCATGATTTAAAACATACTTGTGACTTTACCTTTTTGCAGTCGTCTTTGTCGTTGATGACTTCATCGCTCTCGACTCATGTGGAGGTGTTGTCTCATTTGTCGAAGGAGGTGAAGAGTCCGCCTCGATTGTATCATTTGGCACCTTGGGATGCGGGTGTTGCAGATGCAATGACTGCACTTGCATCCCCTCCACGTCTTTCAAAGGTAGCCCAACAAAGGTCTGTCACATGTCTGTTCATAGACACTGAGGCTCAAGCTAGTGGTTTGGATAGTGGTGATTGTTCTTTGGAAGAAGTGAACTTTGATTAGTTATCCGCAGAGGAGTCTTGATTCCTTTGTATTTGTTACTACAAAAATAAAAATGTGGATGTCGTTACTGACGTCACAAAAAACGTGGATGTCCTTACTGACATCACAAAAAACATGTTTGAGCCACGTAGGCAAGGTAGAAATTGGATTCTTTTAAAAATGTTTGTGCCACGTAGGCAAGGTTGAAATCAGCTGCCACGTAGGCAAAAAGGATGTTGGAACAGACGTCTGGATGGACGTCTACTGTGACATTTTAATGTTTATGCTAACACGAGGCTAATACCATGACAAATCCAATAATCCCATATGGATTGTCACCACTTGTGCATCCCATTGTATATATATGTAAGGCCTTCTCTCCTATCTCATCACACTTGAATCAAGAGTGATTCACTTTCATCCATCTATTTGGATGAATTTGAATTACCCTTGAAACTTAAAGTGATACGGTACTTTTTGATGACATGGCGCTTCTTTTTGGTGACATGGCACTTGCTTTTGCTGACTTGGTGCTTACTTTTGGTGACCTCCATCTCAACGAACGTCACAGAAAACGTCATAACGAACGTCACAGAAAACATACCGTGTTAGAAATGACGTCCCAATTTACACTGTCCACAATTAATTATTGCATTAAACTATGCTGATTGGACATGCCACGTCATATTTTAAAAAGTGACACGTCATATTTTAAAGGTGCCACGTCATAAAATGGCGGGTCCACGTATGCAAGCCTAGTCACAATCTAATGCCACGTCATGCGCCACATCATGGGCCACATTACCAAGGGCCCGGATGAAAAATTTGGGGATGTGGCACTGCCCGTCCATGTGGCGATGACGTGGACGCGACGTGGCAGCCACATGGCAGATTTTTAACACCTTCAACCCCCAAGTTTTTGTGACGTTTTAAAAAACGTGGGCCTGTTTTTTGAGATTTTGGCATGTTTTTCGCATGTCAATTATAACGGATTTTTTTGGACATCAACGTTGACGTGCCAGATGCTGCACAAAACATAATTGCACGTTAGTTGCCCTGTCACAAAAAACACGAGTTTCTTATAGTGTATCTAACCCTAAACCTATATAAGTTGAATCCTAGAAGGTGGATTCATAGTCTGATTCATTAGCAAAAGAGGTTTTGTTCGAGCTACATTTGGAGTTGTAAGTTGTTGTCTAGGACGTTGAGCTTGTTCTGGCACTTTATTTGGGATGAGATGCAGAGTGTTAAGCTCTATGCTTATTATTGTACCTTGAGGTTGTGGTAAGGAACTATTGCTTATGGTATTCTGTTTATTGTTGTTCTTATGTTTTCAATCCATTTACAATACTAGGTATCAATATGAATGTCCCTCTATGGACGACTACACCGACACCTTTGTTTCTTGGAGACTTCAACATGTCTACAAACGAATGCACTCTCTTGGCGGCAATCTGGAAGACGTACTTTTTGCCACTAGATGGGACTTGTGTAAGTCCACTTTGATTTGATGCCCTTCTGCCACATATCTTCCAAGTAATGCCCGTCAGAGTCACATCTAAGCTTCAGATCTAGCGACTTGTTGATAGCACTGCTGTGGAAGCATCCCTGCGATTAGCTATACAGAGGGTGGAGACAGAGTTCTCTGATGGAAACGTCGCAAGAACTACCTAGGCACAACGGTGGTTGAAGGAGTATCGAATCTTACACGCATGTTTACGAAGTCGGCATCGGCTTAGTAGGAGTCAATGGATCCGCAATTGCGAACCGGACAATGTTGCACTCCTTGACCGTGGCCTAAAAACTCTGACAATCGAGGAGCTTGACGCCTTCGATAGACTCATTAAGAAGTCCCATAATCTCACAACACTCCGACGGCGCAATATTGCTGCAAATCCATGGCCTTCTGATGACTTAGCGTTGTGGTATCAAGCACCTCTCATATTTGAGTCGAGGAGGGATTGGGGCTACCGCGGGCCAAGGAATTCAAGAATGGTTACATTTGTGCCTCAAAATCCAAACAAGCCTCGTTAGATCCTTCAAGTGGACGGGAGTTAAGGGGTCATAACCGCATGGGAGACAATCTACTGTACCTTCATTTCAAAACCACATGAAAGTAGTCTCTGAATGTTTTAGAATTCCTCCAATAAAAGGATGCCAATATTGATGAAAATTTGCTTCTCATAGTACTTTTTTGTTCGTTTGGTTATAAATATTTTCTG
This sequence comes from Bryoerythrophyllum caledonicum, assembly GCA_963971425.1. Taxonomy (NCBI): domain Eukaryota; kingdom Viridiplantae; phylum Streptophyta; class Bryopsida; order Pottiales; family Pottiaceae; genus Bryoerythrophyllum; species Bryoerythrophyllum caledonicum. Next base: position 16,953,941 of record OZ020523.1, on the reverse strand, counting down.
CAAACTTGTAACATCTCTATCATGTTTACATGGTTTCCACTTGTTCCCATCAATCAGTTTCGGATACTCTTCCTCAAGGGTATGACTGCTTCTCTAGTCATGGTAGTTCAAACATAAACGGTATCATCTAGGTATTAAATGGATATTATCCTGGTACTACGCGGGTATCATGTAGATATCGCTAGAGTATGACTTAGGTACCACGTAGGTATTTCCTTCAATAAATCTCTATAATATTTCAAAAAAAGTAGTTGATGTTCCCATGGCCAAATAATTATTTACGACATGTCGAAATATCCTAAACCAAACTCTACAGCCATAAATGTTGTTTCAAGTTTTTGAAGAATTGTAGCAATAAAAGCCTTAAAAATTTGAACTACAATGTGTTTAAGAAACTTGTCATGGTAGGTTCTTACAATTTATTTTTCATATGCCAGTCATATCTAGATATAATCCACAACCATTGGCATTGCTTTAATTTTTAAGAAAAAATTTAGAAGAAAAAAACTGAAATGTTCTTTGCTCACCGCTCGCCACTCGCAAGATAGCAATCCTGATTTGCAAGGTCAACCCTTATGTAAATTTTTCCAACTTTTCTCTTAGCCTAAATATGTAGTGTATTAAATGTATGCTTGGTATAAATAGTTTAGTTGGTATCGCTCTTTGTTTCGAGGAGCACAAAATTTTGAGGTCCTATCTCTATGCGTAGTTGTCAAATATATATTATATATATATGTACTATTTGCTTACAAATACAAGTGACTAGCATATTCCAAATATGCATAAGTACATGATTGAGTATAAATGACCAAGTTTTACACATCCAATTATAAGCAACTTGTAAATATGCAAAATGTTTACAGACGCCTTCTTGAAGTTTTTAATTATCCCCTAAACGTTAGTTGGGATCCGTATATACAAGCATGCATTTTACTCCAAAGAATATAAAATTTATTAGAGTTTAGCAAGGCTTACACTTTTGAATTGTAGATTCTTCAACTAACATATTTTGTTGCAAGGTCAATTCAATATCTAAACCTTATCATGTCCAAATAAGACATTATGCATGTAAAATATTGTAACCACTACACTAAAAAGGTAGATTAGTGTTAGATTTTAGTAAGATTTGAAAATGCTATAAGTTTTTACTCTTGACAAAAATATTTACCAAGAGCATTGATTCCAATACTAATGAAAGATCCCCATCTTGACCAACATAGAGGGTAAAAATATTGGACAACACTAAAAGCTTGCAATGTGTTTATGTAAATTAGTGTATCTAACACTAATCTACCTATTCAGTGTAGTGGGTCATTATAAAGTTTAACTCTTAAATTTCAAAAGGTGCCACAGGTGGCCACAATATTCTACACGCATAACATCTTATTTGGACATGATAAGGTTGAGATATTGAAATGACCACCAAGTGAAATATGTTAGTTTAAAAATCTTCAACCCAAAGGTATAAGTCTTATTAAAATATACTACATGTATTGTATTATACAAAGTAAAATGTGTGCCTACATATTTGGTTATAGACTGGTGTTTAAGGATTGAGGCTTAAAACATAAAGCTACAAGAGCCATACTACACTGATTTTGATAATTAGTGTCATGGGTAGTAAATGACTTGTAAATGCTGTAAGTTTTTACTTTTGTTATAAATTTTTACTGAGAGCACAACAATCTATACTACTCAAAGAGAGGGATCATAGTAGACATGGTCGGTAAAAATATTCATCAAGAGTGAAAACTTATAGAATTTACAAGTCATTAACTTCCCATGACACCTAAACATCAAAATTAGTGTAGTGCTAAGGGAGTTACTAACCTATAGTTAAGGTATGTCAGTCCATTACCACTCACTTTTACAATACTATCCACTTTCATACCTTTCTTAAAAATCTTGCTAGAAGTTTAGGAAGAATATAGTATGCCTATATATTTGGTTCTCAACACCATTGTAAAAGTGGGTGGCAATTGGCTAATATACCTCATTTCCCATGATCTTGCTTGATTTTGCATTACCAAAAGGGCCCGAGCTAGATCACATCTTGTTTCAGCTCGGCCCGGCCTCTACCACGCCTTCTTCATTGCCCGATCTCCCTGCCCGCACTTGCGTTTGAACTCACTTCATTGGGAACCCATCCCCAAATTGAAGCTGGTTGCCAAAGATTCACAAGAGATCATGGAGGATACTAAAGACTCTCTAGCTGATGATGATGATGCTAAGGTAGTGAGGGAATATACCAGGATGAGACATGCTCAAGAGCAGCATGAGTTCTAACGTGCCAATCGGAACATGCTACAACTGTAGCGACTCTATGCTGCACAGCGATTATGATCACGTACCACAGCTGGAGATTCAAGCTGTGTGATCACCCTTTCGGCAGAAGAAACACGACAAGCACGAGGATCTTCGTGGCGTGGCCGCATTGCCACTCGTGAGCGATGCACACATGGCTCCGTTCACAGCCAATGGAGTTGTTTCGAAGTGGTGTAGGGGGGATGTTCTAGAGCGTAGAGTTGCTTTGCACGTGTACTCATACAAAGCGTTGGCTCTCCTGTAAGTAAGGGAAGACTTTCATCACTGGAATGGGGTGGGCCTTCTAAATTGCCAGACCAAGGCTTTCAGAAATTTCACAATTTGAAAGTGTTTCGTGTATGAATAGAGATATTCAGATATGGTTGTAGTTGGTAGATGGAAAAAGTACCCATTTTGGTTGATGCCTGAGTTGCTGGATGTCATACATTCGTGCTAGAGGGGTGGCTGCTAGAAAATTTGGGTTACAAAATCCAAGTTAAAAAAATTTAATTAATTTTTTTTGTAGAGCACCACAATAGCAGTCCCAATGTTTCGTAGCCTCTAGTATGAGGAGTGTTTTACGACGGGAGAATGGGTCACAGAGCTTGATGGAGGAAGTTAAAACGACAGTAGTGTGAAAGCGGATGAATTAGAAGTCCAACTTCTTTCACAAAAAGACTGACCCTTCCGTGAAAGGACAGAGCAGGCTAAAGTGCATTCTGGTTGATGCTTGGGAAACGTTTCATCAAATGCCGCTTTACGAAATTTGCCAATTTGCCAATTTTGGACCTAATCCACTGCAATATTCTAAAAGGTGACGCGGTGGGTTAGCGTGAGCAAATCGCCATAGACACCTTGTAGCCTTGTGAAAGCACCTTGGACTCGGAGATTCCTGCAACCGTTGGGATGCATCTCAGGTGCATGGTCAAGTTGCAACACTCTATCTCCTCAGGTGTTGCCTCTGGCACCATGGAGGTTGCTTGCAGAGACAGTAAGGGCAAGCTTCCCCGTTGGCCCCCTTGGCCAATTAGTGGTGAGGAATCCTCACACATCCCCTGAAGGAGGACTTAATTGTCGTCTGAAGACTAGTGTAGTGTGAGTCACGGTAATTGACCACCGTCACTGGCGATAGGTGCTGTAGACGGCCATGGATATGGAACACTCCATCTCCTTGCATCGTAACTAGTTGCTGATTCTCCGCAACATTATTCTTAAATACATGGACGTTGCTTGCCGATGGAGGAAGCTAGAGGCCAGCAGATTGTGTGGTACTGTAGATGACTAGTCCCCTGCATCCAGTCAATATGCTGTTGCTGGACTCTGGTCGAGCCTTCAGATTTGGTCACATAATATTCCTTGACTGGGGAATTTTCATGTCTGAATATCAGGAATTCAGGACCCTTGGTGAAATCAGCGGTAAATAAGTTGGACAATCAATCCGCAGTGGGAAGTACAGTTGTACGATACTCTGGAACTCTCTATCGATGAGGCGCCTCGTTCTTTAACTTTATCATTTGTTGACATTCCTTGGAACTCCTTGCAATTGGCCTATCCTCTAGCTGTTTGTGCTACACCGGACATTAATCTTTGCACTAGGCAAAATCGTTGAGATTTTTTGGAAATGGTTTCAATTCTCCTCTGGAATGAAGGCGTGAAGTTTCAAATGATCTCCAGAGTCTAGGCTGCAAGCATTGGTTTTGTGGTTCGAATATGACGACGACCGGGAGCTCTTCAATGGCTGGATCATGGATGGCTATGGAAGTGAGTGACATCCTCAAACCATTCGGGTACTCTCCAACGCTGGAGAGCGTGTGCACGGAGTGGTACTTGGCGCCGCGTTTCCAAGATCAAGTGAGCGTAGCTGTGAGTGTGTTCTTCATCGTCACGGTCGTGGTAACTCTCGCCTACAACGTGGTTATTGTCAACGGAGCTGAATCAAAGCTCGGAGTTTCGAGGTCGAATTCTGTTGTGCACAGAGTCAGGGTGATTGCAGCTTGCACAGCAGCTCTCGCATACCTGGCTGTCGCTGTGTGGGAGACGAGTCCCCTTCTCTTCCTTCTCGCACAGAGCGTGACATGGGCCACCTTCGCCGCGGCCGAGGTGAGACAAGTCCCCTCATCTTCCAGAGCTTTTGTGCGTTTGTGGTGGACTAGCACTCTCGTCCTCGCAGGAATCCGAATCTCGTTACGCTTGATTCAATATGAGAGTTGTCCCACTTCGCCCACACCTGTTGCACTCGCAACCGAAGCAGTGAACTTGATTTCCTCTCTGGCACTCGTCGCTACAGCATCCCCTTCTCAGAGGAGCTCAGAAAAAGATGACGCTGAGGAGCCTCTCTTACATGGACGGAGCTTTGATGGTTACGCTGGAGCAAGCTGGCTGAGCAAGTTGACATGGCTATGGATGAACCCCTTGCTCCAGAGAGGTTACGACTCGCGCCTGGAGGTCGCCGATATCCCAAACCTCGCCGCACAGGACGACGCGGAGAATCTGTACGAGAGATACAGAAATCAATGGAGCAGGAGCGAGGGGAAGCTGGCGAACAGAGTGCGATTGACGGTCTTCCGATCGTTCCAGCGCGAGTTTGTTCTCACGGGGCTGTTGGCGCTCTGCCGCGCGTGCGTGATGTACGTGGGGCCGGCGCTCATCCCGACGTTCGTCACCTTCAAGACGGCAGGAGATCACGGAGTCTGGTGGGGTTGCATGTTGGTGCTGGCGCTGGCGCTCTCGAAAGGCGCGGACGTGCTCGCGTCGCACCACTTCAACTTCCAGTGCAACAACCTCGGCATGGCGATCCGGTCAACGCTGATCACGGTTGTGTACCGGAAGGGCGTGCGGCTCACGAATGCGGCGCGCCTGGAGCACGGGCTGGGCCAGATCGTGAACTACATGTCGGTGGACGTGCAGGTGCTGGCGGACGTGGTTCTGCAGGTGCACAACTTGTGGCTGCTGCCGATCCAGGTGGGGATCGCGCTGGTCATCCTGTTTTCCGTCGTGGGCTGGTCGTCCCTGGCGGGCCTGCTAACCATGGTGACGATCGTAGCGTTCTCGACATGGAGCGGCGGGCGGCAGCGCCAGTTCCAGGCGCGCATCATGGAGGCCAAGGACAAGCGCATGAAGGCCACGAGCGAGGCGCTGAACGCCATGAAGGTGATCAAGCTGCAGGCGTGGGAGACGCACTTCCGCGGCGCCATTGAGCACCTGCGCGAGCGCGAGTTCCACTGGATCATGCAGTTCATGTACCAGGTCGCGTACAGCACGGTGTTCATCTGGTGCTCGCCGTCCGTCGTCTCTGTCGCGACGTTCGCCTGCTGCGTGCTGCTCCAGGGCACGCAGCTCACGCCCGGCCAGGTCTTCACCGCTGTCGCCACGTTCCGCGTCCTCCAGGACCCCATCCGCAACTTCCCCCAGACACTCATCGCCATCAGCCAGGCGCAGGTCTCCCTAGACCGCCTCGAGACTTACCTCCACGGCGAGGAGCTCGATCCGGACGCTGTCGACAGAACCGAAACCATTGAACCGGATCTTGCAATCTCCGTCAGAACTGCATCTTTCACATGGACATCCGATGCAGTAACCACATTGCGCAACATCGACGTGGACGTGAAGAAGGGCTCTCTGGTTGCGGTTGTTGGAACTGTTGGCTCTGGAAAGAGTTCATTGCTGGCGTCCATGCTTGGAGAGATGCCAAAGCTCCAGGGCAAGGTATTGAAACTCCATCCACCTTGACACAATGGCCAGACGAGACTACACTGAGACCATGTCATAATCGCTTGTACGGAGATCAATTCATTACTTTGGCAGTTTTATGCTTACCATTCGAATGAGAGTTAGAGATTCAAAACGCACAACAGATTTTCATGTTTAGAGATGGCTATTTAAACTACCAAAGGTACAGGAATAGTAGTATTTACTATTCCTTTTGAGTGTGCTTGATTGCAGGTTTGCGTAGCAGGAAGGACTGCCTACGCGCCCCAGGGCGCCTGGATTCAAAGTGGGACCATCGAGGAGAACATATTGTTTGGGCAGCCGATGGACCGGCGACGGTACAAGGAGACGCTGCGGGTGTGCTCCTTGGAGCGCGACATGGAGATCATGGAGCACGGCGACCAGACCGAGATCGGCGAGCGTGGGCTCAACCTGAGTGGCGGTCAGAAGCAGCGCATCCAGCTTGCCCGCGCCGTGTACCAGGACTGTGACGTCTATCTCTTGGACGACATCTTCAGCGCTGTTGACGCCCACACCGGGTCGGCAATCTTCAAGGTTATATAACTCACAATGTGCAAGTTTTAGGTGATTCTGAGTTGCCTTTGCTGGATGTGTTATTTTGGCGAGCTAGGGAATGGAAAGCAGCTCATATGATTTCGGTGATGCAGGATTGTGTGAAGGGCATGCTGAAGAAGAAGACGGTCGTGCTTGTTACACATCAAATCGACTTCCTTCATGAAGCCGACCGCATTTTGGTAGGTCCCGCAATGCAGAGTTGTACACTTTCAAGGTTTACACATGATCTTCAAGAGACTAAATTCCAGTGGGCTTCACAGGTGATGCGGGACGGCATCATAGCACAGAGCGGTAAATATGTTGAGCTGCTACAGCCAGGTACCGAACTTGAGACACTCGTAAGTGCGCACAACGAGTCAATGCAGATGGTGGAATCAGAGTCGGCGTCGGATGATGCCTCAGCGTCACTTTATGAGGTTCGTGAAGCTCAGCCAAGAAGGAATACAAATCTCTTCAAATGCATAATCAGCCTGAAAATCAATATTTGCATCTGAATAACTTTTGCATAAAACGCTTATGTTACTAAAAAAAATTGCGCACATAACAAAGATAATCTTTAAAATTGAAAGATTGTTCAATGAGTATCTGTTAATAAGTGGTGAATGAAGTTATTTCCTGTATCAACAATCTTGTGTAGCTTTTGGCAGTTTGAGCCTTGTCTAGACAATAAAAATGAGCGTATTTCAAGGCTCAAAGCCTCATTTTTTCAAGCCCAAGTAATGAGTAGCCCTGGGTATGGGTGCAGCCTACTGCTAGTTTGGAGCGGGGCACATCTGTGAAAGAAACGATCACACGCGCGTTATCAACAGGCAGAGGTGCAGCGCCTGTAAAACCCGGTCCAACCAAGCTAGTAGAGGAGGAGCAAAGGGAGATTGGTCGTGTGAGCAGCTACATATACAAGCACTACTTGACCAAAGCGTTTGGGCCATGGTTGATAACCCTCTTGTTCGTCGTGCAAATAGGATGGCAAACCATGATGTTGTTGTCAGATTATTGGCTTGCATATGAGACTTCCGACGGTCGTCAGGGATCCCTTGATCCGGGCAACTTCATCCGTGTCTATGCTGCACTTAGCCTGGGAACATGGATCTGTGTGTTCTTACGCACAGCCTTGATCATTCTGTTCGGATTAAGGACCACCCAAGTGTTTTTCCTTGAGATGCTTCGGAGCATCTTTCGAGCACCCATGGTATTCTTTGACACCACGCCCTCAGGTCGCATCCTCAGCCGGGTATGACCTTTTCCTCATGTACAACAGAACTTGGATGTCTTGGAACTGAATTGCTAATCTATAGAGAGTACTCTCTAAAGGTTTTCAAGAACCTCAATCTTTGGTATTTGAAAAATTGCCATAATAATATAATTTTATATGTATGTATATATATATGTATTATTAATATTCATAAATATTGCTCGATGTGCTTATGTGGAAAACTTTGTTGAAATGTGCAGGCGTCGGTGGATCAGTCTACATTAGATATCATGTTGGCGTTCTTTTTTGGTTCAGCCTTGGCCATCTACTTCTCGCTTCTAGGTGCAATTGTTGTCATGTGCCAAACTGCGTGGCCCATCATATTTGTCATGCTTCCGTTGGCATATATTTATTTCATGTATCAGGTACATATTCTCTCTTATTGGATATTGATCAACCAAGTGAAGATGTTCATTACATTGGTACTAGTTTTTTGCATATTGAGGAATACTCTTTAAAGGTTCATGTATCTAAAGTTTTTCATGACTAAAAGCTCATTTTGGCAGTTGGAAAACAACCATAGTAATAAATGTTTCTAAATTTCAATTGGACTTACTTTGTCATGGTGGAAATTCTGAGCACAGTTGGTGTTGTATTGTAGGCCTACTTCATTGCAACCTCTAGGGAGCTAACAAGAATGGAATCCATAACAAAGGCTCCCATCATTCATCATTTTGCTGAGAGCATAGCTGGGTTCATGGTGATACGATGCTTCCAAAAAGAGCACGAGTTTGCGAAAGTGAATGTGGATCGTGTCAACCAAAATGTTAGGATGGTGTTCCACAACAATGCTGCCACAGAATGGTTGGGGTACCGCTTGGAAATGATCGGTACCATTGTTCTATGCTCCTCAGCACTCCTACTTGTGTTGTTGCCGGCTCGTTTGGCTCCTCCACGTAAGCAACTCTTCGTTCCATCAATAAACTTAGCTGAATCTGTAAAGTATTTGTATAGTTAGCTTCAATCTTGTGTTTCTTATTCTCTCCTTTCAATCTAACTTTTTGGTGTGATTTGATGTACGCTTGACATAGACAGTGTAGTTGGTTTACTCTTGGTTTGAGCATATGCTTATGAATGGGGGCTTTTATTAGATAACTATGAGATCAATGCTCCTTGATATAGTTACATTTGTTTGATTTTAATGTCAAAGAAAGCACAAAACTAGTTTCAGTTGTCTTTAAAGCTTACTAGTACCTTCTAAATTCCTCTTGAGGCTTTTCACACAACTTTGTTACTTGGAACTTAAATGAGCCTACGCAAGCATGACTAATAAGAGATTTTTGTTTGCTTTCAGAACTGGTGGGACTTGCACTTTCGTATGGACTCTCTTTGAACTCCCTCTTATATTGGGCAGTATGGCTAGTTTGCCAGCTCGAGAATAAAATGGTGTCAGTAGAGCGCATCCACCAATTTACAAACATTGCAAGTGAAGCTCTACCAGTCATTCCAAAGTGTCGGCCAGCTACAAATTGGCCGTCAAAAGGAGCCATTGAATTTCGTAATTTACAGGTCAGTTCGATTCTTTAGCACTTGTCAACATTTTTGTTATGACAGTGAGTTTTAAGTCCTTTTTTGCATTGAAAACTACACATATTTCCATTCTCAAATCCTTCATGTTCTCTTCAACAGTTGCGGTACCGGCCAGGAACTCCGGTTGTTCTCAAAGGTATCACTCTGAAGATTGTAGGTGGTGATAAAGTGGGCGTTGTGGGCAGAACAGGCAGTGGTAAGTCATAATATGGTCCAAATTTGAGGTTGATACTGTAAGATGCTTCAAGTCCATATTATCAGTGATTATTTTGTTTTTTCTTCATGAGCTGAAGTGTAGAACTTGTTTGTGGCTTGAACAGCAAACCCTGAAGTTACAAGTTATTGACTGTGTTAAATTCTGGGATTTTTTATGTTTTATGACAGGTAAGTCAACACTTATTCAAGCTCTCTTCCGCCTTGTGGAAGCGTCAGCAGGTCAAATTGTGATTGATGGGGTGGACATCGCCACTCTAGGGCTCAGCGACTTGCGCTCCAAATTTGCCATCATTCCACAAGAGCCAACTCTCTTTGAGGGCACTGTTCGCGCCAACATCGACCCCCTTGGACACCACAGCGACGCTGAGATTTGGGAGGTAACTAGTTCAGCTTCCAAACGTATTAATTATGAACATTCTATAGCATGTAGCAAGTGGGGCTCTTTAGCAACTTGGTCTAAATGGTTTGAACTCGAGATCTCAATAAGCAGTACAATATGCATTTGAGTGTGGCACTCTACCACTGAGATTCAATGCCACATGAAGGCTCGATAATCCTGGAGGTGGATAGATGTGAGGATTGAAAGATTTCAGTTGTTTTCCGGTCACTACGAATTCCAGGAGGCTGCTCAGACTCAGATCGATGTGTATGATATATTGCAGTGCTTGAAGGCAAGCCAATTGGCAGATATCATAAAAGAAATGCCGGAGAAGCTGGAATCACCGGTAGCCGACGATGGAGACAACTGGAGTGTGGGGCAGAAGCAGCTCTTCTGTCTTGGGCGAGCGCTTCTCAAGCGAGCCAAGATTCTTGTGTTGGACGAAGCCACAGCATCTGTGGATGCGCACACGGACTGGCTGATTCAGAAAACAGTCCAGGAGTCCTTCGCAAACTCTACCGTTATCAGTATTGCGCACCGCATTCCAACTGTCATGAACTGCAACAAAGTGCTCGTGTTGGACGCTGGTAAGCTTCCCGTTTCTAATCTCATGCGTGACATTTCAGAATGCTCAATGTCATGGACTAAGTAAAGTGCAAGCAACCTCTCGTTGACAAATAACCTTGTTACTAAGAGTGGGTGACAGGTTATTTCCATGATTAGGGACTTCGTACACATCACCATGAATCAAACATCTTGAGTCAATAATGATAATTCAATTCTCACAACAAACACTTCATAGCAGCCCTTTATTACAAGAAATAGCCTTGAGGTAGATATACAATTATTCAAAGTTACTGCCTTTCCAGTGAATAACTCCATCTTGTCTTTCCTAACCAATGGTTACGAGCTAGAATTATGGCCTCGGCATTGGATCCACCCATATGATTGATATTATGATTTCAACATTAACTGATCAAGTGTTTTCTTTCAACAGGGAGGGTGAAGGAATACGATAGCCCAGCGAGGCTGTTGGAAAGTAGTACATCATTATTTGCAGCTCTTGTCCAAGAGTACACTACTCGTGGACACTATGAAGCTGTAGAAGACTAAACACGACTTCACCAAGGGTGGTTTTTGTTACCCGACCTAGCACCCAGTGGCGTCGCCCAGCTTCCTTGAAGAGTGGTTATGATTCCGGTTTAGTTGAGTCGTTTGTATGCACTGACTCATGAAATGAAACATGAATGTAATTCAACTATCAGAGAAGATAAATTACATACAAATGCAAACTTTAGAATCTTCTTCAGATTGTTGGAATCATATTTGGTTGCGGATTTGGATGTGTTTAACATGTCAAGCCTAGTATTTAGAAGAATTCCAAGCAATGATCGGGGAGAACCGGGGTTCTTTGTTGTGGCGGCCGGTTCATTTTGTGGAAAACCGGCATAGTTAAAAAATACCGGAATCATGTGAAACCGGTGGTTTGGGACGAATGGTGGATATTGCCCGGTTTGCTTTCTCAGTTGGAGGATTCTTGACTGGATGAATTTTGAGTCCACCGGATTTTTGTTTCTTAATAAGCAAAGCGATGTACCCTAAACTAGGTGAACACTTGTTGAACCCCTAAAAGCCCAAGCCAATTTTTATCAAGAGTCACTCCAAAATTGTCACTACTAAAAAGTAGCGAGAGAATTTAATTTTGAAGTGGAATGTTGGACATATAACCATAAGATCTAAAAATTGTTATCTATTTAAGGTCAGTGTATTTTTTAGGTTGCAGTCCAGTGCACGTGTTAAAAGATTATAGTGTTTGAAATCAAGAGGATGGTTCATTTGCTTCCTTGCATTGAGTGGATTAGCAAACTTTGACTTCTCTTGGTATCAAATTTTTGCACTATACAAGGTTTGAATTTTTACAATTATGTTTTAGCATGATGTTGGTTGCCTATACACCAACTTTTAGGCATAAAGAAGTAGTGTGGCATATTCAAAACAATTGTGCAAGAACCGGAGGTTGAAAAATTTCCATTTCACATTTTACTTTTTTGTGAACTCCATGTGTTTTAGAATGATAATCCAAATGGTTGATGGAAAGATTTTCAACACATATTGTGTTTAAAAAAATATAAGTGAAAATTTTGAAGATCTCTAGATTTTATGTAGAAAATAAATTGTTTCCCCAACTTGCCTAAAATGTGTGAAAATGTTTGACTTGGGTTAAAATTTCCTTTTTACACTAAAGACAAGAATTTTTTTGGAGTCTAAAAGAAAGTAATATTCTTTATATGTACAAAAAATCTCAATGTCAATAGATATTTTAGCAAGTGCATGAACTGCCCAAACTCCGTATATTTTTCCTTTGAATGGTACTAAATTTTGAATTGTGAATCCAAAAATAAATAAATAAATTCCACAAAGCTCTTACCAAGGCCAATTTAGTCGGAAAGATTCAAAAGGAAATGATTTTTTTTTTCAAATTTTAGATACTTGCCTGATATCCAAAATATACCCCGTACATATACTTGGGCTTTTAGGGATTAATGTATGTGGTAAATAGTTAATCATTGTTTTTGTTCGTTGTGTGTCTTAATTTGTTGATTGTTGTTGTTACATGTTGTATGTGATAAAATGTATGTTTGTATTATGTTGTTTCTTGATTAGATTGGAAATTTGGAAAAAACTAGCTTAGATATGAATTTACAAGATTCAATTTACTAAAAAGAGGACCTTGGCCGGCGCTTAACCCCTAAAGGACCAAACGTCTCCCCGGGGTCATTTTGGATTTTGGGCATGTACCTACAATTCGAAAAAAAATCCATTTTAATTGAATTCTTTTTTCAAGATAGGATCTGATAAGAGCTTCGTGGAGATATTTTTTTAAAAAAAATTGGATTTGTGGTTTGAAAGTTAGTACCACTTAAAGCCAAAAGTGGGACTTCGGGCACCTCCAAAAATTTTGACAAAAGTTTCTATTGACATTGAGATTTTTCACACATATAAAGAACATTTCCTTATTTAGAAATTTTCAAAAAAAAATCTTGTCTTTAATGTAAAAAGGCATTTAATTCCAAGTCAAACATTTTCACATTGTCGGGCAACAGGGGAAAAAACTTCATCTTTTCTACATAAAACCTAGAGATCTTCATATTTTTCACTTTCTTTTTTTTCAACAACAATATATGGTGAAAACCCTCTTATTGACTGTTTGGATTATCATTTGAATACAGACGTAGTTCACAAAAAAATAAAACGTGAAATGGCAATTTTTGAACCTCCACTCCTTGCACACTTGTTTTGAATATGCTACACCCCTTTTTTACCTCTAAAAATTGGTGTGTTGGGAAATAACATCATGCTTAAGACAATGGTAAAAGATTTAGACCTTGTACAATGCAAAAATTTGATACAAAATGAAGTCAAAGTCAGCTGATCTACTCAACACAGGGATGAAAATGAACCATTGTTTTGACTTTAAACACTAAAATCTATTAATCTGTGCGGTGAATTGCAACCACAATTTGATGGCATGTTTATATGGAAGTTTATTTTAAGATCTTACGGTTGAAAATCCAAAGTTCACTTTAAAATGTGATTTTCATGTCTCTTTTAGACAATGGCAGTTTTGGACTGGTTTTAGAGCGAAATAGGTCGTCGTCCTTTAGGGGTTAATGGAAACCGCAGGATTAAAACCGGTTAAAAATTTGAGCAGAAGGCTCGCAACTGGCCAGTCTATGAGAATACCGGTTCAAGTTTCAAAAGACCAGATCATGGCTGGTGGCTCCTATAATATCCCCGAACCCTGATTCCAAGGTTACGGGGTGGTGAAGTAGACCTGTTCAAAGAGATTAAGTTTAAATTGGGTTCAATACACATTGCATCATATCAATTTTGTTCAGCGACAACCTCCTAAAACTGCCCAACTAAAAAGTTACTGATGTGGAGGCTCCCAAACTTGCGGTAGAGGTTCGATAGTCTGAAATTCTACATGCATGAAATGCTCTCCATTTAAGAACCCAAGACGGTTGTTCCGGTAAAAGTTAGAACTATCCAGTAGCTAAGAGCAAACCGCAGCTTCCCAACCATGGACCAGTTATATGGAAACTACATGTACGATGGAGCTGTCAAGAGCGACAGGAAGATATATCAATAACAGGAGGAACAAAAATGCGGTAAGAATAACCAGGAGACAGTTTTACAAACAAGAATTCATCCATTAATTGAGGCCGGCAACAGTATTACCGAGTTACCGACCGGACACATTTCTTTCTGGCTAACACAGATCTTTACATACATTTCTGAACATGAGGCGTCGCAAACTCATGCACACCTTCATTCCCGAGTAGCATTCCCAACATTCTGACCCACCACTCCAGATGCCTCCGAGGGTGGCGCGATTCGGTAGGACCTGAGCTCAGACGTCCTTCACCATGCGGGTGTACTTGTTGATGTGGGACGAGGATGTGAAGAGGTTCTGCCCAGGTGCGAGGATGGCCTCCGGGTCGAACGTCTGCTTGCTCTGCACGATGCTCTCCCACTTAGACCCGAAGTGGCGGCGCCACTGGGTCACGTCCGCGTGCTTAGGCAGGTACTGCTTGCATCCCATCGGCTCCGCCATGCGCAGAACACTCTCGTTGTCCGCCATCATCTTGGACAGCGCCGCGCCCTCGGGCAGCTTGTTGTTCAGGAACGACACCATGTAGAACACCTCGTCCGAGCCTTCGGGAATTGCCACCGACATCCTCCTGTCCCACCTGAAGCCACACAAAAACAGTCAGACTCATGATGGGTGCACGCCCTCAAACTTTAAGTTCCTTCATTTCTCCGCAACACCAATTGAGAACTCATGAGTCCACTCGGAGCTTACTTGGACTTGTTCATAGGGTAGACGAGGATGGGGCCATTAAACTCAGGCGACGCCATGCGCTTGAACACCAGCTTAACGAACTCCTCCACGGCGGAGGCGGGGACGAAGAGGCTGAGCAGCGGGCCGTGCGTCGTCCAGTGGCAAAGCATGGTCCACTGGCAAGCGCAGGCATTGTTCCACGACGCGGTCGCCTTCAGCGCCATCTTGGTCTCGTGCACGCGGTTCAGGAACTTGAAGTAGGTGGCGTCGGTCTTGAAGAGCAGCTCGCGGTGGAAGCTCAGCTGTGCCAGCGTGGCGTCCACGGCCAGGTCGACCGACTCGAGGTCCGCGACGAAGTATGTTTTGGCCACCTCCAGGCAGTACATGACGGAGCCCGCGGTAGCGGGGATCATGGCCTCCGAGATGTCGCTGTGGACAAACGGAACCGAGCCCCACCCGTTGACGGCGTTCGCGTTGTTCATCACCAGGAAGCCCTCCACGAAGTCGAACGGCTGGCTCGCGCCGATGAGCGCCTCCTGGTCAGCCTTGAACGTGGCGAAGTCAGTGTACAGCGCGCGCATCCAACGGACTCGCTGGGGCGCAGTCTCCAGCACGATGCGCGCCTTGGTGATGATGCCGAACTGGCCGAGCCCTCCCAACACCGCGAAGAACAGCTCGGAGTTCTTGTCCGCCGAGCATTCCACGACCTCGCCCTTGCCGGTGACCACCTCGAGCTGCATGACGTTGCTGACCTGCGCGCCATGACGGAACGTCTGCCCGCTCACACCTGCGTTAGACAAGGTGCCGCCCACGGTGAGATACAGGTAGTCCGTCCACGACCGCGGCGCAAGACCGTACTCCAGCGACGCCTTCAGCACGTCCACCCACAGCTCCCCACCCATCGCCTCCACGAACGGCACGCCGCCGGACGCCGCGTCGCCCCGCGGCGCCACCTTGATCCCCTTCAAACTCGTCATCTCCACCACGATCCCATTCTGTGCCTGCCATCATGCACAACAAGAGCCCACACACCATCAAGTCAGCTAAGCGATCCGACAAACACCGGTCTCAACACCGACACAACCATACCCAAGCAGCACTGCGGCGATAACACGGTGTTGCACAGGCAGGTATCTACCTGGGACCGGCCGCGGATGTTGAGACCCAACCCACGCGCAGCCACGGTGAGCTCGGACTCGGAGCTAGCAACAGCTCGCACAACGGCCGCGATATCCTCCACCGAAGAGGGGTACACTACCCCAGCCGTGACAATGTCGGGGTTGGCGCTGTAGACAGTAGTGTCGTCGAAAGCGAGCATGCCCTGCAGCTTGAGCGACGCCAAGATGTGGCGACTGGTAGCAGAAATCGGTGCCGCTGCTGCAGAAGTGAAAAGGCATCCCAGCATGACCAACGCCATGAGCATTCGGTCGGACCCCATCGTGAAAGAAAGGAACTGGTGGACGCTGGATCCTGGTCAGAAGCTGTAAGGCGAGTAGCTTACGAGATGCAGACTGAGTGAGGAACCGATCACCTGTCGGGGCATTTATACTTGCCCACAGGTCGTCCTGATGCGGACGTGGGGCTTTCCCGAGAAAGGAGTACCATTCCAGAGACTCAAACGCGACACGCATGTGTTGCTAATTTTACTTACATCGTTGTTCTAAGAGTGAATGCTGGATCCTCGATCCATCGGTCACCGACCAGTTAGAACGACA
Source organism: Bryoerythrophyllum caledonicum (assembly GCA_963971425.1). Classification (NCBI taxonomy): domain Eukaryota; kingdom Viridiplantae; phylum Streptophyta; class Bryopsida; order Pottiales; family Pottiaceae; genus Bryoerythrophyllum; species Bryoerythrophyllum caledonicum. Next base: position 16,937,415 of record OZ020523.1, on the reverse strand, counting down.
CGAGCAAGTATTTAATTGCTCGTGTGTGGTTTGTAGACTAGACAAGTTCGGACTTTGTGAAAATTCAACCTTGTTTCAGGCTCTATGGAAGATGCTCAACAGCACACATACAAGGTTGGATGACCTATCACCACCACGAACCCCATAACCAACAATCTAATGTGGACCAAAACCACCACCCACCCACCCCATTTCCAAAACTTTAGGAAGTCAGTTATGATTGGGTGTCAGTCTATGATTGGTTCAAAGCTCTCGGTTTTTAGTCTCTTGCAAAGTGGTCATTAGTACAACTTAGTGTGGAAATAGAGAGTTTTGTATGTCGAGGAATGGGTCACGGCTTACTATCCACTTTGAAAATTTGTAGCAATTTCAATATGAAGAAATAAATGGTCACGACAATTGCAATATTCATGAAATCCTATTTTGAATTCCCAAAAAATGTCTTACCACATATACAAACGCTATAAATAGGTCAACAAGCTTAAGTTGGTGGTTATAGGTCATCCAACCTTAGCTATGCCTTGTGTCATGGTTCTTGGGTTATAAAAATCCTATGAACCCGCTTTCATAGGTATTCACATGCCTACAGTCAAACTGAGAGTTTGGGGTCCAAAATGGGTTCAGAACAGTACATGATTAGTACATATACGAGTTTTCCTGAAAGTCACCAAAATACACTGGATAGGTACCCCGAATCTTAAGGTCTTATGTTAGTAACCGGGACCACATGCACATGATGTCTTGCCTTGGGAAAGGTTTGGGGGGACCTATTGATCAACCCTGTGAAAACTTAGGGTATTATGGGGGAGCTTTAGCTTGCATGGGGTAGGCCCAAGAACATTGATTGCAAAGCATTTCATTGGTGTAGAGACATGTGAGATGAAATTTCCTCATGCTCTCTTTTTTTCCGTTTATACATCTCATACTCTCTGGAACCATATTCCTCTTCACTTGTCTATTCAGGAAGCTCTTTTAGGAAAACTCTATTAACGTCAAGAGAGGCTTTCCCGATCAACTCCCGAGATAGGAGAAACGGTCAATATAGTGAATTGGGAGTATCACATGGAGTGTTGTGCATTCGTGTGTCCTGAACCCAAGACGTTGGCTATGTTGAATATTGTAACAAGCCGTGACAGATTTGCTACCCAAACCAGGAGCGCTAATAGATTTTTCCTGAAAGTACTAGGCATGGAGACCCACAGTTAGATCCTATATCCTGAATTTTACAAGTTGTTCTGAATGTGGAGTGCCAGAATTGAGGAACCAAAAAGATTGAGTGGATCAGGGGATGTCCGGTTGAATTTAGAGTGCAATAGTGAATGGTGAATAGCAAATCATACACATGTGCATGTGGGGCCTAGGCTTGAGGATAGGTGTGGTACTATTGAAGGAGCAAGGTGGAGCTTGAGGAGACTGTAGAACTATTCAAAGAATGCCAGCCAATGGTCCGGGAAATATGCAAGGTGAGAATTTTCACCTTGCAAAAATTTCCACTTATAGATGGCATACCGAGTTTGTGTTTAGAAAAAGACACAAGGCCCGCACATTGTACTACACCCTCTCTTTTTGCCTGACACAGGGCAGCCACCTTAGGAAATTGCGACTTTCAGGAAAACTCTAATATCGATCGACTATTTGACCAAGTAACGTATACTGTTTCGAGAATGAGTCAAATTAACCCCTAAGGTACCGTGATAGTTTACACCAAAAACACTTCAAAATTAATGTATTCTAGTGCAATGAATAAAGAAGGTAACAAAAACTTTGATTTTATTCTGACCGTAGGATCTCAATAAAGGCTTATTAAGTAATACATGTACAAAATTTCATAAACTTTGACCGCATGGATTGAAAGATTATAGTGTTTGAAGTCAAGCAAATGGTTCATTTTCTTCCCTGCGTTTAGTGGATCAGCAGACTTTGACTTCAGTTGGTGTCAAAAAATTTCACTACACAAGGTCTAAATCTATTACCATCTTGTTAAGCATGATGTTAGCTCCTTACACACCAATTTTTAAAGGTAGAGACGGGGTGTAGCATATTCAAAACAAGTGTGCAAGGAGTGGAGGCTCGAAATTTGTTAATTCACACTTTAATTTTTTTTGAACTTAATATGTTTTCGATTGATAATCCAAATGGTCAATAAGAAGGTTTACATTACATGTTGTTGTGGAAAAAATAAAAAGTGGAAAATATAAAGATACCTAGGTTTTATGTGGAAAAGAGAAGTTTTTTTGGTACCTTGCCCGACAATGAGTGACAATGTGTGAAAATGTTTGACTTGGGTTGGTATGCTATTTTTCACTAAAGACAAGAACTTTTTTTTGACAATAGGAAGGGAAATAATATCACTTGCGAGTACTGACAATCTCACTTTCAATAGAGTGTCCTATCAAAAGTTTTTGGAGGTGCTCGAGGTGCCTGCCCTACCCATATAAAATTCAGATCCCTGTAACTTTTTCATCAAATGTCTAATTTAGGAACAAATTGTTTTCCCACCAAGATCTTGGTAATGTCTTTCTACAGTAAAAAAATCAAAGAAGAATGTTGGAAATTGACACCATAGGAACCTGACCGAACTTTCAAAAAGCCCATTTTTGACACTTGGTACCTTAGGGGTTAAACGATGCCTGCCCTCGACTGCTGCCTGCTGAAATATGGACGTACGTTGCAGGTCCAGTCCTAATATTTCATGTCCGAAGCGAGGAGCTCGTGTGAGATGAGCGATGTTCCAGGCTCATTCCACGCGAGCCGGCTTGAAAGAGCGTCGATTGGAATAGTATCTTCCTAGCGTCAGGAAAGAATTTGAGTGTAGTTATCAGCCCTTATTTTATTTTATTTTGTCGACCTGGAGCCAAGTCGCGAAAAAGAAATTCCCAAAAAAGGAAATTCCCAAAAAAAAGTGGAAAAATTTATGATTTCATGTCGCCAAAATGGCCATTGCAATATCGTCATATTGCCACTAATGAACAACCGGGACTCCATCCTATCGCCAAAAAGGATGTACAATTCTATGTTTATGGAGATGAATTCTCAAAAATGGATATTTATGGAGAAAATTTGGTTCTGTTTGATTTCAAGAGAAGGCCAGAAGTGCTATAGCTCCCTTGGCCTCTGTAGCCACTATGACTATCCCATTAAAACGAAAAAATATGGGTTGGTAGTATCCATTCGTTGTAATTTTGTGAAACTATTGTGGTACTACCCTACGCGTTGGTCGGGTTTGTACATAATTAATTCAAATGGAGGGTGTCCAAAACAATTGGAAAATAATAAATATTATCTAAGGTGATACCCATGTAATGCCAAGGTCGTACCCTTGTAATATCTAAGCAATATTCATGTAATACCTAGGTGATACCCACTATGTTAAAAAAAATTGGTGTACTAATGCATACGGTATACAGTCTCTCAGAGATAAGCAAATTGAAACGCTTTTATTATCACTGATTTGTGTTCCAAGGACTCCACTCCCTTTCCTTGCTGAGAAGATGTTGTAATGAGGAATCAAGTCAAACTGTTTGAGTCTTTACTGAATATCATGATCTTGAGGATATGGTTAGTATCTAGGATTTTGTCATATTATGTAAAACGAGTACACTAAACATCGCATTTAGTGTCGTCTACACTAAATACAAACCCTTACGCTAAATGTAAGAATTACAATTAGTGTAATAACACAACATTACACTAAATGTGAAACATTACACTATATGTGAATGGCAGCAAAAATGGGTGTTTTTTTATTTTACTTGTGCACAATTAGTGTATGAAAAAGCTTGCCGCAATGAATACAATCACTATTAGTGTATGAAAAAGCTTGCCGCAGCTAACACTAATTATGAACAAGTTCGCAAATAGTGTAGTAGGGTAATTACACTATTTGAATGACTACACTTAATGCGATGTTTAGTGTAGTGTGTACTCATTGGGTTGAGACAGAACTACTGCAAGTGGACCTTGTTTGTGAGAAAAGACGAGCTGTACTTACGGTATCTTTGATACAAGTACCCCCCTTCACCAGTTTCCTGCTGGTAGTAACTGCCGTAGTTTTACTCGGACTAGAATTACCGTAAGTTGGGAACTTATTTTCATTCCAAATGCACTACACTAAACACTGAATATAGTGTAGAGGGATAATTGATGTAGATCACTCACACTAATTTCCATCAAAGCATGTACATGCCAAGTTCTGATTGGGTATTTGTTCTCAAGCAAGTGTGTGTCAGTCAACAATTGCATGTAAATTTTCAATTAGTGTAGGAAATTTCAAATAGTCTAGTCTACACTATATTCACGGAACGATGTACTGAACTCCAATAAGCTAACGCACATGAGGCCCGATGTGTACACCCGAACAAATGATTGGATTTGCACCCCAAACATTTGCAAGTAGCTTATTTTAAGAAGAAGAAGAAGAAGAAGAAGAAGAAGAAGAAGAAGAAGAAGAAGAAGAAGAAGAAGAAGAAGAAGAAGAAGAAGAAGAAGAAGAAGAAGAAGAAGAAGAAGAAGAAGAAGAAGAAGAAGAAGAAGAAGAAGAAGAAGAAGAAGAAGAAGAAGAAGAAGAAGAAGAAGAAGAAGAAGAAGAAGAAGAAGAAGAAGAAGAAGAAGAAGAAGAAGAAGAAGAAGAAGAAGAAGAAGAAGAAGAAGAAGAAGAAGAAGAAGAAGAAGAAGAAGAAGAAGAAGAAGAAGAAGAAGAAGAAGAAGAAGAAGAAGAAGAAGAAGAAGAAGAAGAAGAAGAAGAAGAAGAAGAAGAAGAAGAAGAAGAAGAAGAAGAAGAAGAAGAAGAAGAAGAAGAAGAAGAAGAAGAAGAAGAAGAAGAAGAAGAAGAAGAAGAAGAAGAAGAAGAAGAAGAAGAAGAAGAAGAAGAAGAAGAAGAAGAAGAAGAAGAAGGCCGCTCTCTAGAGGAGATCGGTGTGAATAAAGTGTCTATTTGTTCCACCACTAAAGCGATGCCCATTGGATAAAGGTTTAGTGGTTTGGAACTACTTCTTCCTCTCGAGGGTAGGCATTGTAGAATAAGAAGCTCAAACAAGCTGGGGGGGAGGGGGTTGTTTTAGTTCTTATGTAGGGTTGGTTATTTTATAGTCTTTTTTTATGCTGGGGAATAGACATGGCGTATTGGATAGCAATGGTGTTAAGGTTTTTGAAAGTGCTTCAAATGGAGGCTATTGGGATTATAAATGTGTGTTCAATTGATTTTATAGAGGAGATATATGTAGTAGCTCTAGCTCCAGCTATGATTACTATTAGAAGATTCACTTTCCAGCCAATTGCACTAATTTCTATTAGAAACGGTTGATATTTTTTTATATTTTGTTGGATGGTACTTGGCAAGAATCTATTGTTACAATATGTGAATTCGATGAATTATATAGTGATGTATGGGTTGGAGGTTTTTGGCGAAGGGTGGTTGTATGGTATGCTGCAAACACATAATATGTCTGGTTTAAACCTAGCAATATAGTAAAATCATTTTAACCCACATGTACGTGGAAGTAGCCATGGTGAGACTATATTTTTAGATACAGTTATTGTAAAGGTACCAACATTCATAAAAATGAGGCATGGAGTTTTGCTATGCGTTGTTAGTAGTTTTCTAATTTTTCATATTGATTTGTTGTGTCTTTAACTATTAATGAGTGTATGTGGTGTTGGCACTTGAGTAGTATATATAACTAGGTGTCTGGTTTTGTAGAGTGTGAGACGGGGCATGTGATAAAGGGGAATCTTTTTTATCCAAAGAAGAGTTGCTTTCTCGCATTTCCCATACATTGGCCAGTCCTAAATTTTATGATACAAGTTTTATGTGAATCTCTGATAAGGGGATTTTTCCAAAAGTCATTGGAGAGTTTGGTATTGATGTCTTTATTACCTGCCAATTTTTCTATGTTTGGGAAATTTCTAGCTAAGCCCGTTAGGTTATTATAGAGATCGTGTCTTTTGAGGTATTGTCTAGGAATCGTATAGGGCCTTTGTCTGGGGTGTTGCCCATGGAAGACCATACATCTCTTTGATAACAGTATGGTGTTGTGTGGGCATGTTGTATGTGTGTTTGACTTCCATATGTTCTTTGTCTCTTCCTCTTTTGGCTAGTTGTCCGTTTCTTCATTCCCATCAATGTTGACATATGCCCTCACTTTGTATAAGTTTGTGGATTGTGTACGTATTTGTAACATTTGTACCATTGAGGTAAAGATGACTTTATCTGGATGGCTATTATGAATGGTATGAATGGCTATAATTATGAATGGTAGGATGTGGTATTTGTGTGTTTAGGAGATATAATACATCTACACAATCTGTGAAAATTGTGTCCGTTCATTTGGATATTTAGTTTTTAAAATTTGTAGTGTTTTGTGGATGGCCATCATTTGTGCTCTATTCATATTTTGTAACTCATGTAGTCATTAGGCAATTGTGATGTCTTTTGATGCATTATATATACCATATCTAGTTTTTCCCTATGCTAGTTTCCTGGACTAAATTCTATTGGTTCTTAGAAAGATCCATATGTGTAGCAACAATACTTTGGGTTAAATATAAGGGGATAGATTGCGCCATAATCAAGTAGTGATATTCAGCTCGTACTTTGATTTTGGGTTGTATTTGGATATGATAGTTTAGTCTAGTGTTCACTACAATTTACTATTATTGTTGTAGGAGTGGATGGAGCAATTATTGTACATAGTTGTTGTATATTTAGGTTTTTAGTATTTGTGTGAGGTGGTTTAGTTGTTTTTGGTTACCCAAAGTTTTACTTTCGTGATGTATGGAAATTATTTGGAGCTTCAAGGTTTCTTTTCTCAGTTTACAAAGTTCTTTTGGTAAAACACGTTCTGTATATGTGTATAAGTTACTATATCTGCTTCAAATAATTCAATCATGTAGGAGTTGGAGAAGGGACCCATGTCTTGGTTAATATCTTTGCACGAGTTGTCATCGGGTATCAGTGACATGAATGTGATGTTGGTTGGGTTACTTTTTGCTGCTAATCTTGCGCAGTGTATGGCTTGTTGTGCATCTTATCTGTTATGTAGATGGGCGTAGCCAACGCCTTCCCATTTAAAGTCAAATGTTTTTCCAAGTAAACTAAAAAATACCTATTAAGTATTTTTTGTTGTTGTTGTATATATGTGCCTTATCTTGTTGTATTTGGATGGTATTTTTTTGTGTGATGATGTCATTGTTTGGATTGGTTTTGGTGGTAAAGATATGTATTAGTGGGAGACTTAGAGGGGAGTAACAAATCTTGTGTCCCTAGGTTGGTCTTGTGGATGAGATGTGCTTTTATAATGATTAAGTAGTATTTATTTTGTTGTGTTAAATAGTATTGTTTGATACATTCAATACTTTGTTGTGAGGTATTGGGATTGTTCCATGGGAATAGGTTTTGTTGTGGTTGCTATTTGGTGTTGTCTTGAATTGTCCATTGACAAAGATATGAAGTATCATATTTTTGTATGTTATCAAAATCTTTGTCTCTTTTGTGTTTGTGATCTATTATTGTATTCATCTGGTATGTGCAACATTTTTTAGAATATGTGGTGGTGGTGGAAGATGATGTGGATGGGGGAATTGGGTGGGTAGATGGATGCGGTAATTATATTGGGATACATATTGTTATTTATACAAATGTGTTCTTGTTGTAGGATTTTTGGGCTTGGATGTATTATGTAGAGTTGAAGGCATGTATCTTAGCATTTCAAACAACATAATAGTTGTTTAGCAATGTATTGTGCACTTTTTATTAATTTTGTAGGTGTAGAGTGGTGTAGTTTAAATCGGACTCATCCATTAGTTGATTACCATTTGGTAGTGTGATTTAGCTTAATGTAATGATGTTGACGGTAAATATTTTTTGTAGCATTTTCAAAGATAATTGTTCATTTAGTTGTGCCCTTTTTTGTGTTTTCGTAGCCAAATACTTTCGAGGGGTGCTGATTCTAGTAAAAAATTCTATATTGTGCTTCTTATATGAACTTTCCCCACGGTTTTGAGTAGGTATAGTGTACGGGTTATGGAAGATCTATAACAATCTTAGCTATTTAGTCTTGGAAGTTCTTTGGCTCATCTATATTTGACTAGAATGAGGTGTAATAGGCCTTTGTAATTTTTTCTTAATCATCCTTTATCATTGAAGGCATTTTGTATTTGTTCTCTGATACAACAAGGTAATCACTTTTTAAGGAAAAAGCTTGTAGTCCAAAAAGATTATGTGAGAGTTGTGCTATGATATTTGGCACGCATTTGGAGACGCTACATATAGTTTTTTGTATTGCTATGATTTTTTTCTCTACTTTTTTGATGGCAAGCATTGAATTTGGTACTCCATAGAAGTTGTATGACACTCTAGGTCTAAGGACTAAGTCAATCATATTACTTTTTTGTTTCATTGTAGCAGAGCATGCTATCTATAAGCTCTTTACATTGTTTGCTCAGTTTAGTGGTAGTTATGTAAGTCTAGATTTCTCATTTTAGTAAGGGAAATAGTTGAGTTCCGAGATATACATATGGTTCGTTTTGATAGAGTACTAGTGCGAGGTTGCTTTTGTAGTTAATATTTGTTGCTTGCATTAGTGCTTTGAATGCGGTTGGGCTCATTTTGGTCATTTTAACGCATCAAGTAACTACGCATTTGGAGACTCCAAGTTCCATACCAACCCACTTGCAAAACTTGTCAATTTTATTTAGTTGTATTTGTATTGCTTTCGGTCTGTTACATATTGCAGCCAAATCGTCCGCAAATGCAACAAAGTTAATCGTGATTCTGGATGTACCAAACGTGTAGCCATTGTTTCTGCGTTAAGTCATCTAAGTAATGGTTCAAGGAATATGGTGAACAAATACAGGCTAAGGACGTTACCTTGTTTAGTGTCTCTCTGAGTAGGAATTTGGTGTGTTTTTCCAAATTGTTCTCATATATAGATAGTTGTTGATTGTGAGTAGATGTTGCCAATGAGTATTACAGCATGGGTAGGATAACCGAGGTCGCTCATGATTGCGAGTAGTCTTGCATGGTCTATTGATCCAAAGGCTTTTAAATTCTATATATGGGATATAGATGTCTTGATTATTGAATATAGCATCTCTTAATGTTGCAATTAAATTTTGTAGTTGTCTGGCATTGCTACGTTTTGCTCTAAAACATCCTTGGCTATCATGTAGAATCTTGTGTATTTCACCATATGTCGTGATAATTCTATACATCATTTCATCAAAATAAGTCATGATAATTCTATTCATCATTTGGATTTTAGATACAACAATTATTTCTCTAACTAAAAAATAAAATTGCTTCCTAAGTAAAGGACCACTTTCTCTTCTCTAGTTGTTGCAAGTCCATTTTTCTTATCGCAAACACCTCCTTTACTTGTGATTTTTTCGTGCGATGACCTAATACAAGGTAGAACGTAGATCCATTGAGCTTATGCAATGAGTAGTAGAGAATATGCCATTATCTTGAGTCAAACTACGATGGCCCTGTCCGGGCACAATGGACAAAAACAATTTTGCACTCTTAAAACGCATGTATCTTACAATCCACACAATCAACTTTACAAAAAAAATTGGGTGTCTTCTTGTAGTAGTTAGCTTAAAGATCCTATGGTTGAAGATCACATGGTCGTATGTTTTCATTAGTCAATAATATCTCATGTCAAAGTGGCAATTTTCGGGTGGTTTTGGTGAAGCACAAGGGCCGGTCTTTAGAGGTTGTTGAATAGTAGATGGTTGGATGTAGATTTCATTGGCAATGTCTTCAGGGCTTGTTAGAATGTTACCGTTTTGGTCTACTATGTAGCCTAGTGGTATTGCCAAATTATTTTTGAAGATTTTGTAGTTGATTTTCTTCGGATTATGTCCATATATTTGTTGGTATTCTGATACGGCTTTTTTAATGCATTCTCTATTGTACACAGTGGTAAATTTGTTGGCAATTTTATTGGGAGTGCATGCTATTTGAGCTATCTCGTCAATCCAAGGTTTGATATGGGTGCCTTATGGAGAAAGTTGTCGTATGTAGGTATATTGGTGATTTTGTATACTATTTAGTATAGGGTGATTACAACGGTCTGTGTTTTGTTTAGTAATACAAATGGTTTTCTTGATGAGGTGGTAGGTTGCTAGGTGTTGTTTCCATTTCTTTGCTAGTTTTCTTGATAAAAAATCTGCCTTGTTGTATTGCTCTTGAGTAAGTGGTAAGTTGTGGCAAGTTTTGTGCTTTGCACATTAATTTGAGAGTTTTGGCAGTTTCTTGACTAAGGGCACCTAGGGCGTTGCATGTTTCTAGCCATTGCATATGTATTAGATTTTCCTTGAGATCTAAGTTTGTAATTAGATTATCTATGTGTAGTGAGTTTCATTTTAGAATGTAGTGTGGAAGTTTTACATGTTTTCTTCGGGGATAGGATTTAGAGTTCCAATGTTGTTAGTGTATTGTCATTTGTTGAAGGTGGACTATTTAGTAGCGTGTTTTGTGGAATTTGAAGTGTTACGCAGAAGTGATTGGAGTTCAGATTTTTGGTGGTGTCAATTGTTGACCTATATTGTTGGGCTTGTGATTTGTGCATGTAAAGCTCGTCAATCAGACTCGTTTCTGTGTAGTTTATCCCACCTTGCGTAGAGTGGTATGTATTGGTGGGGATGTAGTTTAGTTGTAGACTATTTGTAAAGGTTCTGCATACTATGTCCTCTTCTTTGGATGCAATTATACTATATTTTTTATGTGTGCCTATGAGGGCAATGTCACAATTAAAGTCTCCACATAAGATATAGGTGTGGTTTGGGTGATTATGAATTTTATTTTTGATGTTATCTTGTATTTTATTAAAAATCCTAGTGTCATCTTGATGAGAGGGCATATATATGTATAATAGGATCCATAGTTGTAATGGTTGGTTGTTAATTTTTATTATTTGCAGATATGGTGATATTCTAGAGGGGGTTGGGATTTAATGATGTTTCCGGGGAATGCATATGAGTTATGTATGAGTGTGAGTAGTCCACCCCTTGGCGGTGTGTACCTCATTTGTTGTTGGATGCATCTAGTGAGGCTATGTGTGTTGTTGAATATTGGTTTGTAATTTGGAAAAAGATTTTTGATGTATTTCTTAGATTTAATGGCAATAAGTTTTGTTTCTTGAATAGTGATGATCGCTGGTGGTATTTAGCTATTATTGGTGAGGTTTTGTATGCTTAAAAATGCGATGTTTAACCCCTAAAGGACCATCTGTACCTGCGGGGTACAAATTGATTTTGGGCAGGTTCCTAAAATCCATTTTTGAAGATAACTTCTTGAAATTTTTTGTGAGAATAGAAATATGGGTTATCTTTGGGGGGATTTTTTTTGAATTTATAGGGAAAAGTTATGGTTCTTCAAACATTTGAAGCATGTTCATTTTTGCATTTGGGCAGGGTACTATAGAGATGAATAGTGCTATTGTAGAGTTGACAATTGCACTTTATTGAGGCGGGTAGTAGTGAAGGAAAGTTCTTGGCAACCTTCAATTTTGCAACTAAAAACGCATAGAAATTAAGGATTTTTCTTAAAGATAGTTTTCTATTGTTAGAATAAGTCATAATATTTCTATTCACTACTCAGATTTTAGATCCAAACAATTATTTCTCTATTTGAAAAATAAAATTGCTTTCCTAAGCAATGGGCCACTTCTACACCCCTAGTCATTGCAAGTCCATCTCTCTTATTGTAAACACCTCCATTACTTGTGATTTTTTGCCTGCGATGACCTAACACAAGGTAGAACATAGATCCATTGAGATTATGCAATGTATAGTAGAAACATATGCCATTATCCTAAGTCAAAGTATATTGGCCTTGACGAGATAGGGTAAAAAAAACAATTTTTCACTCTTAAAATGCATGTATCTTACCATCCGCATGGTCAAAGTTTATGAAAAAATTTGGGTGTCTTTTCTTAGTAGTTAGATTGAAGATCCTATGGTTGAAAATAGTAAAAGGTTGTTTGCATAAGTCTAATAATATCTCATCTCAAAGTAGCAGTTTTGGGGTGGTTTTGGTGAAGTATAAGGCACGGTCCTTTAACCCTTTAGCGCCCAGGGATGCTTCTAGAAAAACCAAGATTTCTACTGATTGTTTTTTTTGATCCGGATTTGATGGAAATACAATGACTAATATTAATATATAACCTTACAAAATTGAACTTAACCCATGACCTAAACTTTGGGGAAATTTTGCACAACATCCAATGGTTGATGGAATAGATTATAGTGTTTAAAGTTACCGTATATTGGTAGTGAAAATAGTAGATTTTGGAGGGTGTACTACTTTAACCATCAATAGATTCTTGCAAGAATTTTTTTACTTTGAATTAGAGCGGTTCACATGTGCACTAGGTTGATAGCTTTGCATTGACATACCATATGTGAAGGAAATATTTAATACACAATTATTGGTGATTTGTTTGCTTTTTTCTACTTGATTGTATACAAAAATGTTCCAACCTTATACGAATCAAAACGGAAGTTTCGTATGCGAGGAGAGAGATCAACAATACCAAACAATGAAGAATGTTTTAAAGACGAAGTTCAATCAAAATTTAAGACCAAAATCAATGTGCATGTGTGTGAAATACAATATAGTATGTGACATAGGATTCACTGTATTCACTGTATTCACTGTATCTTAGTGTATTTGGTGTATTTTATGTTGTATTCCTAGCTTTTCCAAGAGTTCGATGAATCCAAATCATGATCTGATTGTTGGAGAGTGTTCGTGTAATGAGTGCGCAAATCTGAACCTTGTATCTTGAAGCCTAGTTCCTCATGGATTTCATGCAAATTGAGTTTGAGCACCTCCGGAGTCCCATTTCAGGCTTCCTGGACGCTAAAGGGTTAAGGGTTCAGAATGCCGCATTCCAAGTTGTTATGTGGGCATTTTGGTTATTTATTGTTTGTGTTCTGGCTCTCTGGTTGATAGGGGTGATAGGGAGGGTTGGGAGTGTCTAGTCTGGAGTAGGTTCAAAGCATCTGAGATCCAATTCTCGGGTAGAAAAGGAAATCTTCCTCCACTTTTTTGTCAGGGATAAATTAAGGAATCCATGAATTATTGTAGTGTTGTGTCATGAGTCTGATAACTTTATTCGGCTACTCCTGGACATATGAATATACACACAGCACAGTCGTCAAATTCAGTAATTTGTCAACTGATCCATGGATACTGAGGATAGATAAGAACAATTCAATGTGGATCTGATCATCTTGGAATTTTTTTAATTGTGTCACTACTGTACTGTGATCAATGCATGGAAAATGCATCGTCCTCAATTGGACGATGGTCTGAAATGGGTGACCCACTTTGGCTGCATACTGAATCTGACACTACCATGGTTTTCTCATGCATTTCTCATAAATTGGCGATGCCTTCCCATGTTTTTTCCATGTAAGTTATCTGAAAATATATATATATATTTTTTGAAGCAAAACAAAAACCAGGTTTGATTGCAAAAAGTCACCAGTACAGACCGGAGTGCAAGTTCCGGCAACACCAAAGGACTCACGACTCCAAACTAACATGAAAAACTTTGACCCAGACAATGTGGTCGCCTTGAACGCTACATAGCAACTCATGGCAACCCCAAGTGGAGTCGAAATGGTTGGCCGCCTTGTTTCTGCTAGCCTCGGTGTTGGCAGTGAGAACTCTGCCCCAGACAATCCTCCCATAATCAGTGAGACCCTGCCAAATGACGTTCTCAACCTTATATTGATTCCACCTCAACTGATTGAACACCCAATCGTTCCTGGCAAGCCAGATAGTCCGAAGAGTAATCCCTCTTAAGAGGAGCCAGATTCTACTGAGGTTCGCAAGCCTCCGGGGAGGTGTACTTCCAAAAAGGGCCTGTTTGAAATTAACACTACCCCATTGGGAGTGCGGGGAGTTACTGAGGCGGCGAAGTATCTCGTTAACATAGTCCCACGCGTCTCTAGCTTGACTACAGCTCCAGAACCTATGCAAAATGCTCTCATGTTCTCCCAGACTACAAACGGTGCAACTATCATCAATGTTAGGAGAAGCCCGATTCCTCCATTTATTCACAGCAATAGCTTTGTGCCACAATTGCCAGATCAGTCCCGCTTCTTTCCCACTTCGCTCTTTGTCCCAAACATTGCGCCACCTAAGTTTGAAGTTGTTGGGGAGAACTTGACTCCATTTCTTCTGGACCACATTCGGTGGTGGACGGCGAGCTTGAAGAATCATCCTTCCATGTTTGGTGGAATAGTTCATGAAAGAAATGGACTTCTTCTTGTCAGGCCAAATAATGCGGCCTGGATCCCACGCGAGAGAGCTGGTTTTACCATAGTAAAGAAAAATCCCATTCTCCTTGTTTTCCCTTTTGAAGTTAACCACTCTCACCCTTTCCAGTTTCCCCCATGTAGTAAGAATATTGTTGCCCAGAACCGCGGGCCTCTTCAGGAGGATACTAGCCTTTTCAGCAATAGAGTAAAGGCCTTCACTAGCGTTGACTTGCCATGCTCCATTTTTACCAAGTTCTCCTCTCCCTTGTAAGGCTTGCCCTAGAAAAACCCAGGTAGGCAAAATGTCATCATTAAGTTCAAAAATTCCAAGCCATTCATTCTGTTTGGGGGGATGGTGCCTAATTTGAAGCCAGTATCTGCTAACTGGGTTGAACCTTTGAAGAAAACCCTCCCAAACCTCAAATTCCTCCACTCTCAACCCAAACTTTTCAGCAGCTTCCTGTGTAGCCATAAACCGGTTCTCCTCTTGTAACCATATATCTCTAATATAAACCATCCCGTTCCTGGCCAGATTCGCCTTCCGTTGTGTTGGAAGGTGGATACCTTCCATAAGTAAACCTCTAGCACTCCACAGAGGTGAGCAGAGCCATTCCTCTAGTGAGTCTGGTGGGTTGATATGCACTTCGTTAACTAGACTACGCCATGATCTTTTAACCTTGTTCCACAACTTAGAGCCACTTGGACTTTGGAAACCTTTGCCTGTGAACCACCACAAGTTGGGTGGCCACCTCGGTCCTGGAGCTGGTTGGCTGTTCTCCAACCTATACCGAATTAAGGATGTGAAATTTGAATGACTAGGCATGCAGGCGGCAATTATCCATTTACACATCAGGGCGATCATAGCTTCCATGGGGTCTACTACTCCAAGACCTCCCAATGCTTTTCTTTGACAAATTGAGCTCCACGCCACTCTAGCTCTAGAAGGTTGGGGAGTGCCAGCCCATATATAATTACGAATTTTTGCCGTGACTTTTTAACCCCTATGTCACTTCCTCCCCAAATTGCCAGGTAGAACAGGGTAGTAGAAACTAGAATGCTATTGCCAATAATGATTCTGGCTGTACTATTTGCTCTAACTTTTGACCAATACTCTAGCTTCTTGTCGATTTTGTCTTGAAGGAAGAGATCTACATTCTCCGTTGTGAGGTCAAGTCCAAAGGCCGTTCCTAACAACTTAGTGATTTCCCCCTCCTCTGCCCATTTAAATACTATCCTTTGTGTCCACTGGGGTCGAGGTTGCCCATACTGACCCCCAAAAAAAGCTGTTGATTTGTCTTTGTTCAGCAGTAAACCTGAGGCTTCACCAAATTCCTCAAGAGTCTCAATCACATTGACCACGACAGCTTCCTCTGCAAGGACCGTTAGAGAGGTATCATCAGCGTATTGCAGGAGGACTTGTGGCTCATTTGCTCCTGGGAGATCTATACCTTTGATTCTTCCACTATTGACCTCTCTTTTAATACAGCTGTTAAGAATTTCTCCTATGATAAGGAATAAGTATGGTGCCAAAAGACACCCCTGTCGAACTCCTTGTTCGATTGTGAAGGCTTCAGTTACTCTCCCATTTATACTAACTCTAGCTTTGGCATCCTTGAAGAGCAAAGCAGCCATATTGAGGAATTCTTTTGGAAAGTCCATAGTCTCCAGGGCACGAAAGAGGAAACCTTGGTCTACACGATCATAGGCTTTAGAGAAGTCTAGCTTTAGAAAAAATAGAGGTTGGTTAGAGAGTTTGGCATGGTGGATTGTCTCATGCGTCAGAAAAATATTATCCAAGACATATCTCATAGGGAGAAAGACTGATTGATCTGGGCTTATAAGGTCCATTAAAATTGGTTGTAGTCTAATTTGAAGTGCCTTAGCGTAAATTTTGTAAGCCACATTGAGTAAGGTAATGGGTCTCCAGTTATTTAGGCTACCTCGGCTGCCACCTTTGTGTAATAGTACAATTAGCCCTTCTGTAACACCTTTGTGAAAACTACCACTCTCCAAGGCTTCGTTCACCATCTCCAGGTAATCAATCCCAATTGTCCCCCAGAGTTTTTTGTAGAACTCTGCTGCTGTACCATCTGGCCCTGGTGATTTGGCTGAAGCCAATTGGTCCACTGCTGAAGAAAGTTCTCTTAGAGTTAATATTACCTTTAGTATCTCTTGCATTTGGCTTGAGATTTTAGATATTGGTCCTGTTAGCGAGGCTTGTTGGGCTCCTTCACAATTTACTGACCTTGTTCTACTAGAATAGAGGTTAGAGTAGAAGTTGAAACTAATAGATTCTAGGGCTGGTTGGCTGGTATGGATAACTCCCTGATCATCCACTAGCTCCGTGATGCTACTTTGAGTTTCCCTCTGTTTGTAAGCTTGGAAGAACTCTTTTGTGGGTTTATCTCCTACTTTCTTCCATTTTGTCCTCCCCCTGATGTGTTGACCAGCTAACTTCCAGTCCTCGCAGTTGGTTAAGATGTCTCTCGCTCTAATCTCCCTATTCTGCGCTTCCACGTCATTTGGATTTGTTTGAAGGAAAATTCTTTCCTTTTCTAAGTTTCTTCTTGCCTCCTCTTCCTTAAGCCTTCTCTCTTTAACCTTCCCTTTACAAAAAAATTTGTACCACTTAATGATCTTCTTGAGTTTTCCAAAAAACTTTAGAGTAGGGGGATAGTTTAGCCACTTCTCTTTAATCTCTTGGATCACTCCTTCATCGTTCAGATAGAAAGTGTTCATCTTGTACTTTGCCCCTTTTGGTCTTACCTCCTCAAATTCCACTGAACAATAAACTGGAAGGTGATCTGAGTGACTGCCATTCCCTAAAATCTTATAAGACTTTATGTGTGCCTAGGAGTACCTGAGGGGGATGGAAAAACATAGAATCTATCGAGTCGCTCTAGTACCCTTTCTGAGCCCACACGGTGATTGTCCCATGAGAATAGCAGTTGTTGATTGAAATCAGAGAAGTCTTGCACATTAAAGAAGTCCTTAAGCAGATTGAAGTCTTGTCTTTCTCTTGCCGAAATAGTCCTATCAGATGTGGAACACTTATCCCTAGTGTTTTCCACAAAGTTCTAGTCACCCCCTAAAATCCAGTTACAATTTGGGTTTAAAGCTTCCATAAGCTCTATCCATAAAAGTCCTCTCTGAAAGGGGGAATGCGGGGCATAGATGTTCAAAATTCCTACGTCTCTTCCAGGGTTGCCTTTAAGTATAATCCATTGGGCTGAGTGTCCCCTTGAATGTCCTTGGGCAATAATAAAATGTTTAATCTTGGGGGAGACTAGCATACTTAGTCCCCCACACCCTGCATTGATTTGATTTGCCTCTAGTGCCTCACAGTGAAAAGTATAAGCTTGTCTCCATGCAATATTACTTATAGAATCAAGTCCTTGTCCTCTAAGCTTGTGATCTTGAATACACAGAATATCTAGTGAGTTCAAGAGGGGCATTAGATAATTCCTAATTCTAGCTATATTTCCAGGATTGTTTAGACCCTGTACATTATGAGATAGGAGTTGTATATTCATATCTGAGGCAAGGAAGATTGGGAGCTAGGGTTATTGAGAGACTTACAGATTTGGAGTTTCCTGGCGCTACTTTTGTTAAGACTCATGTTTTTGGAAACTCCAGTTTGTGCCTTAAGTGCCTCCTTTTTACCTCGTCCATCAATATATTTTTGCCTCCTCGTCCTCTGCGCCAAGCTCATAGGCTCCACTGGAAGGACTTCTTCCCTTCTCTGGACCCTCTCAGCCTGGTTTGGTGTTGCACTTACTCTGTCCGGCGTCCAGTTGAGAGTCATGATGTGAGTTGCCCTTTCCTCTTCATTCATTTGTGTGTGTGACTCCTGTACTCCCCCATCATCACTTGTCTCTGAGGGAGGGGCGTTGAGATCCGGGGCTTGTCTGAGTCTTCCCACCCTGTTCTCATCTATAGGACTTCCTAGCAGCCCGGGATCAATTTGAGCTTCAACTGTCATATCATCCTAGCCCCTATCCTGTGCCCCAGGCAATGGCTCCAGGGCCTCTCCTCCAATCCCTGCCCGCTCCCGCTGTCGTAGTACGTGTTGGCAACTATTCACATCTTAACACAAAGATACCCTTAAGGTAATCGTTCCCACAGAGAATCACCGTGAACTACAACGACTAACAACCAGTTTATATTTACACCATGTTACCTATATCACAATAGTTACATCAAAGGAAAGAAGGAAAAAATGTTAGATTACAACGCCTAAGCGTTATCTACATCCACCACTCCGCTCTCCGTACGAGTGTTTTCCCTCGGGTAGGAGCCTACTTTGCTCGGAAGGTAGAGACCTTCGAGTAGGAGCCTACTTCGCTCGGAGGTAGGGACCTTCGAGTAGGAGCCTACTTCGCTCGGAGGTAGGGACCTTCGAGTAGGAGCCTACTTCGCTCGGAGGTAGGGACCTTCGAGTAGGAGCCTACTTCGCTCGGAGGTAGGGACCGTCGAGTAGGAGCCTTCTTCGCTCAGAGGTAGGGACCTTCGAGTAGGAGCCTATTTCGACTTAGTCCCGGTTAATGGGGGAGGGGGTTATCTTTACAACTATGCACACTATAGACACTCGGAGTACCCGAGTACCCGGATAAAGATTATATCACCCCGGACGTAGTCCGTGGACTCATAGAGATTTTAGCGTTGGACACAAGTAACAGCTATTCTACCTCCCATTCTCTCCTAACTCTACTCACTCACTTGGATGGTTATGGTGTCACTGAGATCCCTCCGATGGGGTGTTAGACCCGTGTTTCGGAGGCTGCGAGCGGCGTAATGTAAGTGAGTAAGGGGCCTACCCGCCCACTATCCGTCCTCCTCTCAGTCTCCCTCCTTTTCCGATGCGGCTGGAGGTAGGATATTTCAGGGATTGGTACGAGCCTTCACAACCGATACCAATCGGTACGCCGGAAGGTCACTCAAGACTCGTTAGGACCCTTTTCACATCCGTCACTCCCCCCTCGTCCTCTTCTAGACACATACAATCTCACCTGTTATTCCCATCCACCCCGACTAATCTACTTGATGGAACAAGGAAACAACTATACGGTTAGAGTTGGAGTCACGTCCCTACTAACTATCTTCTCACCTCACCTATTATTTCCACCCACCCCGACTAATCTACTTGATGGAACAAGGAAACAATGATTAGATAGTTAGTATAGACTTGAGAAGTGGACTACTTGAAATGGCACTCACAGTCATGTATGCAATCCGAGCTCTCCAACCATCGAAGGTCTTCTCAGAACGTAGGTTTAGAATTAAATTGAAAGCAAATACACACATCAAGCAGTGAAGAGAGAGGCCACGGGACTCCTCTCTTATACCGCGAAGGACTCACACAAGAGTCCAAACTCAAAGATACCTTCTAACGGTGACATTAACTACTCTTGGCGGCGGTGGCTGCCACTCCACACGACGTGCATCGTCAGAGATCACTTATTACACAAAACCCAAGGCAAAACCAAGTCAAATCCCAAAGTCAACGCGGGGCCTAGTTCGCGAATGAACAGTGACCTATCACTAAGATTCGGACCCTACTTCTGGGCCAACTCCTCAAGTCTTCTCTTCTCTTCCCTCCTCTTCCGCTTCTTCGAACTCTTGCTGGAAGTCGGGTGCGCCGCAGCCTTCGCGAGTGTCACAAGTGGTGATAACAGATCCGTAGATGAAGAGGGTGCCGATCCGGCCATGGATGACCGAGGTAAGGCCTCCATCGAAGTCACGGAGGCATCCGGACCACCCGGAGTGAGTAGCACGGAAGTTGTGCTTCGGTGGGGCTCGGTTTGGGGCGGAAGGGCCGGTGTGAGACTCGGAGTCCCAGTGAAGACCTCCGGCCGTACTGGAAGGTGTAAAGTAGGCCGAACTCTCACTCGTGGTCTTCCCGAAAGGAGACATACCCGGCAAAGGAGTAACCGTCGGTGTTGCGCGGACGGGGTCACCAAAGGAAAACTATCGAAGGAGAGTCGCGCGCGGAGGCTCCATCGGAGCACCCAAACTATCTTTCCTTCCACTTTGTACTTGCGTGGTGAGATCTGAAGGAGAAAGACAAATGGTAATGCCCACAAGGGAAATTCGAGAAGGAAGGACATGACTATCGAGGTCAATCACTCCCTTGCCCGGCGGAAGTCCTTGGTCACCCTTCTCCGAATCCGCATCCGAACCCGAGTCACCATCCTTGTCCAAATCCTCCACAAACTTGGGTAGGATATGGGTGAGGTTGCTTACCAACAACCTCATGTTGGCATATGCCTCCTCGATCTTCACGGTTTGATCCATCATGAAAGCGATCACCTTCTTGCTGGAAATGTGGCCATCTCTCTCCAACCTCGCGTCAAACATCTTCGCCTTCATCACTGCATCCGCCGGGACGTGTAAGGCCTCCTCTACTTGTTGCAATGCCGCAGTCAAGGCATTGGCTTGGAGGAGAGCCTCCTTGCAACTCCTTTCTGCCTCCAACGCCCGGCTCTTCATCTTGGTCACCTCCAAAGTGAGTCGGTTCACTTTCTGTTCTATAAGGCGGAGGTCACCAACTCCTCCCATCTTCTCCTTGGCCGCCGCGACCAATCCTTGGTAAGAGGTATTGCCGAGCAGACTGCCCAACTAACCCAAGGTCTTGTCCACATCCTCCACATACACTCTAAGAGCTTCTACCAACTTGGAGGCACGGTAAGACTTCCCTTCGAATTGAGCCAATCCCGTAGCGGCTGCCCGGGCAGCAGCTCGAGTTCGGGTGGAAGGTGCTCCTCCATGGCTCGGTCGTTGGCGCTTGGGAGGTGGGGGTGCTTCTCCCTCTGACTGCGATGAGCTACTCCTTCCTTCGGATCCGGGTTCGGACTTCGACTCCGTTCCCTCGGACTTCTTCATCATCAGTTGCGTGCCGTACGCCATGGCCTCCTCCGGAGTAGTTTCCTTGAAGTGGTGATAGAGGTGAATGAGGTATGGGCAAATGGGGGAGCGCTGTCGTGTAGAGAGGAGTGCGCTTTGAGAATACGCGAGATATCTGGCTGCGACTTCGTATAGTCTGCTACGGAGTTCTGTCAAATCTTGTGGTCTTCGGTCTTCAGTCTTCAGTCTTCAAACTCCTACCCGTTGGCCTATCCTGTGGTGGCTCTAAAGGGTTAAGGGTAAAGGTGGGTGATAAGAAACCACGGCCTCGGACGGGTAAAACGGGACGGCCAGACCACAAGCTGAAACCGTCCGAAAGATTGGCTCCTAAAATTCAAACCCACGGTGACCAGCAAACGTGCCTCACCGGTGGGAACAACATAAACACAACCGTGTGGGCAATTAACTCCACTTCGCCGCAACAGAGTTTACAAGAACAGAATTGAAATACAACTAGCCTCCAAAGTTGGCTTGGAATCACAAAAAAAGAAATCGGACCACAAGCTACAACACACTTGTGTCCATCTTCTCTTCTCTTCAAGCCTCAAATCTTCAATTCTTCCATCCTTCAACTCCAAAGTCTTCAAGTGTTCAAAAACACTAAGAAACTCAAAAGAAGTGTTCAAAAACACAATGGAAAAGTTTCGCCAAGGCTGTAACCTTCAAACAAGTGACACAGATGACTCAAAACTTCAAATACTAAGTGTAATAGCTCTCTAGAAAGTTAATTCAGACAACTAACACTCCTTTAAATTTCAAGTTAATCTAAACTACTGTCCAAAAGTTATACGAGTTCAAAGTTCTACCCCTACATATTCATTCAGATCTCCATAACTTCTTGTTCAAAACTCCGAATTTCAATTGTGATATCTTTCTAGAAAGCTAAAATAGAGACGCATACACCCTCTAAGTTTTAAAGAAAACTAAGAACTACAGCAAAAGTTATCGCTTGTCAAACCTCTGCCTCTCAATGGATGGCGTCGGGTTTTCAGAGAAAAACAAACCTTCATAACTTTTGTTACATAACTCCGAATTCAATTTTTGGAATGAGTATAGAAATCTCTAAAGACAAAGAACAAACCCTCAAATTTTCAATTCCATGCGAACAAAATTCGCTGAGCTACATACAGTCATAGTTCTGCTCCAAAACCCTCTCTCTCTCACCCGCACATACACACACACACTCCCTAAGGAATCTCTTTTCCAACTTTTCCACCTCAAGTGGACGTGGGCACTCCAGCCCATGTCACCCTACCCAAAGTACCCCACAAGGTACTTCATTACTTTCTTATCCTTTCCACTTTCAACCACATAAAATCCCCTAGTCTTTTATTTATTGGAAGACTAAAAATTTAGACCTTCCAACCAACAAGATAAGTAAAATAAAAAAATAACTAAATAAAAATAAAAATAAAACTTATCGTAAGATAGCTGATGGTACGGACGTATAAAGATGTTGATTCGCACAACCTGATCGCCAAGTCGTGGACTTGGTTGGCTGGAAATGTCGTGGTCAGTGGCTGCCGCCGGTCCGGGTTCGAACCCGATTGAGCCCGTCGAGTGATTCGGCGGCCCACGGCTTGACTCGCAAGTGAGGCAGGAAAAATACCAGTCAACTTGCTACCTACCCCCCTGAGCAGTGACAAGAGCGGTGCAGCACCTATATGCTAACACTTGCCCGAATCCTCAAACCGTGGTTCTTACCACGACCAACCCTTTTATCCCAACTCCTTACTTATAAAAATCCATACATATAAAGACTAATACTTGTATGTACATGATGGAAGAATTTCCATCAGGACAGCGCCTCGTGCTATTGACACTCTTCATCAATCTCATCACTATCTCCTTCATGATAAGCGCCTAATTCACTATCCGCTCCCCTAGATAGGCACCATAAAGAGTGTTAGCTAGAGTGATCGTGACTTGGGTAGATTTCTCCGGGTGCAAGATTGGCACGAGGAAAGCGAAAACCCTCTTCGCCCGAGGATCTTGGCAATCTTGCAATGCATAGCCATTCTTGGCATCCTTGGTACCAAAGAGCCCCTTGGCGTACTCCTCTTTCTTCAAACTCGTGAAGCCCGCCCCCTGTCGCGGGAATCCGTACACCTCCTGCCATCTTCCCATGGTTCAACGATCTAGGCAAGCTCGGATGCTATACTCCTCGGGCTCTGGTAGCGGATCTTGTCGTAGCTTTTGCACCGTGGAGTCTACACAAAAATTCCAGCAGAAGTCTAGGAGCGAGAGACAATCCATTCGAAGGAGGTCTTCCTTCAATTTAGTGAGCTCGAGCAAGTCTCTTGGGATCGTGGGAGAGACGTCCTTGGTAATGGAGGTCATTTTGTCAAGACTTCCTCTCTCGGTCTTCTTCTCTCCTGCTCTAGGTCGTACTCCTCGGTAGAGAGAGGTACCCTCAGCTCGGACCTCACTTACCTTTGGATTCCCCGCACCATTCTTGTCGTCGGTTGTGATACGACCCCTGGCTTGGTTATGCACTAGGCTCGGACTTAGGACAAAGTTCGTGCTCGTGCTTGGCTGTCGTGGGAGATACGTTCCGAGCCCGAGCCTGCCACCCGCTTTGTGATCTCGGGGTCACCTCCTTCGTGCTCGGGATCTGCACAGCTTGTGCTCGGACCTTCGTGCTTGGGGTCGCCACCAGCCTTGCTCGATCCTACACACTCGTGCTCGGACCTACGCAGCTTGTGCTCGGACCTACGCAGCTTGTGGTCGGACCTGCACAGCTCGGGCTCGGTGTCCCTTCCTTCCTTGCTCGAACCTACACACTCGTGCTCGGACCTGCACAGCTCGGGTTTGGTGTCGCTTCCTTTCTTGCTCGAACCTGTACACTCATGCTCGGACCTACTGTTGGTGATGATACGTTCTCCCGTTTGACTGTTGGTTGCCCAGTGCGAGGGCAGTGCGGTGTACTCGGCTCGGTCGCCTCTTCCCAGCTCTGATCTCCCAGGCTCTTCTCTAGCTCGGACCTATCCTGCTCGGACTTACCACCAGCCTTGCTCGGACGTGCACAGCTCGTGCTCGGAGCCGCCACCTTCGTGCTCGGACCTGCACTGCTCATGCTCGGAGCTACACCAGCCTTGCTCGGACCTGCACAGCTCGTTCTCGGTCGTGCAACAGCTCGTGCTCGGACCTGCAACAGCTCGTGCTCGGAGCTACACCAGCCTTGCTCGGACCTGCACAGCTCGTTCTCGGTCCTACAACAGCTCGTGCTCGGCCCTGCAACAGCTCGTTCTCTTGTCCTTGCCACCGCTCGTGCTCGGACCTGCAACAGCTCGTGTACAGCTTGGCTTTTGGTTACGATACAATTCCTTGCTCCTCTGTCGGCTGCCCAGCGTGGGGAAACAGTGTTGTGTACTCGGGCTCGGTAGCTCCCTCCCTGCTCGGACCTATCGAGCTCGGACCTATCCTGCTCGGAGCTACTCGTGGCCACCTTGTTGTGTGATGTGGAGTTCTCTATTGCCCGGCTCCTTATACTAGGGCCTAGGTGAGCTTCCTTGGCGGTGCCGGTGGACCTTCCTTGCCGGTGCCGGTAGGGCCTCCTAAGGATGAGGTTTCCCAACCCCCCGTGGCCTTGCAAGCTTTACACGGCCGAGCCTCCTCCTCCAAGCCTTTTAATTCCCTCTAGGCTAGGGTGTTAGTACCAGGTGTTAAACCACTACTTGCCTACTTTAGTATTTCCCTAGGGTCCTATTTCTTTCCTATTCTAATTCTTCCTAAGAGCCACTACTAGGAGGCTACTTACCTCTAAATTTTAGAAGGTGGTACGTTGATACCCTTCTTAAGTAACTAATTACAAATTTTTTATAATTTGGGGTACGACACCCGCCCAGCCTCCGACTATTCTTCCCTGAACTCCGCTTGCACCGTCTCTGTCCACTCCCTCTTAGTCTCCGCCGGCTCCAGCCCAGTCGCTGCCTGTTCCCGCCCCGTCTCGCCCCGCTTAGACTCCGTTTGCTCTCGTCGCCCGTCGCTAGACATTTCTCTCTGTTCCTGCCTCGACTCACTCCGCACAGATCCCGTCCGCTCCCGTCGCCCGTCGTTGGCAGTTTCATCCGTTAGCACGGGCTCAGTTTCCCTCACTCTCTCCACCTCGAACATTATCCTGTCTCCGTTGTCGCCGCTTTGGTTCTTGAGTGCATCGTTTTCCCCTTCCTGTCCCATGACCGCTCCGACTGGGGCCTCATCAACTCTTGTTCCGCCCTCTTCGGTGTTTGCCGACTCTATCTCGGCGGCTGCCTGCTCCGTGTCTGCTCCGAATGCGAACGTGACACCTCTGACTGCGACCTTACTATTGCTCGCCAACCCCTTCTCGGCGGCTGTCCGGTGTGTCGCTGGGCTAGTTCATTTCCCTTGTTCTAGAACCATGGCCAACTCTACCTCCACCTCTTCTTCCTCGTCTTCAATCATCAGGGCGTCGAAGCGGCCTTGTTGGGGTTCGGAGTTTCCTCCATACGCAGGTAACCCTCTATGCTTCCTCTTGCTTCGACCTTTCTGTAATTGAAACCCCTCTTCGTCTTTATCATGATCCTTCCCTTTTTCTCTCGTTTGTGGCTCCGTATCTGTGTATATCGCTTGTTTTTCTTTACGTTCCGTTGTTACCTGTTGCTTGTCCATGATGTTTCTCGTTCTTGGTTTGTTTCCTGGTTTTTGCGGGCAGTCCTTAAGACTGTGATCTGTTTCCATGCAGTACCTACATCTGATAGATAGAAAATTATAATCTACCAGGATCGTGTGGCGGGTACCTGTTTCCTCGTTGGTGACGATAATGGAGGGTTCCCACGCTTCTCCAGAGTCCATCGGGACGCAGTAGCGGTGATCGGAGCCACCTTTGTCCTCCCCTAATACTTCTCCAAGTCCTTCAGCAATCTCTGTGGAGACCCCCATGCAATCTTGAGGTTTGTGCTTCAAGGTAATCTAGGTGGGTAGTTTCATCTTGCTGGAGATACCGCCTGCATTTCCTACAAGGTTGAACTCCTCGTTGTATGGGTCAAAACCTGGGATCCAACATTGGAAACTGCAGATTCCTTCTGTGGTCCTGTACGGGGTGAGTAGTAGGAGCTTGCTAATGAGTTCTATGGAGTTTGCTTTGATTAGGAAGAAACCCTTACCCAGGTGCCGGCCAAGGTGGAGATTACCTCCTACTTTTTTCCTCAAAGCCTCACACCATAGTTTCAGCCGGAACTCCGGCAGTCGCCCTCCCAGGAAAAACGCTATGGTACTGTACTGCTGCAGGAACTGGATCTCATTTTTTATGACTTCTTGATTAACTTTAATTTCTCTTTTTGTGTCTTTCAGGAGGTAGGCCGCGTAACTCCTTTTGTATCCAGGTGAGAGTTCCTCCCCAGGTTTAGCCTTGGTGAGGTGAAGTCCGCTAGTGTTAGTAGTTTGTTCATTGAGTACCTGTTGCATATCAAAAGGAGCTGCTGTTTGTTGTGGTTGGCAGCCTGCCTCTGCCTCCTCGATCATAGCGGCAACTTTCCTTAGAACTTCTACGTAGGAAGCCATCTCTCCAGGATAGCTTATAATGCTGGTTTGATGTTACTCCACTTTGAATAGGGATAATCGTGTAAGACCTAAAGAACTGAATCGCCAGAGCCCTTGTCTGTATCACCTGCTCATAGTTTCTGTTTTGGCTCCTCTCTAATAGGTTCCCTCTGCTGCTGAGGGCAGATCGGGAGCACTAACAGTATCCCAACCTTTGTGCCAGATGCGTTGCAGAAACAAGAATACGCGCGGATGTTGGATGAGTGGGCCAGAGATCCATACCAGAAAAGACCTCGTAGAGTCTGAATGTACCTTGGTACCTTAACTTACAGGATGATCGCAGGCCTGATAGTCGCAGCTCCAACTCCTTCGACGTCAAAACCGCGTCTCCCGAAACGGGTCTCCAGCGTCCCAGTATCGGAGGCAGCGCCCAGGCTAATCACCGGTTTGATGGCCGCAGATCCTATGACGCCAGTTTCGCTTCTCCCGAGCCTGTCTCTAGCGACCCAGCTCCCAAGACTGCTGCGAAGTTCTAAATGCAGAGCCCCCACGTCTGGCCCCACCGAGTTGTAGCCGTGGTCCGTCCTGGTTCCTCCTCTCCAAAAAAACTTACGCTTTTACAACCTAAAATCACGCATATGGGGCGCTCTTTCCCCCCAGACTCCTATCTCCTCGAATCTTCCTGTGATGCCTTTGCAGATTAGAGTGAGCAGAGCACCGTGTTGGATCCAATCTTGAAAGTTCCTGCTGTACCTAGATCTAGCCAGAACAAGACAATGTTGCTTCATCCTACTCTCAAAAGAATCAGATCTGTGTTTGTGCTAAGTGGATCTATCAGCGTAATGTCTTTGATGCATTGATCTGTGTCCATTTCGCCCTCGAGAGTGATCCACTATTCCATTCCATAAAAGGCGGAGCCATCGCCCCTCCTTCCGGATCATCCTCGATCCCACCTCCAGATTTTTCATATGAATCACTACAACTGAGTTATCTGAAAATATCAAAAGGCCCTTTGCAATCTAATGTAATCCAATGGCAGAGGATGAAGTAAGGTGATTGGGTTCATTTGCATAAATGAGACGCTTTACTTATGCAAAAATCATGCTGTTTTTTGGTTTACACAAATCAAATCAAGATATTCAATTGCAAGAAAGAAAAGAAAAAAACTTAAACTTGCAAGGGCAAAAGACTAAAGAAAGAAGAAGACGAAGAACTCTGGTCACTACACTAAAGATCACATTTAGTGTAATGCTCAGTAAATGACTTGTAAATGCGATAAGTTTTTACTTTTGATGCGAATTTATACCAAGAGCACAACTCTCTATAGTATTCATATAAGAGGATCATTATAAACATAGTTGGTAAAAATATTCACTTAAAGTAAAAACTTATCGCATTTACAAGTCATTTACTGGGCGCTACACTAAATGCGATGTTTAGTGTACTTCCCCCTCTCGAGGATAGGCAATATAATTATTTTTTGCAAAAATAAAATACATTCATATGTGATAAATATATTAATATTTATTATAATATATTTATAAGACTAATATTTACTTGGACCCTCTCTAAGCCATGACATCTTCATACCATCACACTTGCATATGTTCTCATAGCAACCCCTACTGGGGTCAAACTTGCACAAGATAGTAAGCAAACGCACATGCCACCAGACGGAGCTCACATCCAAATCCCAACATCAGATGGTGGGCCCCACTTGAAGTGAAATTTTGTTTTCTAACATTTTAAAGTTACACATTGGGAGCACTAGAGAACGACCGTGCCCACATGGGAACGCACATGGGAAGATTGGGGAACACATGAGAACGATGTTGGAACACATTGGGAACCGATAAGTTACAAATATGGTAAAAACTATAAAGTCAAAAAAGGATAAACAAATGGTTTAATTCATAACCAAACCAGTTTTCCACCTCAACCCGATATGGGTATGAGACACCAAACCCAACCCCATAAGAGCCGGATTTGGTACCTCAGAGCACCATACAGTGCTCATGTGCGTATCCTTAGTGTCGTGAAAACTCAGAGATATGCCAAATTGGTCAACCACCTCACTCCATGTCATGCAACCATACTCGACAATGGAATTCCAGATGATATAATTTCATCTTTTCTTCAGCCCAAACCTTGTGGTTGAAACCTACATCGTCCCTAACAACCCAGATAGCCCAAAAAGTAATGTCGCAAAGAAGGTTCCATAGTCATTTGATCTATTGAATACCCGAGGAAGTCTCTGGGCAAAATTGTTTGTTTAAATTGGGTCTCTCCCATGGTTGCTAGGACGATTAAGGACTCGCAGAGTTCCATGGTTGTTGGGCTTGAGTGCACGACCAAAACTTGAGAAGCAAACTTTCTTCCAAATGGCAGTCACGATCTGGGCAAGTATTGTGGATGGTGTAGGAGATTTGGCCTTACTTTTGTTCTCTGCAACAACATTGTGTCATTTAATTTGTCCTGCCTTCTTCCTTGCGTGTAATAGATCTCACATGTTGTTCCACCGGAGGTGAAAAGCATCTAGGGACGAAGGAACACAAAGGATCTCCTTGTTGACCCTGGTCAAGTGTTGCACCAAACCTCAGCCTCGGGTGGGTCCATTTCTCTAGCCTTGCCCATTTTAGGATTCTAGAGGTTTTTTTGGATTTTTTTTCTTCCAAATTTAGGGCTTGTGGCTCCTAATTACCCTTGGAGACCCCCGTGTCTATCATATAGGGCCCCCCTCCAACATAAAAATAGGGGCCGGTTTTGTCCCTAACCTCCCCCACTTTTACAAGCTTGAGGCTTGGTGCAATGCTCGACCGGGGTTTTTAGGCAAATCCAAACACCACCAATCTTCACGATTCATACCAGACAGCTGTTGATTCTGTATGTCATCCTAAACTTTCATTAATAAGGTACCCCTTGTAATCTTAACCCCAAAAGGACCGGGCCTTGTACTTCACCAAAACCACCCCAAAACTACCACTTTTGAAATGAGATATTATTAGACTGATTAAAATAATCATTTATTGTTTCCAATCGTAGGATCTTCAAGCTATCTACTGGAAATAGACACTCTAAATTTTTTGTAAACTTTAACTGTACGGATTGAAAGATATATGCATTTGAAGAAAGCAAAATTGTTTTTTTCTACTGTGCTCGGACGGGTCCAACATACTTTGACTCAAGATAATTGCAAATTTTTGCACTACACATTGCATAAACTCAATGGATCTATGTACTAACTTGTGTGAGGCCATCACATGCCAAAAATCATGTGTTGGAGCTGTCTACGATAAGAAAAATGGACCTGCAACAACTACAAGTATAGAAAGTGGCCCTTTTACTTGGGAAAACAATTTAAATTTATAAATAGAGAAATAATTGTTGGATCTAAAATCCAAACGGTGAATAGAATTATCATGAGTTATTCTAACAATAAAAAAATTTCAAAAAAAGTAAAATCCTTAATTTCTGTACGTTTTTAAGTGAAAACAATGAAGATTGCCAAGAACTTTCCTTCACTACTACCCGCCTTTAAAAAGTGCAATTGTCCACTCTGCAGTAGCACTATTCATCTCTATAGTACCCTGTCCAATTGCCAAAAGAGTCGAGCTTTTTATGTTTGAAGCACCATAATGTTGTATTTAACTATTTCTGGACTTCGCAAAGTCCAGAAATAAAGAAGAAGGATTCTAGTCTAGTAAAATACTGGCAGGAATGAAATTGAAAGGGATACCAAGTTAACATACTTTGATCATTCAGCCGGATATCTCCGGATGATTTCAGTGATATGATATAAATCGATTACAGTGATAGAACAAGCCTGGAATTGTGATAGTCACGATCGAAAATTGATAACAACTTTCAAGCTAAAACGTTTATAAAACATATTACTATGTCATATGGTCAACTGTACATTTATGAAGGAATATAGTATAGAAGAAGAGTACAGTGCAGTATAGAGCTTTAAGCACTGACATGTAAAAATGTCGTTCAGCCATCCAGAGATACCCGGTCGACAGGAAACTACTGATGAAAAAATGTATCGGCTATTCAAAAACGACAATGCAACTTCGAAAGGGAGTCTAATTACAAAAGCGTCTGATACAAGAGAAAATGTACGAAAAAGCTGTGCCTGGTCTTAGCAAAACTCTTGGATCTAACGACAATTTCTATCCTTGCACTACCTCTCTGAAGAGCCCTAACGATCCTTCCAGTGTGCCGGTGCGTACATGTCTGAATCGACATCAGACCCTGTGTCACACCCTGTTTGAAATGGGCTGCAGCCGCCCTCTGAGTCAGATTCCTCCTCGTCTTCATACCACGGGTCGTCCTCTTCCTCATCTTCAACCGAAGCATCTCCATCGAGGGTCTCATCAACTTCGGAGTCGATCTCCTTCTCGTCCTTCGCGTCGTAGTTGATGTCGTCGTCCTCCTGTTGAACGTACTCTCCCTCCATCTTTCGTGTAACTCTCCTCTTTAACGAATCCATATCTTCCCTCTCCCTCTTCCTACTTGCAGAAGCCATCACCTCTATCTCCACTCTGGCTATGGACAAAAAAGACTTAACGTTGAACCACAAAACATATGAAATGTTGCACTGTTGAACCCTCTTATATACTAGCCTTCGTATCCACCCATTCAGTCAAAAGAGAGCCCAAGACGACTCTGTTTTTTTTGGAGAAGTTCCATCGTCAAATGAATTACAGTATCGTAGTCAGAGAAGATCTCCGGATATTTTACAATACTCCTAAGAACACCAAGGTCCGCTCAAAATTCGATTTATGGACCCCATTGTTGAGAATGGTTAATGTGAATCGCCTATCCGGAGAGCTCCGGCTAGGTCTTCAACTGATAAACATGGCAATACATGAACATCCTTCCATCCACGGTTTTTGAAGATAATATCTGGCCAAACAACAACCGTTGTCAGCTGTGGAAGTCGAGAAGAAGCGGTTCCTCTTCCGAATAAACAGCCGAAGATCTCTGGTGAGCTTTCCGAGGGAAGTACACGCCTTATAATATTCCAGTGGAATTAACCAAAAAATCGTAATACTGTGAGAACTATAAGAATCCGAATTACGGTGACTAGAAGAGCACGGATCCGGTAATCTTCAAGATGACATGAGGGCGTTGCTAGGTTGGATGTCGAAAATCAAAGCCGGATGAAAATCGTCTCTACAGCCGGAGATCTCCGGTTCAAATCCGTAAGGATGTGGTGACTCAGGGAGATTACTGTACTACACTGCGGAATTGTATTTATTGGCACCGATCACCTAAAACCTAACTCACAAACTGGAAGATTTGCTTCTCACAATGATATTTCAAGATGAGCGTGAGAAACAAGATAGACTAGTCAGCCCTCAGGGATTAGCGGCATTCGCTTTCTCTAAGTTCACAAGCGCTGCTTCTTTCATTTTACGCGGAATGGACCTCGTCAGTTGATTTACTTTGTTAGACCAAGTCGCAAACACCACAGAACTCACATGACACCATACATGCTTCTCTTGGTCGGGAACCCATGTGGCTTCCCAGCAGTCCTGGTACTTCTTCTTCAGATTCTTTTGCTTGTTATCAGGCTCCCAATATTTAATGATGAATTTTCCGTGGTTGGCATTACCCTCATCCCTGACGACGTCTAAAACTGCTCTTCCCTGCCAGACATGATAGATGTCTGGATCACTAGGTCTTACTAGAACCGAAGACCCATGACGGATGTCTTGCCAAGGATTAAATGTGGACTTCGGGGCTTCATTAGCAGGTCCGCAGTTAGATTCAAGAACCTCATCTTCGGGAGTGACATCCAATGGTTGTGGAAGCAATCCTAGCGGATTTGCACCTCCCTCATGAGGGCCTGTCACGGACATACCTTAGAAGACACGTTAGAAAATCTTAGAAGACTCTAGAAGTTTCTAGAAGACTCTAGGAAGACTCTAGAAGGTTCTGGAAGATTCTAGAAGACTCTGGAAAACTCTAGAAGATTCTAGAAGACTATAGAAGGTTCTAGAAAACCTTAGAAGATTCTAGGAGACTCTAGGAAGTTGTTAGAGAAGCTTCTTATAAGAAGTTAGAGAAGCTTCGTAGTTCTTAGGAAATTACTGGAGAAGCTTCTTAGTTTGTGTGGAAGTCGCTCGAGAAGCTTCCATAAGGGCCTTACGCCAACAAGATAAATAGGAGTCGAGGCTAAAGGTGTCTTCAGTCTCGAATAACAGTATAAAAAATTTGTCGAGACTGACTTCATTCTCAATATCAGAGTTAGACTCTTCTTGGAAAGTGTGGATCACCCCTCTTCTTGCAAGGTGCACTAACGCATTAGAAGTTGCGGATTATCCTCATCTAAACTGATATTTCTTTCTTCACAATATTGGAGCTTTATTTTTTTGTGAGAGAGTGGATCACCCCTCTCTTTAAAAGTATTAAGGCGTTTTAGAGGTTGTGGATTACCCTCCTCTAGATTAATATTGTGTTTCTTTAGATTCATTTTTTTCTTCAGAATGACTGGAGGTCAAGATATCAGTATGACCGAAACTTCTGAGTCCAAGTTAGACGCAATCATGAACGCTCTCACGGCTTTATCAACTAGAACTGCGGAGATTGAAGGAGTTATTGCAAGAACTCATAATGATGGTGCATCTGGGACAGCTCAAGTTGGAGTTCACCAACTTCATACTTCTACACCGGAATAAGCAAGTTCGCATATAGTTCGACAAGGCCCACTTGTTCAACAACAAAAAGAGCCTCGAATCAGCCTTCCAGATAAGTTTCATGGTACACACTCTAAGTTTCGAGGATTCATCAATCAAATTCGATTAATAACAGTTTTACAGCCTGAACGCTATCCAACGGAAGAATCGCGTGTTGGATTGGTTGGAACCTTACTTACAGGGCAAGCTTTATCATGGTTTGCTCCATTGTTCGAGAAAGGCTCATCAATTTTGAACAACTTTGAAACCTTTTTGGAGGCATTTGCGGAAGCATTTGGAGAGAATGACAAAGCACGATGGGCTACAACAAAGATTCGATCACTCCGACAAGGAGCACGTTTGACATCAATCTATGCATCAGATTTCAGGCAATTAGCATGCGACATCAACTGGGACGAAGAAGCCTTGATTAGTCAGTTCTATTAGGGTTTACGGGACGATGTGAAGGATTTACTATTGATTCTTCCTGACCCAAGAACATTGAATGAAGCCATTAGTCAAGCCGTCAAGTGCGATAATAGATTGTTTCAACGGCGCCAAGATCAACGTTCCTGGACTTCATCCAGACAAGATACGACCCGTTACGCTCCAACCATGTCGGCAAGCAGTCTGAATTCACATTCAGATGTAGAAGACATGCAAATTGATGCAGTACGATTTAAACCCCTTACTCCAGAAGAAAAGAAGCGTCGTATGGAGAAAAAATTATGTTTGTATTGCGGTGACGAAGGTCACAAGGCTGGAAATTGTCCGAAGAAACAGAATCGACACATCATCAAGACCAGCGGCGCAATTATTCTCAAAAACAAAGATGCCCAGCCACAATACGAACCGTGCGGCTGGACAATTCGGTTACACAACAACAATCAGGTTCCTACCTTTCCACTCAACCTGCCCGTTGTTTTACAGTCCCCTTGTCTTTAGGCCCTCAAAACCTCAAAACCTTAGCTTAATTAGATTCAGGAGCCTCAGCTTGTTTTTTAGATGAAGACTTTGCCAAAGATCATAATATTCTTCTTATACAGAAATCCAAACCTGTTCATGTAGAAGTAATAGGTGGACAACCTTTGTCCTCTGAAAGTGTTACTCATGAATCAATACCTATAGAAGTGACATTTGTAGGCCATAATAGCCGTATTATTTTCAATATCAGTAGAACCCCGTCAAATCCTGTCATTCTTGGCGTTTCATGGTTAGAAAAGCATAACCCATCTATAGATTGGAAGTTGCAGAAGATGATATTCTCTACAGAACGTTCCAAGAAAAAACCTGTTAAAAAATCACCAATCAAGAAGCCCTTATTTATTGGAACAAGAGCATTCGTAAGATCGTCGAAGGAGGGTACTCCATTTGTTATCTATGCAACTCCAATTTGCGAAAAAAAGACTCTTGCAACAAGTATACCAGAGTAGTACAAGGATTTTGAAGATGTGTTTCAGAAGAAGAACGCCGACATGCTACCGGAGCACCGACCATATGATTGTGCCATAGACCTACAAGAAGGTGCGCAACCACCTTTTGGCCCAATTTATAATCTATCGCAAATAGAGTTGACGGAATTACGTTAATACATTGACGAGAATGTAGCCAAGAATTTCATTTGGCACTCAAAGTCACCGGCGGGGGCACCCATCTTATTTGTAAAGAAGAAAGATAGTTCTCTACGGATGTGCGTGGACTATCGAGATCTCAACAAGGTAACAAAGAAGAATCGCTATCCGCTACCTTTGATCTCCAGTCTTCTTGAACAACTTAGGAGCGCCAAGATCTTTACAAAGATTGATCTAAGGGGAGCTTACAACCTTGTGCAAATCAAGGAAAGAGACGAATGGAAGACAATTTTTCGTACGAGGTATGGCCATTTTGAATATAATGTCATGCCTTTTGGTCTTACCAACGCTCCGGCAGTTTTTCAACACATGATGAATGACATTTTTCGAGAACACCTAGACGATTTTTTTGTCATCTATTTGAATGATATTTTGATATTTTCTAAGAACCAAGACGAGCACGAGAAACACGTTCGTTTGGTCCTCGAAAAATTACGCAAGCGGGGATTGTATGCCAAACTTGAGAAGTGTATGTTTCACCAACCTGAGACGGAATTTCTAGGATACATTGCAACTACGGAGGGCTTGAAGATGGATCCCAAGAAGGTGGAAGCAATCATGTGCTGGGAAGTTCCAAAGACAGTTAGAGATGTACAATGTTTTCTTGGATTTGCTCATTTTTATCGGGTCTTTATCAAGAATTACTCCCGAATAGCTGCTCCGCTCACTCGCTTGACTTGTAAAGATAAGCTTGAATAGGGGCTTCCAGCAGAGAAAGCATTTCAAGATCTTAAAATAGCATTTACCACGGCTCCAATCTTGGTACATCCGGACTTTACAAAGGCTTTCTATTTGGAAACTGATGCTTCAGATTTTGCCTTAGGAGTTGTACTTTCACAAATGGACAAAGGCGAGAAGCTCCACCTAGTTGTTTCCTATTCTCGTAACTATCTCCTGCTGAGATTAACTATGAGATCCACGACAAGAAACTTCTTGCTATTGTGGATATCTTTCAAGAGTGGCGCCACTTTCTTGAGGGAGCGGCGCATCCGGTGACTGTATATACAGATTATAAGAACTTGGAGTATTTCATGTCCGCCCGGGTTTTGAATCGTCGTCAAGCTCGATGGAGTATGTCGCTATCTCGATTTGACTTTGTTATCACTTATCGACGTGGTAAGCAACAAGGTCTATCAGATGCACTATTGAGGAGATCGTATCTTACGCCACGGGCCGGAGAAGCAGCATTTGATCTACAATGTACGACATTATTGAAGCCCGAGCACTTTCAGCTTTCCGCTGCGATTGTGTCAATTGATGCTGACTTCCTCAATCAGGTACGTTCAGCGACCATTGAAGATTCTATAGCTCTTGATATCAAACAACGTATCAATAATGGCAATTTCAAGGTAGAAGGCGATCTTTTATACTTCGAAGAGCGACTATATATCCCAAAAGGGTATGTAGGACTCCGAGTTCTTCAATCTCGTCACGACTTTCCAGCCGCGGGACATTTTGGAATCAACAAGACATTAGAACTTATTTCCGGAGATTTCTGGTGGCCCAAGATGTGGAAGGATGTGAAGGATTTTGTCACCTCTTGTGACATTTGTTCAAGCTCAAAGAATCCTCGGCATCGCCCTTATGGTCTTCTACAACCTTTGCCTATTCCGCGTCGACCATGGTCTTCAGTTTCTATGGACTTCATTACGGATTTGCCGCTATGAAATTCTTTTGATAGCATCTTTGTTGTGGTCGATCGACTTACAAAGATGACACACTTTATTCCTTGTAAGAAGACATCATCAAGCGAAGACACGGCAAGATTTTTTCTTGATAACGTTTACCGATATCATGGCCTACCAGACGACATCGTATCCGATCGAGGTACCCAGTTTGTATCAAAGTTCTGGAGATGTCTTTTTGCTACATTGAAGGTAGAAATCAAGCTTTCTTCGGCTTTCCATCCTCAAACCGACGGCCAAACGGAACGGGTTAATCAAGTCTTGGAGCAATATTTACGATGCAGCATCAACTATCAGCAAGACAACAGGACGACATATCTATCGCTCGCAGAGTTTGCATATAACAATACTCTCCATGCTTCAATTCAACAAATGCCATTTTATTCAAATTATGGCTATCATCCGAAACTTGATTTGTTGACTTCGCCAACCACTAACAATCCAGCGGCTGAGGACTTTGCGAATCAACTATTACAGCTTCAAAATACTTTGAAGCTTCAACTACAAACGGCCTAAGATTCTTACAAGGCAGCTGCAGATAAATTTCGGACTCAAGCACCGCCTTTCCACGTTGGAGATAAAGTATGGCTTCTTCGACGGAATATCAAGACCAAGCGGCCTTGTGATAAGTTGGACTACCGGCGATTGGGCCCATTTGTCATCGAGAAGCAAATCAATCCAGTGGCATTCCGTCTGGAGTTACCATCTACAATGAAGGTACATCCAGTTTTTCATGTTTCCCTTCTAGAGCCTTATAAAGAATCATCCATTTTTGGAAGACGACAATCGGTACCACCTTCCATTGAAATCGATAATCATGTGGAATATGAGGTGGAAAAAGTTCTTGATTCTCGCCATAAACATGGCAAATTGGAGTATTTTATTCATTGGCACGGCTATGATATCAACGAGCGAACGTGGGAACCAACGGAAAATCTGGATAATGCGCCGCAGAAAGTCCAGGAATTTTATCAGTGCTATTCTGATAAGCCAAAGCCTTTCCAGCAATAACTTCTACTTGACGATTCTTGACCTCTGACCTTACGAAGAAGGGGAGGAAGGAACCCGTGAACCGGTGGTTAGAAAGTATAAATTGCGGCTTAAGTTCATTGTTTTATGCCTATAGTTTGTTTTCTCTATTGTTGCCTAGTTTAGTTTCCTACGTTATGGAGAGCCAGGAGATAGATACTATGCCAGTCATGTCATCTCAGTCTAGTAGCTCACGAAGACGACCTCGAGACGAAGAGCCACCTACACCGCGAAGGCAACCTCGAGATGAAGAATTACCTGCACCACGAAGAAGACGAAGGATACCGAGTAACATGTCCCTAGTGATTGTGTTTGAAGTAGAGCCTGCCTACGACGGTATTGCCGAGGGAGTTTTTGCAGGATAGTTCCACAATGAAGACACTGAAGTTCATGCCTGGTCGGAAGTCGAAGGCGTTGGACACTACCGATGGCTGCAAGGACCGATGAACCACCTACCTCAAGAACGACAACTGGAGTTTATCGCAGATTGTATGCGACAAATTTTCAACTTTTTACGATGGTAGGCTTGCAACAACCTAGACTTCTCGGAGACCTCGAAGCTAAAGGAGGGGGTAATGTCACGGACATACCTTAGAAGACACGTTAGAAAGTCTTAGAAGACTCTAGAAGTTTCTAGAAGACTCTAGGAAGACTCTAGAAGATTCTAGAAGATTATAGAAGGTTCTAGAAAACCTTAGAAGATTCTAGGAGACTCTAGGAAGTTGTTAGAGAAGCTTCTTATAAGAAGTTGTTAGAGAAGTTTCGTAGTTCTTAGGAAATTATTGGAGAAGCTTCTTAGTTTGTGTGGAAGTCGCTCGAGAAGCTTCCATAAGGGCCTTACGCCAACAGTATAAATAGAAGTCGAGGCTGATGGTGTCTTCTGTCTCGACAACTCACTCTTGTGGTCTAGCCAAGGCCTTCTTGTACCTTGTTCTTGTTCTAGTTCTTGTTCTAATATCAAGTTAGCTCTCTCTCTTGCCTTCAATCCTTGTTCTGAATTTGGTCCCTGACAGGGCCTCTCCAATCATGGGTAGGCCAGAATCCCTCTTCGAGCTCGGAGGGTGTCTGTGGAAGTGGCCTGTCAAGCTCGTCGATGACGTTCTTCCAGTACTGCAGGTATGGGCGGATGGAGTCTGCGTACCCTGCGCACTTTGACATTCCGGATGCCCAGTAGTCCACGTACTTCCGAAGTTCCGTCTCTATGAAGTTTTTGTTCTCTGTCGCTTTTTTGGCCTTGCCTCTGGCAACATCTTGGTTTCCGACCGGGTTTTGCTCCTCATTACCCCATATGGGCTTGAAAGGGACGGGCTTGGTAAAACTTGTTGGAAGCCTGGGACGTCCGCTGTCATCTATCTTCCAGAGTTTTATCGGCTCTCTGTTCATGGGTAACCACTCTGCATCAACGGCAGATTTCTTGAACTTCATCGTCAACGTAGAACTTGAAAAGATGCATATCACTTAGTCCCACCAGACGTGTCGCCCTGCTGCATAGGTAGCCATCGACGTACGATTTAAAGTCGGCCACCTCTTGGATAACTTCCGGCATGAAGGCTAGTTTCTGTGACTTCATGAATGCCTTCATCAAATCCGCTACAATATATGTACTGCTTTTCTTCAGTTATTTCGATAGATGACTAAAGTAAGCATCAATATCTTCATGCGTATGTCCGACCACCAAGAAGCCAACCTGTATCTCCTTGAAAATACATCGAGCTGTTAGCAGTGATAAGAATGCCATCAAGTATTGGTTCTTATTGTCCTTCGCTCAGTTGTCGAGCTATGGAAACAATTTCGGTGGCAACGGTTTCGGTCCCTTAAAAGCACTCGGCTCAATGGGCTCTAAAGCGTCAACGCACCTGCTTTTTTCCCTCATGAGCGCCGCGAACATCGAGTTTGGAGGCGGGTGCTCGAAGAACGCGCGCCTCTCATGTAGAGGTGCTCCCTCAAGCCGCCTAAAAAGTTTTTGTCAGGGAGGATATGGTGGCGTTCGAATCTCCAAGCCATAAAGCAGGAGCATAGTGAGCATACGCTCCGTCGACATGACCGTGTGCCACCATTCCGGTCACATTCATGGGAAGCTGTCCGAGACCAGATGTCGCCTTAGTGGTCCTTCACATGCGTGGAAGGCCCGTCTTCGTAGTGTCCATCTTGTCGTGAATGACACAAAGAAAGGTCACCGGCTTCGCCTTCGACTCCTCTCTCCATGTCGCGTAAAGTTTCCTGCATGATTGTTGGTGATTCAAGTGTGCCTGCCTGTTGCTATAGAATAGCTCGTATGCGGGCGTTCCCTTTGGAGTCGTCAGTAAGAATTGATTGAATTCATTACAAGTACTGCATTTTGCAAAGGTGCTTCCAGATGGCTTAATAGCAACATTCCCGAAGAATTCCTTCCTTACCCTACTAACTGTGGACTGACTTACAGGAGGGAGACCGTAGGAGTCGTTTGTCTGCAAAATGAAATAATATCCCAGTGAGAGGAGAAATTCTGAAGAACAATCCAACAGACTGAGCGAAGTATAGAGTTAATCAATTGAAGGTCAATGCATGTCAACGATGACCCAACCGAAGATCTCTGGTTCAGAAACTAGGACTTCGGTCGACTGAGGAAGGAGTGTACGAATCCATAGCAATATGCAGGGATTGATAACGTACATCATTGAAGTTGGCTCGAATTTGCTTCCAGTTGTTTCCAGCAGGAAGATACTTGAGAGTGTCAATCCGACCATTCTTGACGCTCCGCATTTGGTGAGGCATTTGATCCGCGTTGTCATTAATAGTGGACGTCATTGACCCCATCGCTTGTGTAGTGGCAAGCCGTGGGCGCTTGATGCCCTTGTTACCGTGAGTTGCATTGATGATTCCTCTACTAAAATGTCTGATGTACGTATGAAATGTGGACTTCCGAATTCCATGGATCGTATACCATGCAACAGAGCAGACCTCCTCTCCCAAGAGCGTGACGTACTTTCTCTTCCCGTCCCCATCAATGGAGTGGAACTGCCCGCCTACCGAGATTGCATACTCCTTTCTATCTTCAAAGGATTTGTCATAGAATTTCCTGTCTAACAGAAAGAGTTTGGGATTGTTGAAAATATTGGCAGCATCGTTTGGGACAACACCTTTCTGAGCTGACTTTGCAAATTTCGTCATCCGTGGTCCTCTTGTTGTATAAGGATTCCTTTTT
The DNA here is from genome assembly GCA_963971425.1 of Bryoerythrophyllum caledonicum. Taxonomy (NCBI): domain Eukaryota; kingdom Viridiplantae; phylum Streptophyta; class Bryopsida; order Pottiales; family Pottiaceae; genus Bryoerythrophyllum; species Bryoerythrophyllum caledonicum. The sequence continues at coordinate 16,896,524 of OZ020523.1, read as the reverse complement.
GTTAAGGTCTTACTGTTGGGAAATGAAGCGGTAAGGCTCCTTCGCACGACCCCCCAAATGAGCACCAGAATCAGGTTGTAAAGGGAGGGATGCGAAATGATCAATTGTGCTTTTCAAAGACCGCCCGGAAGGAAAACGACATTCAAGAATGGGCCACGATTCATTACTCATTATTCTTTCCGTGTCCCCAACAAAAACGTCGAGGGCAGTTACACCAATATTATCTTCTCTCAAGCATCCACTTTGGAAATGATCCGATGGTAACGCGGCCATGATTCTCCCAGAGCAGTGCACCAACCCATTTCCGTCCAACCTCTGCACTTTAAGTCCAACCCATCGCTCTCGTGGTACGAATGGGGACTCGTCGGACCGGAGATCTCCGGTTGGAATCATGACATCTGCCCTTCTCCACAGGACAATCCGCCGAAGTGTGTGAACAAGTGATTCGTATCCGCGTTGCAAGGAATGAGTGGTAATTCTTCCGCCGTGGACGTTATGGCCATTGGCCTAAGTAATACGAACTCACTAGAACCGACTGGTATGTCAACTCCAAGCCATTGTCCCACGGGGTGAACCTCAACAATGGACGCTTCTCCTATTTCGCCTGAACCTGGCCTCATGAGGTTCACAAACATTCCTGACCACAAAACCTCCGACCTTCTAGTAGACTCTTGGGATAGATCATCTTCTCCCGTGTAATCCACATGTCCAAAATCAGGGCACTGTGCTGCGACCATGGCAAGGTCTTCCGAGTCACTCTCCCACCAATCTGAGTCAGACATACTCCCGTGCTGCATCGGTGGATGATCGGCTGGTGGCTCATGCCCTCAATGAGAAAATGAGTGCATGTAGAAACGAACTGGATGACCACCGTCAATATCGTTGGCTGGGCTAGCCGGAGATCTCTGGCTGAGTGGAGAATGATCAACAACGACGACTTCTTGTTAAGTAAGGAAGAGAAGGGTCGAACTAAAAGTTTCATTCGTATCTAATCGGAGATCTCCGGTTAATCAAAACCAAGCTGGCAAGGAAACTCTCTATGAACATTTCACACTAGAGTAACCAGAGATCTCCGGGAGTCCTGCGTTTGAAGAATATGACGGCCACTAAATTCATGGGTAGCAATCCTGGTTTGCAAGTGAGCAAGGCAGAATCCAGACTAGCACGGCATGAACAGCCGGAGATCTCCGGTTGGCTTTTGTTGCCTTAATCAAATCACCAGCCGTACGGAATATTCGCGGATATGGCTGAGAGATACAGTTGCAAAGCCCGGTTAACAATACGGATTCACACGCCAAGAAATTACGCCATATAAATTCTCGAGATGAATTTAGTTACGGCTTTCGGGCTATGACTATATCTTAGGAGACGAATTAGTTATAGAATCACTATACGACAGCTCTCGATCGACTCAAAGGGCAGAATGTAACACTATCTTCACCAATCTTCACAAATATACAGCGGATACGGAATTTTTTGAGGAAACATACTTAACATTCCTGGAATAATGTCGAATCGTTTCCCTACAGTTATCTAGCACGATGTCGCACACGCGAACACTCTCACTGACTCGCTCAGCTCCCATAGTATCCCAAACCTCCAGAGCAAAAAATGATGAGAGTTGAGTTGAAGGATACTCTTATCAACCTTTCCATCACCTCCTGGAGGGAAAATTCAGGCGCTCAAATTTGAAACGAATCTTGGGCATGCATGCTCCTTCAAACTAACTGCTGTACACCATCATGATAGTGCGCATTTTTTGACGTGCCCACGACCGAGGCCACATTCTATTCATGATAATGAAAGGCTCGTACTCTTGGGATGACCGTATTGTAAGGATACCATCTAGTTCCCAGAGTGCTGCAAATTAAAAAACAGAAGATGAAGTATGCCCCATGATGTATCTTTGAATATACTAGGGCCGTATCACGTCTTAGACTAAATCACAGTATAATGTAATCGTATTGGACTTCTCGTACTCACCTTTGTGAATTAAATTATACCCTACCCAAGGAAAGGAGTCGGCCCTCTACTGACTACTAGTATTGTTCATCTGGCATTACAAGACTCAAATAGAACGTCGGCATTCGTTACCAATTCGAATAATCTCCAATATTTCCTAGTTCGACAGAAGTTATATGGATGCTTGAGAAGATACGTGCACAAATAACTGAGCAGATGCTCTTAGAAGTACAACAACCCGGTCCTATGAATTTGGGTACAGCTTCCGTATTCAGGCTGGATTGTGCATCAGTGTTTAGGGTTTAGGATTCTAGGGTTAGGGTTAGGGTTAGGGTTTAGGGTTTACGGTTCACGGTTGACGGTTTAGGGTTTAGGGTTTAGAGTTCCTAGTTCACGGTTTGGGGTTGAAGGTTAAGGGTTCACGGTTCACGGTTCACCGTGGAAGGTTCTAGGTTCATGAAGGTCGAGGGCTTATATCACCTAAAAATCTATAAATTAAAATTATTTTATAACTATGAACTATTACCTTAAATTCATCGATAACTATAACTTTAAAAAAAAATTGGATACAATAGAGTGTAAGGAAATTTCGCGAGAATTGAACAATAACTATTTATTTTGATACATTATAATTTAGTTAGAGGGAGAATAAGGAAGAGAGGGAGGGTAATGGATTTAATTTTAGAGTAGACTAGCTGTTGGCGCTCGCTTTGCAATGCATTAGTCCAACCATTTTTATGTATTTTTAAGATTTAAAAGTATTAAAAAATGAAAGGTGGAATGGTTCACTATATTGTTGACAACGCGGTTGACTGTAGCGTTTTTGTAGTTCACTGCATGGTTGACTACGCGATAGTTCACTCTGTGGTTTACTAGCGCAAATTATGATTTTAGTAGTATGACTAGGAGTTGACGCTTGGTTTGCAACGCATTAGTTCAACCATTTTAATGTAGTTTTTATATCACAAAATATTTAAGAAAAAAGGTAACAACAATCTACATAAAATATAAATATATCTTTGAAACCTATGCATTAATTTTAATAATGTAATAGAATAGAATAGAAAAAAAATACTATTAAAATAGTTCAATATTATTAACTAAGGATGGAGATTGAGAATGAGGGGATAGTAGAACTAAAATAAGTAAGGGAGAGACTTGAGGGGTTTATTTTTAGAGAAGTTTATATTTTTAGAATATGTAATAAGGGGAATCTAAAAAGAAAATCAAATGTAAAAAAGAGATGGGGAGGGAGAGTAAGGAAGAGAGGGAGAGTAAGGGATAGGGAGAGTGCGGGATTGCTTTTTAGAGTAGTTAATTATTTTGAGAATGTGAATTTACTTAAATAAGGGGAAATCCAAAAAATTAAAATTAAAAAGTAAAATAGAGATGGAGATGGAGATGGAGAAGGAGGAGAGAGTAAAACTAAAATAAGTAAACAACAAGTAGGAGGGAGAGTAAAGGAGGGACATGAAGGAAGGGAGGGAGAGTAAGAGAGGGAGAGACTTGAGGGATTTATTTTTAGAGTAGTTTATATTTTTAGAATATGTAATAAGGGGAATCTAAAAAGAAAATCAAATGTAAAAAAAAGATGGGGAGGGAGAGTAAGGGAGAGGAAGAGTAAGAGAGGGAGAGTAAGGGATTTTTTTTAGAGTAGTAAGTTAATTTAAGAAAGTGTAATTATTGAAATCACAGGGAGTCTAAAAAAATTAGAATCAAGATTAAAAAAGATATGGAGATGGAGAAGGAGGGGAGAGTAAAACAAAAATAAGAAAAACAAGTGAGGGAAAGAAGGGAGGGAGAGTAACGGAAAGGGAGATTAAGCTTTTCCACTTATGTCGTTTTAAATTCAAGTATAATGATTACTCTAATACCCGGTGAACCCGAGTATCTATTATAGTCATATCTAATACCCATGAAACCGGGTATCAATACGTCTTGTCACGCATGCTCACGACATTGACAATTTCATGATTGTGAAATGTACACGTTATATATGTACGTGATTTCAGCTGATTTTTTACTTCACCCACTGTCATCATGAGCCGTCACACCCTTGAGCTGTCCAGCTTGTCCTCTTTGGGTTTTGGGAACTCCAAGCATCAACCATTTCTTGTTTTTTATGGGTTTTGTCTTCGTAATGTCGAAGGTAGTGAGCGGAAGTGGCGGGAAGGGTTTTCTTTCTTGGTTTGCGGAGTCGGCGCCGACGCATTAGGTTAGGTTCGTATGCGTTGTGAGAGGCCGTTGGTGTGCGAGGTGAATGTTGATTTAAGTGAGGGACATTGAGCGTACCGTGGAAAGGTTGTTTTCTGGATATAGACTGAAGGTCAGAGAGCAGGACTGAAAGAGAGCGAATGAATTAGGAAGAAATTTGAAGAGCGCCTAGGTTCAGCGGCCAAGAGTGAACGACGCTGCGGTTGAGGGTGGCGTCGACACGAACGACCACGACGTACAGGTGCGCCGATTCGGCAAGTGAAGAGGTATGTGAAGTCTCAAAAATGGCTTTCAGTGTTATTGCAGTCGAATTTGCTCAGGACTGCTTAGAATCGTCACTGGAGCAGGTGTAGGGTTTGGTAAGCTTCATTAGGGTTTGAGAGACTCGAATAGTACTAATGTTGTTAATCGTTTGATTGTAATTGTAGGGTTTAGGGTTTAGGATTTAGGATTATGGTGTTTTGTGCATTCAGTTTCGAAGGGCCGTAAATGAGCAATTTATGCAGTGTTGAAATTTATTCCGCCGAATTCTTGTCAATCAGAACTGGACCTTACATTCTAGGGCATTGAGTAATTGTAGAGTTAGTCGTTCTGAGCTGTTGAATGTTGATGTACTGTAGAGCTGTGTATACGCTTTAATCCAGAGCAGTTCCTAGAGGAGGTTGGGAAATGGCGACTACAGCAGGGACGTCGAGTGAGACTTCGTGGCATGGAAACCGGTAAGTCCACATTATTGAACTGTTTATGCTCAGTCTGAGCGAGCGGGTGGGGTTCCTTTTTTTGAGTGAGTTCCGAATTAGTTCTATTTTTACCGAGCCGGCGAACACTTGAATGATTAAGAGAAACCTCAGAAATTGCGTACTAGAATTCAGATGTCTGTTTGGCTATAGTCGATTGGTTTTTTGTTGTCCCGTGAACATAATTTTATATCTATTTATGTATATGCGTATGATTTTTGTATTCTATGAATGTTTGAATGTGTTTGTCCTCACTAAGTCTGTCGAGTCCGGTTTGATTCAATGTATATAGTGTAATCCATGTAGAGTCGTCAAATTTGGCGTTCCATCGTAACATTTGCGGATTATTCTTCTTGTGTGTAAGGTCGAGTTTTAAAAGAATTGTGTGAGCTTTTGATACATTTCTATATGTTCTCTATTATGTAACTTGTTTTGTGAGTATGTCAAACTTCAAGAGTTATATATCAAACCTCTCTGTGAATGAATGTGAATAATCGCGTGATGATATGATGCGATTAGTGCTCTGTAAAGCCGTACTTGCTGCAGCCGGAGATCTTCGGCTGTATCCCAAATTGAATACGGAGTTCCAGTAATCAGCCGGAGATCTCCGGATGATGTCGCGGTCAGATGAATCTAAAAACCCTATACAGGCGTTAGTAATTCTCGAAAATAGCCGGAGATCTCCGGACGTATCAAAGAAGTGGAGGTTCGCGTTGATGGACATTTGAATATCGGGAACCTCTACATAGGGGTCATCAACCGGAGATCTCCAGTTCAGGACAGAAATGAATCCGTCAGAGCAGCCAGGATTCGTTCCTGGACGGATCCACTCGACTTTCCCAAATCAGCCGGAGATCTCCGGATACTTTCGCGATGAACTCCAACAAAATGGAACTCCCATGTTGCTCTTCATCCGACCTAGAGCAGGAGATCTTGTGACGTTTCAAGTAAGTTCCGATACCGCCTCACGAGGACAAATGAACTTGGCTGCCGAACCGGTGATCTCCGGCTGTCGCGCATGCAAGATACTTCTAGCGAATCGAGATCATTCGACTATCTGAAGATTCGATAATAGTGCGAAGACCTTCCCCTCCTGGCACTGTGATACAGATTTGGAAGCACGATTCATGGATTCAATTTCTAGGAATATATCTGGTGATATAGTTTCGGCTTCCCATTAATGACCAGACAATTGCAGTGATTTCTAAGTGCCTGTGTGTTCTTTCGAAATCATCTTGCAGGGATTCGTGGACATCCACACTTCCGACTAAATGTCGACTCGGGAAACTTGGGGCGTTTGTAGAGTATTGGCTCCCTGAGTTTGTCTATAGAGGGATACACAATGTTGGCTACGTATACATATGCCGAAGAAGCATAACCGAGTGGGGCATCAAGCTCATTATAACCCCTGAAGGTGCTTGGGAATTCGTCCCTCAGCTTCGGATTGGCAAACGGGGACACCCCGAAATTGGTCTCCAGGTTCTGGAGATGCAGGGTCTTGATGACGAGGTCAGTCTTGTTGTCGTCCAAGAGAACGTGGACTCATCCACCGAGCCTCACATATATGGCTTGATCCTAGAATCATCTAAGATTTCGGATGCGATGGTGCAGACTTGCCAGATTGAGAACTTTTTATATGCCCCTCCAACGGGTGATACGTGGATGCGGGAGTACATCAATGAGCAGTGGAAGTGGATGGCTGAAGCACAAGAAAGTCCCGAATGCCCGTTCCTGACGCAACTCCCAATCTGTCTCTGACACCAGCATCAACCTTGGCAAGAGAACGCAAGACCTCCTTGAAGACTTCGACCCCAGGTTCCTCATCGCGGGCGGAGAAGGGGAAGAAAGCAAAGGCCGATGAGCCTGGCCTCGCGATCGAACAGTGCCTGAACTTCACACAGGCTAACCTCACCAAAATGAAGCGGACTGAAGTGGAAGCAATTGGCAAGGTTCTCGACGACGCGTTCAAAAACATTTACATACACAATAATAAACCTTTGACAGTAGAGGACCCTGTCACGAAGAAGGATGTCGTAAAGCTCGTTCATTTTGATAAGCTGCACCGGGCCCCCCCTGGAGGATTAGTATACAGAGGCATCCAGAAAGAACGGCTTGAAGGAATTATCAACGCAGTTCGCGCGTCTTCGAAGGCCACGGCACCTGAGATTCACATTCGAGTCCTGCCACTGAAGAAGAATCCTGAAGGAAGTAAGGTGGAGTTTTTTGCGACCAAGCCGACGAAGGAGGACTGCCTGAGGGACTCAACACACTTTTACATTATAGGAGGTCAGCATACTGTGGCGACGCACAAGGTATTGTCACACGAATTGCCATCAACGTGGACGCTTGAAGAGATCTCCCACTTTTCCATCATCCCGGTTTGGACAAAACCGGACCCCAAAGACATGACCCTGCTACAACTCTCTCACGCTCTCAACCAAGATTTGACGGGTCTACGGAAGGAGCAGAGTTTCACTGAGCAGCTGCAGACGTGCAGAGTGAAGTGGTTTGAATTTGGAAAACCAGCCCCCCAACTATATAGTCGTCCTCAATCTGACGCATTCTCGGTAAGCATACATTCTCAACCTTAATAGATTTGAATTCCGTGGATGCGCTCTTTCTTCACAGCAACCAAACCAATCAACCGGAGATCTCCGGCTGCTTACACCCTGTAATTTTCAAATTGCAGACGTTCCAACGGCAAGTGGTGCCAACGGTTTTCACACCTCGGTAAAATGGACCCCAAAGACGCGAAGGTTCCTCTTCTATTTGAGATGGATGATGCGGTGGTCCAGAAGTGGATCCAAATCGATAGGATGTTTGTCGCTGGACTCTTACCAGACTCCAACGGGAAGACTCGGGGTAGCCACTGCGTAAAATGTAGAAACCACGTGAGAACAAAACTAGGGTGCTCTTTATTTATAAGAGGTAAACTTTATATTTTTTTTTAACTACTATAGCTATGGTATATTGTAGGGTATCCAAGTAGAAACAATGAAGGGGAGGATATAATATCAGTATTTACGTTTCAAGTAAATATATTTTATCATGGAGAAAATGGGGTAAAGGAGGATTTGGATGATAACTGAGATGAAAACCCGTTCTATTTTCATTCACTGTGATGAAGTAGGAAGAGGCCGGAGCCGAGAGGGTATCCCATGTGATTTTAGGGTTTTGGGTGGCCTTTACAAGGGAACTCCGCCGATGTCGTCTTTGCCTTCCAAATGTGAGGGTTTGGTTATGTCCGTTGAAGTGTTTGCTTCATTGGCATTGTGGTGCACGGGGTTAGGGTTTCATGATTTTCAACATCTGTATTTTCTATTGGTATTTGTTTGCTACTGGATTGAAGCGCTGCGAGTTGCACACGAGTTCTCGGTTAGGTGAGGCGACATTGTGGTGCACTTCAGTTTTCAGATTCATAGAAATAGAAATCGTTGTAGGGTGCATACTATTAGGATTTAACGATATTATGTGTGGGTTCTTTTTGTATTGGATAGTATGGCAGGAAAAAAGGTGAAGATTTATTCCTTCGATATCGAAGATGGAGGCAAAGATTGGGTGGGTACTATTGATGTGAATGACGGCGACTCGTATGCAGCATTTAGGGTAGTTCTTGACGACCCCCCTGCTCTTGACTGGCTATATGATTTTTGGGACGTTGAAGAGGGTTGTCGGATCCGGCAAAAACTTGAGCGTTTGAACAAGCTCCCATCTGAAGTGTTGGTCGTGCGACAAGCTGAGGGGGCTGAGGAGGGAGCAAAGCGACGTCGTGTGGAGGACGCTAACTTCAATATCGACTGGAATTCGGGGACTGATAATGGTCACGTTGGCGGCCGAGCCAGCACCGAGCCCTTGTCTACTACGGACACTAATCCGACGGCCTCATCAAGGGTTAGTGTTTCAGCTAGGATTGAGGGAGACGACACCGGATCTGAGCCCATGTTGCAATCAGTATTGATCTCGAAGGAGGTATTGGGTTGGTATCAAAGTGGCGAAGAGAAGCTTAGAAAGGATCTGGCAAATATTTCCCTCGAAGATCAAATTTGGCACTTAAAAACATGGGATCAACATAAAGCTGCAGTGGTGAAGTTGCATTGCGCCGAGTGCGTGGTTGACTTCGGAGAAGACACCGGTGAGCATTCAAAGGATTCTGTTAGAAACCTTTTTTCCAATTTCAAGAAGAGCCACACAATGAGTTCAAAGCACATAAGGAATTGGTGTTGTCGAAAGGGCCTTGACTTTGCTAATCACCCTCAATCAACAGCAAAGAAGGGAAAGCCCGTTGTCCGTACTGTAAGTGATCACAAAGGACTAGTCCAAGAGGAGCTCGAGATTTCACAAGGGGTGAACGACAACATTGGTGGAGGCCGACCAACGTTTGAGGTAGTTGGTGACACAGAATTAGACAACGTAAGATGTTTCTTTGTGAAGGTCAAATGCACTTTCTGCAGTGGCAGCTTCTTGCAGTTGTGTCCTCCAAAAAAGAATTTGGAGGCAAACTTGGTCAATCATGTCCAAGGATCCAATCATGCAACTGTTGTGGAAAAATGTCGGAGCGAAGGATCCCAAAGATCAGCCTTGAATTCGGGGAAAAGGGGGAGGCCGAGTAGATCCTTTGGAAATAGTAGGAATTCCAACCAGAGTCAAATGCACAAATTCTTCAGGCATTTGCAGGAGAACGGTGAGCCGGGTGAGTTTCTATCCTCCAAAAGGGCTGCTTTGTTTTCTTTCATGTGTTGGGGTTTAAGAGGGCCCAAATGTTCCTATGGCGGGAAGATTTATGACGTAAGTGCATTGCTCTAAGATCCCCACCCTCGTAACAACTGGTTTGGAAGTCGATGATAATAACCACACGTGAAAGCAGATGTGAGAGTCGATGATAATATCGTAAAGGTCAATGGTGTATTCCGCCATAAAGAGTGCTTGAGGTTCGCGTTAGGTGACGATCCGTTCCTAGACTTGACATGTCCAAAATGTGCAAGGATTCCTGACGAGGCTGATTTCAGGGGTCGGGTTCTTCGTGAAGAACAAGCTATAGAGAAGCGGGGTTGTAGGGGAACGGAAGGAGGTAGAAGAATAGGGTACATGTCTATGGCGGAATTAGCTGCACATGGCCGAAACTTGAGTTAAAAATATCGTCATGAAAGAATGTCACATTGGGCTTGTAAAGCAAGAATAGTGCAACTAAAAGTAAAGCGCCCTACTTTCAAAGAGGCCGCAAAGGGATCCCAGGAGCAAGGCAATATTGTTAAATTTTGTAATAACATTTTGCTTGCTCACAGAACCGGTGCCTTTGGCGGCAGACCAGCCTTGTGGGATTATTTGAAGGACGTGGCTAAGAATCTTAATCGTAGCAAGCGTGGATTCAGATTCAGCGATAACACCAAGGCCTTCAGTCAAGCTATGAAGGTCTTCGGTGGGCGTAGAATGTGTGATTTGTTCCAATTAAATTATGATGGTCCTTCATATTCTACTACAAAGCGAGAGTGTAAGAAAGGACTTCAGTTTATTGCAGGAGAGCATTCAGAGATCTTTGCATCAGTTGCACAAATCTATAGAGATGCTAAAGCGAAGCACATGATTGTTGGTCCAGTCCCGGTACTGTTGGCCGAAGATGAAACAAAAGTAAAGGGTAGGATAGCTTACGAAGCAAAATGGGATACATTGTCTGGTTTTTGCGGGTCTAAGGTTGATCATGTTTGTGTGTCAAAGTATAAACCAGTGGTTGGTTCAGGCGACAATGGTTACAATAAAATTGTTGATTCTTTTAGATCTGACAAAATCGGGGGATTTGCCAGGGTTGTAATGGTTAACCCCCTTCATCAAAGTTTGCCTCGGCTTGTGTTGGTGGTCAATTGTGCTTCGGGTCCTTACGCCCTGCAAAAACGAGTAGCCGAGCCCGGAAAGAAAGGCCTGTCTACTCCCACCTGCATGGTGTATTTACAGTATTTTACAGAGGCCCCTGGTCATTTGAAATTTCATTACAATCATACCTCTTGCAAGTGGGTAGATGTTGATTCAATTATCTCCATGGTTACCCTTGAGTTCAATCCTAGTACTAGCATTTTCTCCCTAGACCCTGTAGATGCAAATTCAATAAATGAATTCGTGGCCAGTAAGAAGTGAATTCCCCCCCAACCCGTCTGCTGAACATCCTCTTCTTGGTATGTCTTTCTCCCTTCCTATTCAGTTTTAGTTGATTCCTGGGTTTTAGGGTTTAGGCCGACGCCGCATTATCTAGTGTTTTACGTTTCTTTCGTTTTCATTCCTTCATCAAGCCATGGATCATCGCCTGGAGTTGGTTGTTAGGGACGTCGTGATCCCAAGTTTGTTGCGCCACCTCGACGTAGCTACGGATCCATGGGAGTTCGATCCACGATTCATCCACCCGACACCAAATTTTGTAGACGTCACAGCAGCGAGGAGCACTTGCAAGTCATGGCGGGAGGCGATTGACAGCTCTATAGAGGCTCAAGCACTCTGCCTGGCCCATTGGAACTTGTTGCAGGACCGAGCGCATGAGCCGGTAGGTCGTTGGATCAACGATCAGGAGTTCATTCAGGCCCACTTTGTAGAAGCATGTCGTCTCTACTCAAAGTCCTGGCAGTGCCACGCGCTAATGGAGGATGCCCGCCTCCGCACCCTGCCACTACAACAACTCACCGTCTTGGAGCTTGGGCGACTTCGTGACGCATTGCAGGACGACTGCAATAGGGAGATTAAGGTTGTTCGGGGAGATCTTTTGTCGTTGCGTGCAAACAAGGTGTGGGTGACTCCCGCCCTACGCATGCAAAGTACACACGTTCTAGGTAGTCCTCCCCATCTCCTCCATGTTTTTGTCCCTATTCATGGTTTTTTTGGTTCTTCCATATTCTAGTTCCTGTTTTACTAGTGTTTAGTGTGTAAACCTGAAGGATATCTTATATCTTAAGGCACACTGTGACAGGCATGTGTGCTGCTTCGTTCGGCTCAAGGAACTAGAGACTTGAGGGTGGTTTTTGGAGAAGTTGAAATTGTATCACAACAGTGTTTGGGAAACACTTTGGTGGTTGATCGTAGGAGCCAATGAGGACATAACCTCGGCCATTTCTAGTACTTTGGTGTGTGTGTTTTCTGATTTTTCGTTATCAATGTTTGCCTTGTCTTGTTCTGATTAGCCTTGTCTTGTCTTGAATGGAAATTATCTTCAATGTACTGTCTTTGTGAATAGGTTAGCCAATTCTTGAATGTTTTCATTAGTCCACTCTTTGCGCTAGTTATTTGTTATGACAGTAAAGCATATACTGCATAATCAAATTTGATGCCATTTATTGGTGGTAAATGAAAATTTCATAATGAAATTAGAGTATAGTTTATTCCATTGAATTTGTAAATATAAATATTGAAGGATAGCCGAAAATAAAGGAATTTAGAATTTTTTGTACTTATATTGTGCTATAAAAATTAAAAAATATGGTAAATAGCCTACAATAAAATATGGCTTGTTCGCACGTGTTCCTTTGTTCCATACTAGGTGCCCTCCCCGAGCGGGAAGACGGGGGACCCAGCTAAACTGAAGCGGAAACCTCTGGTGCAGAACGACTTCAAGCCTCTTTACAAAATGCGCGCTCAAGACCTAGACTACCTCGCGGACTTAGTGCTCGCAAAGAAGGTCTGTATAAAGTCGTCCAAAGCGGCAAACCAAGGTACTATGAAAGGGCAGGCGGAGACTCTTGAAAATGCGGCAATCAGGGAGAAGAGAATCCGGGCAATGAAGAATGAGCTGATGCTAAAATACAAGTCGCACCCCCTTCCCTCGAAGTCTGCAGACTTCGTCCCATACACGAAGGAGCAGTGCGACGCATTTGCCGAAGAGAGGAATATTGGACGGGTCCAGCTCGAGTCCTGGGTGGACGCTGCGAATCACTCTGCCAAGGGTAAAGCTTGGCTTGAGGGTCGACTGAAGGCAATTAACAAGGATACCGACCACACCCTAGACTTCCTCGTGTCCATTTGGAGTCAACACATCATAGAAGATGCTGCCGAGGTCACACCCACGGATGACACGTCTCTGTTCGACTCCAAATACACCTGCAGGGTTATGCCTGACAGAGGGAGCGAGATCGCCAAAGTACTTATCATGCCAGACATTCAGCAGTGGCGTAACGTAACTGACCCTCACTTTTACTTCTTTTTCCTCTATCGCGTGAAAGACGACATATGTCGTGCACAGGTCCTGGATGCGCTTGACTTCAGAACCATTTTCGACCATCTCGAAGTGGACACGAAGGACGGGCGGACGAGGGTCAGATCACCGTCGGTTCTTATCACTGACGCCGCGGGATTCGTTGAATTGAACTTTGATGAGGTACATCACTCTTCGGTAGAGAGAGTCCAGAGGCAAGGTAAAATTGTGGGCAACTCATGTGGTCTACTACTTCCCCCACCCTGGTGATGGATTTCCGATTCCAATAATTGGGGTCAAGGAGACAGTATACTGCGTATTCCTGTATGAATACGATTCGAGCGAGACGCCTGCTCAGCCATTCAAAAGGCTCTTCAAAGGCCACCCCGAAAAAATGCCGGCCTTCTTTTCAGCCGCTCGACATAAAGATATCATCCAGCGCTGGAAGCAAACCGATGTCCCACAGTTGAGGATCTCGGTCCTTGATTCGTTGTTCACGAGATGCATCAGAGAGGGTATGGTGGTCGTTAATGTTCATGGAGGACCACATTTAACATTCCTCGGCTTGGTAAGCAGGACATCCCTTCCCAAGCAATCCAACGTCACAGATTTCCAGTCCAGATACACTTATATGTATTAGATGACGCCTTACTCAGGTTTTTTTTTATTTGCAGACTCACGACGCGCGGGTCCTCGAGATTGTGAACAGCGAAGATGCCAAAGTCAAGGCCGAATCCAGCGCAGAACAAATATTCAAATTCCACTTGAATATCTTAGCCGACGTTACCGACGCCGTTCCCGAGGAGGCAGAGGAGACTGACATCACTAGGTCGACCCCGGGCGCTGGGGTTCAAACACAGGCTATGTCAAGGATGAACTACATCGGTGAGGTATAACGCCTACGGAAACTACCTTACCTGGAGATCTCCGGCTGTTCATTCAATTCAGATGCCCTCCATTCTTCAGGAGTCTTCTTTATCATTGCCATGTTCAATTTTAGTTCGCCCGGTAGAGAAGGACAACTTTGAACCGGAGATCTCCGGGTGTATGATACCGTTTTCTTTTGTATTGCGTCTTAATGTTTTCCACACTGACTTCGTCAATGTGACGCAGACGACTGATGCCACGATGCTTGATGTTGATGTGCAGAATGAACCGAGTTCATTAGCGGTTCCCAATTTTAGACTCCAGTCCTTGGCCACAGCCGCATGAATCATCGGTGCGGACACCCCAATCGACCCCATGCAGGTAAATGATGATGAACCACCTCTTCCTGTCAAGCGTGCCTCGCCTAGTTCGACAAGCGACTCTACTCCGGACGCTAGGCGGCGTACCTCTCAAATGGAAACCAGTCCGCATTCCAAAAGGCAACATTCTCCTCCGCCAAATCTGGACAATGACACGGCAATGTCCGATCGCCTGGAGTTCGACGCCACCCACAGAGCACCTGGAGATCTCCCACTGGACAACCCTTTGACGACGCGTCCTGAAGTGGAGGTTGTGTCCAAGAGTGCCGAGGACCTGACTTTGTGTGACACCGATCACATGATGGATAAGGCATCGGCGCAACAAACATTGCGTGAATTACATGTTATGAGCCCTCCGCACAGCCCTCCGCGGAGCCATGGGCAGCTGGCTCAAAAAGAGAAGAAGAAGGCAATCGGGAAGAATCATGTGCCGAAAGTTCCTCCTCCTCCGCCTATAGTTCGGACAAGGGCCTAGAAAGATAAGGTGAACAGTTACTTGTCCATCAAACCTTCTTGATTGTTCTCAGGATAGTTCACTCTATGCAGACCGTATTCTTATCACTTCAATACTGGTATTCAGGTGTCGGCAGGATCAATACAATCAAAGGATGTCGGTGACAGAAACCTCGCACAGACTGCTCAAGTCACTGGTGTAGCTCAGACTTCTAGGGATACTCCACCTACTGTCCCAGGTGCCTAATATGTGCATTCATACTTACGTGCCATCATCTATATAGTGCTCATTCTTCCATCGAGCATTTCAGGATTGTGAGTGCGGAACACTTTTATACATTGTATATTTGCAATTTCTCTAAGCTGTACAAGTTCTTCATCTCAGCCTACGTACTTGTATTTTGGGTTCAGGTCCGAAGAAGTTTACTACAATCGCCCGAGAGCCTCCAATCGAGGATCAGGTAACAAAACAACGGGTTTATCATGTCGTGTTTGACTTAAATGGAATTCTTGTGCAAAGGGGGGAATTTAAACAGGGACAACCGAGAGACATCAAAGTAAGGCTTGGTTCGACTGAACTCCTGAACTTCGTGGGAGAGAAGGCTATTGTCTCATTCGGGAGTAGTGTGATGGAAAAAAATATTGTGGATATCATCAAGGAGTCGCGCAAGACAGGTGCTGTCATTCCGGAAGGCGTCAGAGTCCTGACGTAGGCTGATTGCACAAAAACATCATATATGCTCACATCCCATCCAAAGAAGCCTATTTTTCTTCAGGACCTGACAGTTTTTAATAGCAAGGCGTCGCCCACATCTCCCAAGGATGTCTTGCTTGTGGACGATACACCACTAAAGAACATCCTTAACGATCCCTTCAGTGCAGTTCATCCGCCATCATGGACTGGGTTTTCGAATGAAACCTAGTTGACCACCATGTTTCTTCCATGGCTCTCCGGACTGCTAGCGTCAAATGAGGATGTTCCCGACTTTGTTAGACGGAATCCATTGAGGTTTGCTAGTGATCCAGTAGACAAAAATTCCCCTGAGGTCCGCTCCATGCTAGAGGGCATAATTTTGGCGCCTTAGATCAATGAAATATACTGGATAGTATAAACTCTATGCTTTGTAAATGTTACGTCAAGAATGTCTGTCGGATTTTGACCTTTCAATTTTGAAGACAAATGTTGTTGTCACTAACGTTATTTGTTGAGGTCCTTCTTTTTATTTGTTATTGTTGGTGTCTCGCCCCCAAACTTCACCCTCCAATATCTGTGAACACTATTGAGTATTCTCCTGACCATTTCGACTGCGGAACGTTGGTCTGGGAGGGGCACCCGGAGATCTCCGGTCGAGGATGTCTCTTGAATTCCTCCTACCATATTTTCTCTTCTTTTCAATGTTCAATTTCTAATTCTATGGTCGTGCCATATTTTTCGCAGGTCATAATCATATCTCTCCGCGGTCCTCTCTGCTCGAACGAGGTCCTTGACTCGGCCAAGTCCCGATCCGCGTAGCTCCCTTCTTTTGATGACACGGCAGATGTTATTCGAATACTACTGCGGTATTTCAATGTCAGGATTTGGTCTCCTATGCGTCCAGATAGGCTCTTGGAGGCGGCCCAAGTGTTATTGCCCCTAGACATCTTATCAGAGATTCTTTTTTGCTATGCCAGCAAACAGACTCGAAGGCCTGGCTATATTAGGTTTCTCCACATCTTTAAGAAGGCCTCATTTAATCCTAGAACAAGGCATTATTTGTGGCCTAAATTTGTTGTTGTTGTAGATCTAGATCCATTCAAGAATCCTAGAAAGGCTATAGTCCATTATATAACAGATGGGAGACACCATACATGACAGGTAGAGGGCATCTATAAAGCACTAAAATTAGAATAGTTGAATCGATTCTCCATAGATTACACGTGCCTCTTATCAACGGCCACCCTTTAAATATTGTATGACACTTTTTTATAATGAAACAGTTTAGTACTGGACTCTTACTCTGATTTCATCCGGAGATATCCGGTTGCATGTTCTATCGATTGCGAGTAATTTCTGTCCGCATCTCTGTCCCATTTTTCCCTACCACATTTTTCCCAACCACACATTTGTGATGTAATGTATGTCCATCAATTTCTGTTTTCAGGACTCGGTTCTTCTTCTGGTTTCCACTTTGATATTCATCCGGAGATATCCGGCTGCATGTTCCGGACTCACGTATTGTCTAAATTCAAATTTGGTCGCTCTAGCCATTTCTTCCTCCATAAGTGTCATTGGTGATGCATTTAATGCTTGAAAAGTACTCTAAACTCCCCGACTTTTATGCTTCACTATCTTTTATGAGGCACATCTCCGGATCTTTCTTTTAGTCCTTAGTCCAGAATTCACCTCATAGTCCAGAAATAGTTGAATTGGGCATCATAATGTTTTCACTATAAGTCCCAAAAAAAGAATCCTTGCAAAGACAACCGTATTTCTTTTTTCACTAAAAGTTTCAAGAATCTATCTTCAAAAATGGATTTTTAGAAACCTGCCCAAAATCAACTTGTCCCCCGTATGGACAAATTGTCCTTTAGGAATTACAATCTAACCTTGATAATATCACACCCTCCGTTTCACCCAAAAATGTGATATTATCATGGTGTGACAATTTTGATACTATCACGTTTGGCAATTTTAGGCAAAAATGTGAAATTATCAAAAAAGAAGGCCAATTTTTTTTCAAAATAAATAAAAATAAATCAGAAAATTAAATTAAATTACAAACTGACATACGCTTGATTTTCCAACCTGAATCAATAACCATCAGATGTTATAAATCACAAAAATCAAATAAATGAATCAGTGAAATCTCATATTGAGACTTAATAAATTAGTAAATCCATTGAAACCTAACATATGATTTATCTCACCTCATGTCAAATGGTCATTGAAAAATAACACGTGACAAGGTGTAACTGGTTCATATTATACATATAGTATCATCAATTAATCGCCATTCCAGCAATGAACTTACACCCCAACGACCTGTACTATACTAAATCTATAAAGAAACCAACCGCAAGCAAACCCTTGTCCTCTCCCAAGTCTCAATGCTTTTGGAGCTCAGAACCCTCGCTCTTCCTAGAACCCTTGTCTTCACCAAAATCTATGATTTGCACACATTTTTCCTTTACGAATCGCCCCCAATCGTAGATACAGTAAAACATTCCGACTAGATATGCCATCATCCACACTTATTTATCCATCCATTTTTTATATTGTCACGCTTATACTACATATTTTGAAAAAAAAATGTGATATTATCAAGGATGATAGTGATATTAACAAGGTAGTTTTACACTAAGAAAATCTGTTTCTAGGTTTCGGGTGACAATATCAAGGTGTTATATTAACAAGTGTGATATTATCAAGGTTAGACTGTAATACTATTCTTTTCTCTAGAAGTGGCCATTATGGTAACCCAGCCTATTACCGCCACAACAAGCAATGTGCATATTTAGAGAGGATGCATAGTGATAAAGAAAATCAATCCAATGATAATATAGAGCATTAGAATTTCATCCCAAGTGATTTAATTTTTTCAAATAAAATGTGGATTAGTTATATTAGCTAAAGTATGACTTAAGTATCACATGGGTATTTCCTTCAATAAATCTCTATAATATTTCATAAAAAGTAGTTGATGTTTCCATGGCCAAATAATTATTTAAGACGTGTCAAAATACCCTAAACCAAGCTCTACAGCCACAAAAATTGTTTCAAGTTCTTGAAGAATTGTAGCAATAAAAGCCTTAAAAATTTGAAATACAATGTGTTTACGAATCTTGTCATGGTAGGTTCTTATAATTTAATTTTCATATGCCAAAGAAAGAAAGAAGAACGCCGGTCTCCGAAGGAGATCGGCGTGAATAAAGTGTTTGTTCATTCCACTAGTAAGACCATGCCCACTGGACAAGGAATTAGTAAGCTGGAACTACTTCCCTCTCTCGAGGGTAGACACTATGTAACTAGTAGCCAAAGAACCACAAACCAACCAACCAACCAACAAATCACTAACCAAGCAACTAGCCAATGACCCATCACAAATCAAGCAGATAGTCAAAACCTCAAAACCAACTAGTCATGATAAATCAAGGCGGGGGAGGAATTTTTAAAGAGGGTCGTGTGTATTGGGGAGGGCTTGGTTGTTTTCAATTTTGCGTGTGTCTAGAAGAATGGACATGGCATATTGAATAGCTATGGTGTTAATGTTTTTAAAGGAGGTTTTAATTGTTTCAATGGGTATCTTGAAGGTATCTTCTAGAGTTTTCATAGATGGGATAAAGGTGGTGGCACGAGCGCCGGATGTGATTACAATAAGGGGGTCCACATTCCATCCGAGGGCGATGATGTCATCAATAAGGGGTTTGTATTTATCTATTTTATTTTGGATTGTTTCCGGGGAAAATCTATCGTTGCAATATGTGAATTCAATGAATTGGATGGTGTAGTCTTGGTTGATGTTATCGGGTGGTGGGTCATTATATGGTAAACCTCTAACACAAAGGATGTCCGGTTTGAGCCTAGCGTTGCAATGACATCTTTGGATCATACATGAGCATGGGAGTAGCCAGGGGACCGTATTTTCTTGTGGATTGTTATTAAAAGTGCCGGCGTTCATTAATATAAAACATCTCAATTTATTGTAGGAGGTGATTAGTTTTCGGATTTCCCATACCGCTTTGTTATGTCTTTTAACAATTAGAGAGTGTATGTGGTGGTTTTGGCATTTGAGTAGAACATGAAGCCATGTGTCGGGGTCCGTTGAGGGGCATATGGGGCATGTTATGGATGGAAATTTTTCTATTCCAAAGAAGAGTTGTTTACGGGCGTTTCCCATGTATTGACCGGTACGGAATTTGATAAGGCATGTTATTTGTGAATCGGTGATGATGAAATTTTTCCAAAAATTTGTAGAGAGTTCATTATTGTTAGTCCACTTTTCCATGTTAGGAAAGTTGTCTGTGATTGTGTGAAGATTGTTATGTAGGTCTTGTTTTTTGAGGTATTTACTCAGGAATCTAACCGGGCCTTTATCAGGGGTGTTTTCTTTGGAGGGCCAATCTTCTTTTTGGAAATAGTACAGGGTGGCGTGGGCGTGTTCATGTGGGTCTTTGGCATTTGTATGTGATTTTTCTCTTCCTTCTTTTGCAAGTTTATCCGCTTGTTCATTGCCATTAATATTAGCATGGGCTCGGACTTTGTGGAGGGTTGTGATTTGTCCTCGTTTTAGTATCATTTGGACCATTGATTCTAGTATGATATGGTCGGGATGACTATTATGGAGGGTAGGATGTGTTATTTGGGTATTTAATAAATATAGTGCGTTAATGCAATCTGTAAATATGTGCACCGGTTCATTGTTGTATTTTGTTGAGACGATTTCTAGTGTTTTATAGATGGCCATTAGTTCTGCTCTAAGGATATTTTGTAGTCCGTGTAGTCTTTTGGCTAGTTTGATTTCTTTCGTAGCGTTGTATATTCCATAACCGGCTTTTTCTCTACGCCAAGATCCCGGGCTAATTTGTTCTCGCGGTTTGAAGGAGCCATCAGTATAGTAGCTATATGCGGAGTTAAATTTAGGTGGGGTGTTAGTTTGATACTCCGGGAGGGGTGGGGGTGTTAGGGTGTAGTTTAGTGTATTGTTATTGTAGTGTAGTTTTGACCATTTTTTGTTTCTATTGATGGGTGTTTGCATTGGCGTTGGTGGGGCCAATTTCGTGAGTATCCGGTGTACGTTTAGAGTCTTTGTTATGGAGGAGAGTTCTTCTAGTTGTTCTTGTGTGCCTAGAGTTTGATTTTGGTGGTGGATGCATATTATTTGTAGAGTGGATGATTCAATTTTGGGCTTTTGTAGATCTGGTGGGATAGTGGGTTCTTCGTATGTTATTGAGTCCACTTTGAATAGTGCAATGATGTGTGTGTCAGGAAAGGGGCCCGAGTGTGGGTTAGGATTTTGATACCAGGTTTTGTCAGGGGTTATGATTAGGGTGGAGGTGTGGTTTGGGTCATGTTTGGTCGCGAGGCGGGCCCAATGTAGTGCTTGTTGTGTTTCTTCTTCATTGTGGAGGTGGGCCATACCATTACCTATCCATTTGTGGTCAAAGGCTTTACCTAGTGATCCGAATATTTTATCCCTTTCAAAGGGGGAGTAAAATTTGTTGAGTTTGGTGGAACATGTGACGGGGGAGGAGAAGTATGAGTGTTGGATGTTGAATGTGGAGAAGTATGAGTGTTGGATGTTGAATGTGGAGATTAATGAGTTTAGTATAGGTATGGGTAGTGTATATTCTGTAAGTTTAAAGGGGTTCTTTTTTGGTATTCTATATTTGTATCTTTGGTATAGCCATATGACTTCGGTTTCAAATGGTTGGGTTGTTGGTTCAATGTTTGTAGGGGTTTGTAGTTTAGTATTGTATTGATTCCATAACCATGTGAGCCTAGTGATTGGGATGGTGAAGAGGTGTCGTCCATCTTCTTCGTATAAGTGTGTTTAGTTTTTGTCAATTTTAATTGTGTTAGATGAGGTGAGAATGTCGTTTTCGGGGTTACGTTATATTGTGTAGATGTTTAGTTGGGGAATTATTGTGGATGGGATGACGGACCTTGTGTCTTGGGGTTGATTTTGTGGATGGTGAGCTCGGATAATTTCGGTGTAGAATTTGTATTGGATTTTTTGATAATATTGTGTCAATTTATTTGTATTATGTGTAATGGTGTTTTGGTTGTGTCTTGGGAAGAGGTTTCTTTGGGGGAGCCATTTGTTGTAGGTGTGCTTATTGTGAGTCCATTGGCATAGATATCTAGTGTAATTGTATTCGATTTGGTTTTTATCTATTTTTTCCTTGTATTCGTGGTGTATGATGTTAATGGGATATGTGGTGGGGTTTTTAAGGATGTGGTTTGGGGGGTGGGGGTGGGGGTGGTGTGGGTGGGAGTGGGGAGGGTGTATCGATTGTGGGGGGGTATTTCTTGGGGTGATGTCGTTGTTTATAGTGATGAATGGGTCTCTAATTGTATGGGAGTATATATGTGTATTGGTATGGGTATTGGGTGGAAGGGGGTATATTGGGTGGCAAAAGAGTTGTCGTGCAATTTTGAGGGCACTTTTAATTAGTTTTGATGGGGTGAAGCGGTAGGTTTTAAATTCTTCATTGTTCATGATGTGTGTTCCGTTAGGTAGGGAGATTTGTTTTAGTTGGTAGATATTTTTTGATAGGAGTTTTTGTAATAACTTTTGAGATAATTGTGTGTTGAGTGTATCATGGCTTTGTGTTTCAATAGTCCAGGATTTTTCTAGTGTTGTTGGTTCTATAAGAAAGTTGGGGATAATACTTTTTAGGTGAACTTTTGCTACATGTTTTAGTAAGAAGAAGGTACGTGTTATTGGTGATTTGGTACAGTGTGAGAGGATGGAAGAGACCAGTGAGTGAGCTCCGTATTTCGTGGTGAGGGGAGGTGGGGGACTTAGCCTATGAGCTACAAACTGCGAGCGATAGGAGTTGGCTGGACCTATTGTGAGCCCTCGTAGTGTTCAGATCTGTGGTAGTTTGGTGAGATTTGAGATGCAAAGTAGACGAGTTGGATGGCTCAATACCAGATCTAAGGAGAGGAGTTGAAAGTTGTTCTAAGTAGATGCAGATCTGTGCAAAGTATGCTCTAGAGCGGGGAACTTAGTGTTGGGGTCAGATCTGCAGTCACTTAGAGCACACAGAAAACGACTCGTCCCAGATCTGGAAGTACAGGGATCAGATCTGGAACCCTCTCCAACAAGTCTCCCCTTCCCCAACCCATGATCTCAAGTTTCAAGATAGAGAGAAGGCACCATCCAACACTGCTGCAACGCAGCTCCAAATCGCCATCACAGGCTATACCTTACTCCTTCATTTATTGCAAATTTTCATTAGTAGAATTAGATTCCTTTTATGTAATATGCAGCCGTGAATACACACTCGTATGTTTTATCAAAAGTAACAAGTGTAGTAGCAGCAACGTTGCCTGCAGAGGTTGCGGTACAACAACAAACTTCATAATGAGGAGCATATTATGCAGTAGGGCTGCCCTTAGTCGCATCAGAGAAGCAACAAATCCTACGAAGACGAGGAGTACATTCCGAGCAACAGCAAACCTTACAGAGACAAACAGCAGACACCGAAGCAGTAGAGTTGGAAAGAGCAGAGCTGACCTCAGTCGTAACGAAGACAAAGTAGGTAAGTTAGATCGCCTAAACCCTTACTTTCATTTCATCTCTCCTCAGCCCCCCTCCACCCGCAACAGGTTCCTCCTCCCTCCCATCGCCCCCACCCTCCATTCTCTCCCAACTCTATCTCTCTCCTCCCTCCTCCCTCTCCCCCTCCTCTCATTCTCCCCCTCTCCCCCTATTCACTACACCCACAGCTATCCCTCCTCATTCCCCCCCGAATACATCCAGACTTACCCACACATCTTCCCCCCTCTACCTCTCCCAAACCCATCTTACAATAATCCTAGGTCAACCCCCTCCATGATCGCCAGGAACATACTGATCACCGAGCACGCCCCCCCCCTCCCGTAGATCTTCCTCTTCCCAGCCCCCCCAGATCCCACCTCGTATCTCTCTCATCTCCAGAACCTCCCAAACACACCCCAGCACTATCTCCCTCCCGACCCTCCCAACTCACATATCACACAAAACAAAGATCTTCTCCCTCGCAGCCCCTCCTCAATACAGCTAATAGCCCTTTCCTCTCCCGACCCTCCCACTACCAAATCCACGTTATCTACAACTCCTCCCCATCCCCGTCCTCACAAAATTCTCACACCCCCCTCCCTAAAAATGCAGATTCTATCCCCTCCACAGAGATCCACTCCTACTCTCCTCCCCAGAAATTAAGTAGCTCTACACACACCCCCTCACCAAGGCGCACTCACACACCCCACTCCCTCAGAAAGCACACTCACTCCCCTTCCAATAAAATCCATTGTCCAAAAACAAGTGAACACCCCCCTCCCCATAAACCCCGCAGCTCCCCCCTTCGGGCATTCACCCTCTGTAGACATATAAACGAACCCCCTGCCATCAACAATAGTAAACAGACATTACCCAACACCCAAGAGAACCCCACGCCCCAAAAACAAACTAAACCCCCGCCTCGCAGCCAAGCAAACCCCCCGACCGCAGCCAAGAGAAGCCCCCGCCCCGCAATAAGGAAAACACCCCCCCTCGCAGACATGACAACCCCACATCCCACATACAAGAAAACCCCACGCCGCACAAACAAGAAAACTCCGAGACCAGCAATCAGAGGAACCCAACACAAACTGAGAGGAAATAGACACAAATTGAGAGGAAGCAGACCCCCGCGGTCCCGAAAGCTCTCCCCGAGACCTACTCCCAGCCTGGCAAAGTAGCGACCTTGCTCCCTGAAGACATAGGACATAACGATCCAAGAGAGTTGCGACCTGGCTCCCAACGGTTTCCCCTGCGACCTCCCTGTCGCCCTTCTCTAACCCACGAGTTTCCCACTTACGACCCCCCCTCCCTTCTCACGACCCCCCTGCGACTCCCACTTTCCCCTACGACCTCGCTCAGCTACCTCTCTTCCACTCCTACCTCCCTCACAAACCCCACGACCCCCTTCACAAGTCCTGAGACCTTCCCCCCTCCTATAGCGACCTTCCTCCTCTACATAGTAACCTACTTTCAAGCCAAGAGTAGTGCATTAAGGTATATGGGGAGCATAAAAAGACTCCTCAACTTCAATGAGAAGATGGACAAAGACACAACGTTGATTGAATGGATACCAAGACAAACTGGTGGAAACCCTACCACAAGCAAGAAGATAAAGAATGTCATGATAGAAGAAAACCCACCGCACATCACTCAACCGGTAAATGCGAGTTTTAAGTTTTGGTTGGGGTACCCGACCATGGAGGCTCTTGCTATTGAAGGACTTCAAGAGCTCTATAGTGGGGAAACCTCCGAAAACATGATAAAAAGAGGATTGAAGGCGGAAGAGGTGGAGGAGGCAAGCGTGGCAAAGGTGGCTTTCCCTCACATCCCACAACTCCTATATCCAAGCACAAGAAATGGAGTGGAGGGGCAACACTACAACATCACCCAACTCCCCTTCGATATCACCATCAACATCTCCACAAGTTTAGCTCTCGATTTTCACATCGCAATACACTTTGAACCCCCTTCCTCCCAAATCATGCATGATGAAATTAAGGTAATAGTCACAAAAAGACTAGAAATAATGGGTATAGAACTTGGCAATGACCCCATTGACCCTATCTCAATTCAATGCTTGAGTGTCAAAATGCGGGAAAGAAAGGTGTATGGGCGGGGACAATTAAGTTGTACTTGCTAAAACCCGAAATTGATGGTATCATGATGCTTAAAGGGCTTAGACTCTTCATTCTTAAGGTAGATGGTCACAACGTCATTGGAAAGGTTTGTAAGAGTTACCAAAATATTGCTAGGCATTCTAACCTCTCTGTCAAGGTGAAGAGTGACAACTTGAAGGGTATTTCGGCCAACAATCTTTTCAAGGACGCCCTCTTGAATAG
This sequence comes from Bryoerythrophyllum caledonicum, assembly GCA_963971425.1. Taxonomy (NCBI): domain Eukaryota; kingdom Viridiplantae; phylum Streptophyta; class Bryopsida; order Pottiales; family Pottiaceae; genus Bryoerythrophyllum; species Bryoerythrophyllum caledonicum. The sequence goes on along the minus strand of OZ020523.1, from coordinate 16,871,159 downwards.
TTTTTGAAGGGGGCAAGAGTTCGAGATTACCGGAGTCCAAAAGGGCATTGATGATACCCATGCGCTCATCATGACCACCACACCTCAACAAGCAAAGAAGATTCAACTACATCAAGTCACCACACACCACGAGGTCATGCAAGCTAAACACATCACCGGAGAGAAGATTTCACAAGAAACTAAGGCTAAAAAGGATGCCTTAACTCTAACCCTCTCTCCTCTACCTATCCTTATGAGTGTTTGTGATACAAGTGATGCCATTTGCAAAATCATTGGTGACACTAACGCTAGATCTATTTGGTTCCATAAAGAATGTGGAACTAGGCACAATGGTAGTGCTAACGTACATTGTACTAACCCAATTGTTTACAAGCAATTTGTAAACAAAACCTTTGCCATGGGAGGGTACCTTGTAGAGTTTGCACCACACCGGAGGAGTCTAGAAGGAACGGAACCCCCCTCCGAAGAGCAAGTAAAGAGGGTTCTTGTATCTTACAAACTCTCAAAACATTCATACAAATACTTATACATACACAAATAAAAACACTACCTACAATACACATACACACACAAACATAAACACATCACACGCTACATACGTAAAAGGATGCAAAAATACAAACCAATACCAACACATTAAGACTAACACAAACCAAGATACACAAACACACGCCAAATCAATTAACAAAAACAACATACAAACCAACACACCAAAACAAAAACATAAACCAAAGAAAATTAGTTCAAGGGAAATCCCCCCAAAAGAAAGAAAATATAACACTCACACCTTCTCAAACAAGGTTTATGCAGTAGTGTACAAACATACACCCGTATATGGGGCATATAAATATTGTATTAGACTTTATACTCAATACAAAAACACTACCCTATACAAAGGAGAATACATATACACATACTCAAATACATATACTAATACAAATACCAAAACACATATAAATACAAACCCTCAAAAAATACATATAAATACATATACATATACATATACAAATAAAAATACTACCTACAATACACACACACACATATACTCCACCACATACGAAAAAAAATGCAAAAATACAAGTCAAAATCTACACATTAAGACTAACACAAACCAAGATACAAAAACTAACACCAAACTAATTAACAAAAACAACATACAAAACAATAAACCAAAACAAAACAACAAATCTAAGAAAACCAATCCAAGGGAAACCCACCCAAAAGAAAGAAAACATAACACTCACACCCTTCAATACAAGGATAAATTCAAAACAAAACAAAAAAATCTACTAGAAAAACAAAAAACCATATAAACACTAAACATAATAACAAACCACCACATTATAAACTACTACTAATACTTGGAGGAGACATAAAAACCAACCCAGGACCTATGCCAAACGTACTAAAAAGACATCCAACACAACACAAAAAGAATGCCAAAATATATTTCATACCAAACACAATAAAATTACAACCGGAATATAGACATATTGCCCAATCATTTGCACCTATACTAAAATCCACACATACACTACACCTATCATACGCCAACACACATCCACACATTACCCAATATATACAACAACAAAACGAACACCCCTCACCACATATCCTATACGCCATAGTAACTACAATCCACCCACATGTAGACGAATGTAACCTCCTGTTAAATCAACAAAGCCCAAACATAACTCAATGGACCAGCGACGCTATCTTGTGAGCGGTGAGCGGTGAGCGGTGAGCGGCGAGCGGTGAGCAGAAAATAGTCTGAAAACAGGAAAAGAAAAGTTGTTTTATTCCAGAATTTTTTTATTTTCACGGAAAGTAACAATAAGTCTCTCAAACTTTCTGGAAAAATTCGAGGAATTTTCTAAACTTGGAAGGTATCCTATAGCCGTGGATTCTTTAACCATAGACGTTTTTTTGCGACTCCCATTCGTCGCTCATGTCCACGACTATCAACTCGCGGTTTTTTTCCCATTTATTGAAAGGTTAAAATTACAGAGTCCACGATCAATGGCTGAGTTAGAATGAAATCTCGTAAAACTTACAATGATTGTGAAGTCCAATAGTAACGGATGTGGAGTCATAAATTTTCATCGTGATAGCTAAAATAACAACGTTTGGGACAAATAATATTCTAATGTTCTAATATTTGATTATAGACTATTGTCCAATGGATTAAGATACCCCATCTCTCGACATGGAGTTTGCATGGTTCAAAATCGGATATGTTATATGATGCCAATACATAACATAACTCCTGCATGTTGCTAACATAGCATCTCTGAAGTAGGTTAAAATAATGTATAAGAGAAAATGATACATTGAAATATAAATTAGTATATTGAAGAGAAGTATGAGTGATAAATTCACTCATGCATTGACTACTAGCCATACACGTGACAAGCAAAATCAATGCACATGTTCAAATACGAGCTACTGCAAAATACAAATACTATTCAGAAGATACTTCATTGCGAGATTCATGCTTGCTCGGCAATATTAGCAAGCTCTAGAATGCGCATGACCTCATTAAAGCTGTAGCTTGGGGCATGCATGAATAAATCCTCCTTGTAGTCCATCTTACATAAATAGCGTAGGATGTAGTACACATGCTTGCAATACTTCCATTGCCCTTTCTTCCCCAACGCCTCCACTGACATCTTCAGGAAATCAGGACATGTACACGCAGGGTATTCTGTGAAAGTTATGCAATAAGACTTCTCCTTCTCCGTGAGAAGAGTGATAACGCATCCAAATCCCGGATACGGCATTGCGGTGACATTTGTAACGTAACAATTCTTCATCAGAGCTACGCTTGACCACTTGTTTCGGTGCTCAACGGAAGGCACATCTGAACTTCGGCGAATCTGGTAGCCGTTGCGGAAAGTATGGTATGAGTCCGGATTCTCTGGAAGCGGGAAGTTTGATCGCGGAAGAGGCATGTTCAAAGTTACTTGGAATTGTCTACGAGGCGACAAAGCACCACGTTGCTCTAACTGAAAACCTACTTCTTCTAACGATAAAACTTCTTGCATTGTTAGGTTTGTGCCATGCTTCACTGGCCATGTCATTGGGACTGATGGCCAATCCACTACAAATGGTTTCTTCGAACCCATCTCGCGTTGGCTAATATCATCAGCACAAAACCAGAACTCGACAGTAGTGTTTCGGGGCGACCTGAATTCCTTCTTCTTGCCAATATATGTTGGGGCAGGTGTTCCCTGACTCCCACGCCCAACTCTAGCGTCACATCTCTGACCGGTGTGAGCTTGCAATGCCTGGCACTTTCGGTGGGAGGTCTTCCGAAGTCGACCAATGTGCCACTTTGACAGATCAACCTCTGATTCCAACACTGCCGTTGTATGACGGACCCCGGAACCTTGTTCATTTAGGGCCTCTTCGATTCGCGCCCGAGTCACCCTTCTGCCATCTCGTGGAATCGAATAGTTTACCGTATCGGAGCGGTGGGAGTCGTTGCTCGACCTTGGTGGCATGTCGAGTTTCCATTTGGTAGAACCGAAAATCTCCGCTCCTACAAGCCCGCCCGTCTTTGTCAAGAGATCCTCTACCCGCGGAAAACTCCGCACCGCTTCTTCAATGAGTCTTGGATCACCAGAACGTTAGGCAGATCTTAATCAAAGTGTACCTTTGTTTGGACCTTTTCCGGAGGTCCCTCCATTCATCCATACCCGGTACAAAGTGATTTGCATGAAAGCCCGAATTAGATCATCCACGGTAGCCGCATATAAACATGTCATGGTATTCCCGGACTGCTGAAGCCAGCGGTTGTGGACTGTCTCCGCAAGATTACATGATGGCATGTCAGCTCGCTCGTCAAGTGTGAGGTCCTGATATCATACAGCAATGGTCAGTTCATTGTTCACATATAACTATTTAACAATCTAAATATATATGAACAAAAAATGCGAGAACTTACCAGTTGCATTGCTCCACCCCATTGCCTATATCGGAAATGCCAAAAAGCCATCCAATCTTCTAGCGCACGACGCCCACTTTCGGTAGTGGCCCCAGATGAAATCCACCATCCACGAATGACGTTGTACTGTGCTTCAGCCTCTTCTTGTGATCTCGCGTTCTTCCAAATCCTGCATAGTGCAATATGTTGATCTTGGAATGCTGGTAGAATGCTCTTCGTGGTGGCTTGTTGAAGGCACTTGGTCCAATGGAATAAACAAGTGCGTTCTTTGTTTTCGATCGAGACGTCCTTGTCGTCATTGCCATACACTCGCCGGACTGCGTACCAATTCGCTCCGGCACTATCAGCCATGAATCCTTTGAAGTTTGTATTCTCCACTCTGTGATGGCTCATCGTATCATTCAGGTTCTCCCAAAACAATTGTTGTGCTTCAGCATCCTCCGATTGCATATCGCACATAGCTATCGTCATAACTTTACAATATTTACTGTCGTATACATGGCATGCCATGGTGGTCCAGTCTTTAACCCGCTTGACGTGATCAAACATCAACCAACAATCTTGGAGGTCTCCACCAGGTTGCATGCGCCGAACAAGATCAACACCGCTACCAGGACGATCAACAGACATTTTAAATACAAATACCTTACCTTTAGATTGGCCCGGGAACTTGTTCTCATGGATGAAGACAAACTTTGACGACTCCTTTAGTTCCATGATGTTGTCCATGACACCCTTCCCACCACTGTAGAAGCGCTTGCATGTCGACACCAAATTCCTTATGTTAGGAGATGATAGAGTCTGGAACTGTCCAAGACAGCATCCATGGATGCTCCTTCAAGGTTTGATGATCCCGATCCGGGACGGATCAAGTAATTGGAAAGATAATTCTTACTGGCAGCCATAATGATTGCAGAATTAGTGGCGTTGGGTGTGCGCTCGACTTCCTTCGCAACGCACTCATGCATCACGTCCATTGCGGTTCGGTCAACTCCATTCGAGATGGGATGCTGGTGACTACCAAGATGAATGGCAAGTCGGGTGCGCTCCGCATCGGTACACGTCACATAATAAATACGTGCATCACAGAGAGCTAGACAAATAGGCGGGGTTTGACAAACCTTACAAGCCAAGGTTGATTTTGGGTGCGGAGCGCCATTGACAGGCCAGGGGGAAATGGCGAGTCCACTCCACTCCGTTTGATTAGTGCGACCTTCATTCCTACACTTATAGCCACAATGAAGGTTAGGACATTGAAGATGGCGAGTACAAGATGACTTCCGATATGTCAGGCCAAAATCATTCATGATATTCGTAGTCATTGTCCTACACCATGTGTGACCATCGTGTTGCTTGCTCATACCATCCAATCCTCCTCCAAACTGAGTTGGTATGCCTTCTGGAAGTGGAGGCAACTCAAACAACACGTCTCCGTTGTAAGACGGAGGCAGATACTTCACACGTGAAACCTGAATGCTATCGAAATCCACGTGTGTCAACTCAGAACGGGATCCCTTTCTAGAACAGGTCCTATGAACATAAGGAATGATACTCCGGATACTTTTTGATTTTGGATGGACAGGTGGTTTTCTTAAGGAAAGAGACGGAGACATATGCGACCTACTTGGGGTATGGATAGATGCATCAGGACAGATAGAGTCTTGTGACTTAAAGGTGTACGATGATTCCCCCAAGTTCACATCGGAGATGTCCTTGTCTGTGTCACTTAGAAGATGCACACTGGGGATAGACCGTGTGCCCAAACCGGGCACGAGTATCGTATCACCGAAATCGGTAGGAGGGATCATCACGGCACACGACGCATTTGCGGACGTTTGAATATCCCTAACACCATACACTTTAAAAGAACCGCGACAGAGGTTCCACACAAAGCCTAAATTGTCTCGATCTTTCACTTGGTATATAGAATGTTCTAATACTCCCGAGCTATCAAACACCTCTTGTTCAACATGGACGGTTCCAAGTCTAAACCCGAAGCGACTACTGAGGACTGCCTCCGGGACATTAACAGTGCCATTTTCACCAACGGACACAACTAGCGGAACACCACCATTCTGAGATGTGAGTGACGCCATAGTCAAGAGCTCTCTACAGCAGAGGATATGAATGCGTGCTGTCTATGATGACGGTTGTATATTGAAGAAATCAACAGCGTGCCTAAACATCTCAGTGGAGACGTCCAAGTACGGAAACGCATCGTGCTCATCATCGGCGAAAATATTTATCGCCTTATGTCAGATGCCCATGCATGCTCCCTAAGGGCGCCAAAATCTTTATTTGAAAGATTTCAAATTAAGGAGAGAAATTAAGAGGTTGATCCTACTAAGGCGGAGTTTACCAATCAGTTTGTATGTTGTATGCTGTATGAAAGAGAGTAAAATAATATGTTTACTGAAAGAATGGCATTGCACGCAATTTATCTTTACGACGCTATATTGTATTTTTAGTTTACGAGTACCACTTGCACACAATCTGATACATCTTTAGTAATAACGACAAAGTTCTGATTCAAATCTAGAGGTCATGATCTGAGTCTGCAATTTACAAATAGTTATGCACTAGTTGTATCTGCTAAGTCTGCTTAAAGTTAATTACTCCCTGGTGTTGTCGTTATTCACTTAAGATGAATGATAAATCGAGAAAAGTGGAATGCTTGTGACTGCAGAAGCAAAGAATAGAAATGCTATAGCCACAACTAACTTTGTTTTTGAAATTCAAATTAAGGCTGACAACAATTAATATAACTTGGGCCATCCCGTTGGATCCCGATTGATATAGTTACATAGAACTAAGTAAGGGTAATTATGGTTCAACGATGTCTTGCCATATCATAGCAGCACTACCCTGGTGAAAATGTTCAATGTGACGCAACCAAGAGGACTTGCAGAGGATGATAAGCAAGGGTGGCAGGAAGAGAAGAACAATAGACGACTCAAATTCAAAGTCGAGTCGGTCTCGAACGCAACGACAACAGCAGAAGGCCAAGGTTTCAGAGGAGAGGCGTGAGAACCTGTCATCTGAGGGGCCCGTGCGATTCAGGAATTTGTCAAGTATACTTCAAGCAGAGGAGGCGCCACACAATACTGTCGAAGTAAGTGACATATTTTTCATATGATTAGTTAATTTTCATTACTCCAATCATGTATTGGTCATACTTTAAATCGTATTGTGTAGTCGTACAGCTATGTGATACAGCTGCAAAGTGAAATGGGAGAACAAGAGTCTATACAAGATATTATGACGAGTGATTTCATGGGACCTAATGCGTCAGTAAGCTCGATGCATGAGGGTAAGGGTGCAAACAGTGTAGTTGACGACAATGACTGTCAAAGCATGGACTCTAGTATGGACCCCAGGATCTGAGTGAATTCAACACCATCCACAAGGAATAGGAATAGGTCCTCGACAAGGGCAACCAATGGTCGACCACGGAACGATCGAGGGAGTGCGGGGGAAACTGGGCCAATACTATTGGGTGCAGAGCGGGTCCAAATGACAAAGGTACAATATCATCAGATCGATTAACAATATGCATCGTAAGTTTGGTTTCCAAAATAGCTTAATGCGTAACCAACTATACTATGTGTTATGCTTCTTAGACTATTTGGTCGCTAGAATCTGCCTTTTAGTGTGTGAGCTATAAGCTGTCTGGATCAATTTGAATTCAACTCAAACACGAGCTGTTGCTACAGTACAGCTTCACTGAACTTCTTCTTACCATACCATTTAGTTTGTGAACTTACAAGTGGCGGCTGAAGTGTACTCTTGGTTTGGTAAACATTTTCTCCTACAGTTTCTGCCATAGCTTTGCATTTTAGAGTCGTCCATGAACATCAGTTAAATGAAAGGTGGACATGCTGAACCTTGATATGCATAAGAAGGAATCCATTTCTCTTGCAGTCCGGAGGTTGTGAGAACGGTGAGGGAAGTGGACAGACGCAGGACGACGCGGAGCAGTAGCCGCAACCTAGAGAGGTAAGTTGGAAACGTTTTCAACTCACTTGTTTCACTTCGAAATTGAAAATGCAAAGTCCAGTGTCAGCTTTCGAAGTTCGGTACCGGAATTATTAGTTTGAGCACAAGTCTGCCGCACATTACCCAACACCCATTTCTTGATTTCCATTCCTGAAAACCCTGATTTGGTGAGCATTGTTCATTTTATTTCCAAAAACCCTAATTGCGTTGAGACATATGCAGGTTGGTGCTTCCCAGTGTCAAGCCCAAGTTGGATGTAAGCGCCTTGGAGCAGACACTGTCGAAGCCGGGAAGAACCAGCTCACTCAAATGGTGAGTTCAAATTCAACTCGGACATGAAACTTGTATTGCATGTTCTAGGAAAGAATGACAATGGTTTTTGGAATACATGATTCGTATCACTTCGATCTTGGTGAGTGTGCGATCATACGTTTTCTCTAAGTCGTGAGGGCTGGAATCTATGCCTAGTAAAGTGGATAAAATCTTAGGGCCCATTTTAGATCGTTTGTAGAGTTGGATTGCTCGTGCATTTCTTGGAGTCAAGTATTGGTCAGAGTACGACATCATGTATTGAACTTGGAGGTCCAGAGAGGTCCCTCGGATCCGTGGTACTATGAGGAGAAGTAAATTCAGGTTTTTGATTTTTGGATTTAGGCTATTGCATGATTTGTGTCACTGTGAGCATCGTGAGTGTGCGTGTGTGAGTGGCCAAAGTGGGCCCTCACTCTTTTTTCTTTGTTTTTTCGAGATTTTGATAGTATTGACCCAATTTTAGTTAAAGTAGTAGTCAATCCACCTATTAGAGTCAAAGTCCTGATTAATAGGCCTAGTGCCATGATGGGACACTAAGTTCCCTATTTTTTCCTCCTCCCTACTAATATGCTTGAAAGTGTAGTGGAAGTGGAGTGGGAATGAAGAGAAAGATAAAAAAGGGGAAAGAAAGGTCCTTGGAAAATGACTAAAAATTGAGAAATGGGACAAAAATTATGGAAAAAATTGAGAGAGTGTCTCCTAGCAGGTAGAAGTAGTGGTAAAATTTCTAGAATTTTCCGAGTTGAATTGCTATTTATTTCTAGGGTTTGACTAGTGGATCGGCGGTTGACCGTTCGGGAAAAATACTTATTGAACTCCAAAAATGCTAGGGAAATTTAGGTAGACTAATTAGGGTGCTGGGAGTCCAGCTGTGTGGTTAGTTTTTTAAGTTATAAGTAAATTGCAAATCATCAGTAGATAGTAGTAGATCTAGGGTAATAGTCTTTAAAAGATCAAAAGGAAAAGAAAAAAAAAAGGAGGAAGAAAAGAAAAGAAGGTGGTTGGGCGTGCTTCCCCATGCACATGCCACATGACAATTCTTGCCACCATGGAATTAATTTTAGGGAGGCTTGTCAGGAGCAAAGCGGCGAGTTAATGCTAGTAATAAACTAAAAACATGCAAAAACGGCTGTAAGTAGCCAATCCTGCACTTCTGTGAGAGGTCATGGGCTGCCTCATTTAAACTAAGCCAGTCTTGTCGGGGAAGAGAAACGAGAAAGACCAAAAGAAAAAGAAAAAAAAAGGGAGAAAGGAGAACCAGCCAGGCTGAGTCGCTGGCGAGAGAGCTGGAGTTCTCTGGATTTCCGGGGGCCGTTTTTTGGGGAGCGAGGAGGAGTTCCTGCGAGCAAGAGGGAGGGCTGGAGCTCTCGTTTTTTTTTGGGTTGGGTTTTGTTTTTTTTGTGGTTGGTGGGTGTGCGCCCTGGGCGCGAGGGAGAGCTGGCCTCTCTGCGTTTTTTTTTTTTTTGGAGAAGAGGCTCCTACGCGAGCTGGAGGAAGCTCCTGCGAGCTGGAGGAGAGGCTCTTCCGGTTTTGGTGGTGAGCGCACCGGCTGCGCGCGAGGAGGTGTCTCCGTGTTGGTGGGTGCGAGCGCTCCTGGAGCCGGAGGGCGTGTGTGCGCGCGAGGTCTCGCTCTTCGTTTTTTTCTGGAAGCTGAAGCGCTCCGGTGTGAGAGGCTCCTGCGCGAGCTGGAGGGTGTACCTGCGCGAGGAGGTGGATCGGCGTGGATGAGCAAGAAGCTCCTGCGAGCGGGGAGCTGTTTTCTCTTGGAAGACTCTGTTTTGGTGGTGCGCATCTGTGCGCGCGATCTGTGAAGGGTGAGCTGGTGAACTGGAATTCGGTGATGGAGTGCCGCGGAGAGTACGCACCTGCGTGCGCGAAGTAGGAGGTGGCGTGTGAATGTGAGTCTGGTGCGAATTGCTGGAGGTCGTCACTCGGTTGTCGTGGAGCTGCACGCGAGGTCTGGGGAGCTGGAGCTGTTGTGCGAGAGATCAAGAGCCGGCGCGCGCGGTGCTAGCTGGAGAGAAGGTGCTGGAGAGCTGCGAGGAACAGGTGTTAAAATTCCGGTGGCCGAATCTCATGCGGAAGCGCTGGCGAATTTTTGCCAGAATTAGGTATTTGGCCACAAGTTCCTTCAGAACTGAACCAGTTCGCAGCCCATTGACTCCGTCCTGTATGCATAAGTTCGTCTTGGTTCATAATGATGTGTTGAGATCGTTGGTGCATGGAAATTGCTTGTGATGGTGGTTTCTATGTCCTCGGCCTGCTGAATTCGGTTTTAAATGGTTCATTCAAGTTGGAAATGAGTTGCTGATCACTGTGAGAGGAATTTTTTTTGGATTCGGAGTCTCGAGTCAAGAGATAAGTGCTGTTGAAGTTGCTGCCACAAAACGGGATCTGGATCAGGCCTGATCAGCCGACCTAAACTCGAAAAATTAACCAAAAAATAAAATAAAATAAAATAAATAATAAATAATAAATATATATATATATATAAATAAAAATAATAGTAATAATCATGATAATCAATAACCGTAACGATTAGATAACAAATAAGTAAATAATTACCTATACCTAATTAATTTATCCGGAGTTAAGTGTTCAAGTTCCAAGGAAGGGTCAATCGAGTCCACATGACTGGGTTAAAATAATAGTATTATTAAACTCTAAATATATAAATAGACATAACCAAGGATCCAGCCCCAGTAAATTAGAATATACAGATAAGCATCAGGAATGTTAAGTGGTGTAACATTAGGACCTTGTAGGTTTAAAAATTGATTCTCTTAGGGGGTCTATTTTTGGCCTTACATTTGGTGCGTCCGCCGGGAGGAGTTTTTTGTTTGGTTTGTTGCTTGGAAGGTGTTTGTCTTGGTGCTGGATTGCTAAATTTAGGGTTTTAAAGGTTCTGAATTGTCTATTTCTGACCTAAACCGTGAGTTGAGTGGTACTTGGTCTCATGTGGGAGGTGGAGTGCGCGATTGCTTGAGGTAAGTTGCTAAATCTATTTTAGTGCGTGTATTCTTGTATGAGGTGTGTTGTCGAAGTTGTAAGGGAGGTGGGGAGGTAGAAGGGTGTGTGGAATTCCCGACCTCCTAACACAAGCACATTGTGTTAGGCGGACCACCTTCTAACTCTTGTGCTTTGGTTGAGTAAGGGGGCTTAGGGGTGAAAGGTTGAGGCCCTCCCACGATTGCTTGAAAGCAATCAGTGAGCTTCTAAGCCGAAGAGGGAAGGTGCATGTGCCCGGGCATGGGACAAGGGCGCCCTTCCCTTCCCCCCCGAACTTGATCTACCACCAAGGTAAGGGCAACTTGTGTGTTATCGATAGCCTTGTATGTTGAATGGGATGAATGTTGTATACATGGAATGGTATGCATATTGAAGGGGTCGTGAGGAAGGAGCACGGCATCAGGTGAGTATACAAACCTTCCTCACTACACCAAACCCTACACTAGGCACTTAGATTCGGTTAGGGATCGAACAGGGAAGGTGAAATTGCAGCCAGGTACGTTCTCCCCTTCTTAATGAATGAATTATGATGAACCAATGAAGGATTTTTTTGTACATGTTGGTGTCGTTTCTCTTAAGTTGGTAATGCCACCCCTTGGAGAGAAATTGGGGATACCTTGATACCAAGGAGAAACCTCCAGGTAGGTGGTCAACCCAACTAAGAGTCTGTATCGTATGGGGCATAGTGGGTGTACCTCGTCCGGAGGTTAGCCCCACATGTAACCTTCTGTTTTGTTTACTTCCCAGCATGGGGGAGTTTGGGAGAAACTTGGAATCATTTTAAGTCAATTATTGGTGTTTACGAAATGTCTTCACATAGGTCTAGAAAACTAAGAACGGCAACTTAATCGTTAGATGAGCCCTGTGACTCGATCTGGAAGATGTTATAGACCGCTTCCCCTTCCCCTAATTTCTACTACTCCAACTTCATTTCCCAATCCTGAGACATTAGAAGGAGGTCCTAGTACAAGAACCAACTCGGGAGGCCCAAAAGACCGTACAACCGTTGAGGAATCAAGCTTTAGGTCTTCCTCCTCTCCTCACTCTTCCCCTCTTCCTAGTCCTGGTGACATGGAAGATCCAATTGTCAACCCACCCCTAAACCCCTTGGTTCAACCAAGGGGTTTGCCTATTGTAGTTCCTGAAGGGCTTCAAGCTGCCCCTATGCCCCCAAATCTTCCTAGTTTCAAGGGAACTAGGGATGAGGATCCCTCGATGCATGTGGAGCGGTTTATAGAGTTATTGACTACGTGTTTGATAACCGACGACCGTTACTACTTGGTGTGGTTTCCAACCACACTCAAGGAATCGGCTTACGAATGGTACCGCAATCATGCGGCATCCACCTTTCGTGATTGGGATGGCCTCATGAGGTCATTCTTGGAACAATACAGACCCGAAGTAGGCCAGAGTGCAGCCTTGACGGCCTTGGCAAGCTTTAGACAAGGGAAGGATGAGGATATTTCATCCTACATCCGTAGGTTTGAGCAAGTTGTCACCCGGTTCGTGGGTGATTTGCTCACGGATGATACCTTGAGACACTTTTTCCTTCAAGGGTTTTATCTAGAGAAAACGATACGGGAAATTCTCCAGACAAGGCCCACCGCCTTAGAGGAAGCTAAGGAGGCAGCTAGGACCGTGGCAGCGGTGGCAACAGAACACGAGAAACTATGGAGGAAGGAGAATGAGAGCATTCCTAGCTTTATTCCCATCCATGCCCGGGAGAAGTCAGACTCAGTTGAACCTCCACCTGGCCCAACAGTGTATTCTCCACCTGTGGTGAATACCATTCCTCTTAATGTCAGGCCCCCCGTTCCTCTACCCGCTCTTACATATGGACCCACTTGGCGTCACGAGATGAAGAAGGAGATCCACGACGCTCAGCAAGGGTTCCAAGACCAACTCCAACAACAATTGAGGGCAATGACAGATCAGATGGCTCTTCTACTCAGGAACCAGAACCCTAATGCCCCACCTCCTCAGATAGAGTCAGGTAGACATTCTTCTGGTATGTGGTGCACTTCATGCGGCGAGAATGGTCACACCATGCAGTTTTGTACCACCTTCCCACACCATTCAAACGTCTATCAACCCCCACACCGGAATCAACAACTTAATCGTGGTCAAGGTCCGAGGTCCCAACCTCGATGGGAGATCTGTCAGTCTTGTGGAAGAAGACATCCACCTGGGAGTTGTTGGTTGGAGAATGGGGTAGTGTGTGGAAACTGCGGTGGTAATCATCCCACAATTAGATGTAGGGAGAAGGACAAGGTCATTCCTATGAGGCCCATGAGAGGGAATTTTGCCCAACAAGCCATGGATAACCAGAGAGGGGCTCGAAACCCTTCGAATGACAATAGTCTCCATCCTCCCAACATGTACTATGATTATAATAATCATCGTCAAAACCACCAACCTCCTCAGGGCTTGCAAACCCAACAAGGTTTTGTGCCTTTTGGCCAAAACCAGGCGCCTATCCAAGATGCCCGATTTGCATCTCCTTCTTCTTCATCTCCCTCTACCACCGTCACATTGACAGAACTCGGGTCTCAAGGAGCTCCTCAAAGTTCTACCTCTTCTCAATCCCATTTTGTATCGCATGAACCTATCATTCCACATCAAGTGGCTCATCTTTCACTTCCCGTAAATGCGGTATTGACACGAGCCCAAAAGGCCAACCAACCCTTCGTAGCTCAGGAATCGGAGGTTAGCTTCGAGGACTCACCACACTTATCAGAGCTCAATGATGTAGTTCATGAAGCCTTGAAGTCCACGAGGAAGGCCAACCAGAAGGTGCCTCCAGTGAATCCGTTGATGTTAGATTCCACCCCTTCCGAAGGCGGTGAAGAACCCCAGAATCCCCACGCACCCGAGCCAACCTGGGAGGGTCCAACAATTCCTACTCAAGAAATAGGAATTAAAATCCCTTCATCCACCTCCACGTTTAGACCGTATGATCTTTGGGAGGACTTGAATAGGTTGAACGCCAACATTACCATTGCCCAGCTCATCCACTTGGCTCCCTTGGTACGGAAAGAGTTAAAGAAGAAGATTCCACTAGCCAAGAGGGTAAAGGTCAAGCCCAATCTAGCTGCTAGAGTGAGCTCTTCTAAAAAGCCTTCCAAAAGGGCATTTGAGGTTCGTGCGGTAGAAATTGAAGCCACTATCGTGGATAAGGTGTTGCCCAAGGTGTTGGTGGATGGTGGTAGTGGTGTAAACATCATGCCTCTTCACACCATGGAAAAGTTAGGGCTAGATATCACAGAGCCCTCACCTTATGTGATCAACATGGCCAACCAAATTCCAGAAGCACCAATAGGCCAAATTTCTGGGTGCAAGGTGAATACAGGAGGGGAGGACTACACGGTCACCTTCCAAGTGCTTCGAATGCACTCAAACAAAAACTCATTTCCCTTACTTCTAGGGAGACCGTGGTTGAGGGCAGCCAACGCTAAGGTAGATTGGAGTGGTGAAAAACCTCACATCACCTATGGTGTCGGGTCGAATCTAACCAAGGTTTATATTCAACCTAGCTTCCCTAAGACCTTGGGATCTTCTAGCTCATCCTCAGAGGATGAAAACCACGTGCCACGCGGAGCTAGAAAGACAATCAAGGGGGTCAAGTTCGCGCTTCCAGAGGTAACAAAAACCACCACTCCTTCATTGAGTTGCTTGGGGCCTAGCCTATACGAATGGGAGGATGATGGAGAATTCTCTACTTGGTTGGCTGAGCACCCGCACACTGAGTCTGACCGATCCATGGATACGTTTTTCATTGAAGAACTTAGTGGTGATCCTCTCAAGGACATTGACTTAGCCATTCTCGTAGATGACCTACGTTACGAGGATGTTTGTGGTGTCACCTTAGATGGCACACAGTTGTCCAATGTAGATCCTATCTTGGATGAAGAAGCCCTCATTTCTCCGTTGCACTTCAAATCCACTTCATCAGGAATACAAGTGGGAAGTGATCTATCCATCTATCCACCAATCCCCCATGACTGGTACAAGGGACCAACGGAACAACCTCATGCGAGTCCAAAAGATTGGCAAGAGATAGATGTATCGTTTGAGGGAGAAGGGCCGCGAATGATAAAGGTTGGGAGCCAACTCACAAGGGAAGGATTAGAGCCCTTTAGAGCCCTAGTCATGGAGTATCGCGATGTGTTCGCATGGTCTTATAGAGAACTCAAAGGCATCCCTCCAGAAGAGGTGCAACATCGAATTCCCTTAATTCCAGGCTCAGTGGCCATTCGCCAGAAAGAGCGCCGAATGAATCCACAACTCCAACTTATAGTTAAGGCGGAATTGGAGAAACTCCTTCAGGCTGGATTTATCCGCCCAGTAGAGATTACCGACTGGGGTTCCGCCATGGTGATAGTCAAGAAAAAAAACGGAAAGTTGAGAGTTTGCATAGACTATCGCAAACTTAACCAAGCCACTCCGTTTTCATTAGTCTATGGTGTAGAGGCTGTACTTCCCATAGAGTTTGAAGTGCCATCACTTCGAATAGCGATAGACACTCGATTGACCACCAAGCAGTCCTTGATCCATCGATTGGAACGGTTGGAGAAATTGGATGAGGATCGTAGACTGAGCGCACAACACATTGAGGTTGTCCAGAGGCGCCGAAAAATTGCGTTTGATAAACGCCACAAGAAGCGGACATTGTTGCCAGGGATGTTGGTTTTGCTTCAAGATGCGAGAAGGCTAGAATTCCCTGGGAAGTTTGATGCGTTGTGGTTGGGCCCCTATCTCGTTACCAAGGTATTTCCCAACAACTCGGTCCAACTCGAAACCCTGAATGGTGAATCATTTCCAACACGCACGGCTGGGAGTCGTTGCAAGGAATACCGGACATGATAGAGTGGATTCATTATCACTAGCCCACCTCACTTCGTGACAATTGGCCTCACAACGGGGAGGACATGACTCTTCCGATTCAACTAGTGCCTTTTGACCACTAGTTGCAGCCGATCATGTCTTCTCCATGGGTCAACCATACTAGTCTCATCACTACACTAGAGACAAGTGTTTTCTTTTCTCCCAAATTACTATCAAAAATATATTTTTCTCCTTGCTTTCCTTACCTTCCAAAGAGATTGGAACTTCTATCTCTCTGTAGTCCAAGTTCACTCCGATGAAGGCGGAAGGCGGTTTTGAAATCTTTTTTGGCTGTAGATTCAACCTGGGTCCGTCCAGGGCGAATGGGTTTAACTCAAAAATTGGGACGTGCATCCATTCTGCTAATCTTTCAATTCTTTCTAGTCGAATGCCGTCTCTATTTTCCCTATTTTTCTCTCATTTTTTCCCCCTTCTCTATTGAAATTTCCTAGCTTTTCTTCAATCCCATCACTTATGTCTAACTTCCTAGTTTTCTTCCAAATTCCATAATTGTCTTTCTACATCTCTTTATTTTTTCTCATTACCGTGTGCCGTAGTGAGCAAGAGGTCTAGGTCCACTCTCCTCTCACGAGTCGGCCCAGATGGTCGCCATGTGTGAGTGGCCAAAGTGGGCCCTCACTCTTTTTTCTTTGTTTTTTCGAGTTTTTGATAGTATTGACCCAATTTTAGTTAAAGTAGTAGTCAATCCACCTATTAGAGTCAAAGTCCTAGATTAATAGGCCTAGTGCCATGATGGGACACTAAGTTCCCTATTTTTTCCTCCTCCCTACTAATATGCTTGAAAGTGTAGTGGAAGTGGAGTGGGAATGAAGAGAAAGATAAAAAAGGGGAAAGAAAGGTCCTTGGAAAATGACTAAAAATTGAGAAATGGGACAAAAATTATGGAAAAAATTGAGAGAGTGTCTCCTAGCAGGTAGAAGTAGTGGTAAAATTTCTAGAATTTTCCGAGTTGAATTGCTATTTATTTCTAGGGTTTGACTAGTGGATCGGCGGTTGACCGTTCGGGAAAAATACTTATTGAACTCCAAAAATGCTAGGGAAATTTAGGTAGACTAATTAGGGTGCTGGGAGTCCAGCTGTGTGGTTAGTTTTTTAAGTTATAAGTAAATTGCAAATCATCAGTAGATAGTAGTAGATCTAGGGTAATAGTCTTTAAAAGATCAAAAGGAAAAGAAAAAAAAAAGGAGGAAGAAAAGAAAAGAAGGTGGTTGGGCGTGCTTCCCCATGCACATGCCACATGACAATTCTTGCCACCATGGAATTAATTTTAGGGAGGCTTGTCAGGAGCAAAGCGGCGAGTTAATGCTAGTAATAAACTAAAAACATGCAAAAACGGCTGTAAGTAGCCAATCCTGCACTTTTGTGAGAGGTCATGGGCTGCCTCATTTAAACTAAGCCAGTCTTGTCGGGGAAGAAAAACGAGAAAGACCAAAAGAAAAAGAAAAAAAAAAGGGAGAAAGGAGAACCAGCCAGGCTGAGTCGCTGGCGAGAGAGCTGGAGTTCTCTGGATTTCCGGGGGCCGTTTTTTGGGGAGCGAGGAGGAGTTCCTGCGAGCAAGAGGGAGGGCTGGAGCTCTCGTTTTTTTTTGGGTTGGGTTTTGTTTTTTTTGTGGTTGGTGGGTGTGCGCCCTGGGCGCGAGGGAGAGCTGGCCTCTCTGCGTTTTTTTTTTTTTTGGAGAAGAGGCTCCTACGCGAGCTGGAGGAAGCTCCTGCGAGCTGGAGGAGAGGCTCTTCCGGTTTTGGTGGTGAGCGCACCGGCTGCGCGCGAGGAGGTGTCTCCGTGTTGGTGGGTGCGAGCACTCCTGGAGCCGGAGGGCGTGTGTGCGCGCGAGGTCTCGCTCTTCGTTTTTTTCTGGAAGCTGAAGCGCTCCGGTGTGAGAGGCTCCTGCGCGAGCTGGAGGGTGTACCTGCGCGAGGAGGTGGATCGGCGTGGGTGAGCGAGAAGCTCCTGCGAGCGGGGAGCTGTTTTCTCTTGGAAGACTCTGTTTTGGTGGTGCGCATCTGTGCGCGCGATCTGTGAAGGGTGAGCTGGTGAACTGAAATTCGGTGATGGAGTGCCGCGGAGAGGATGCACCTGCGTGCGCGAAGTAGGAGGTGGCGTGTGAATGTGAGTCTGGTGCGAATTGCTGGAGGTCGTCACTCGGTTGTCGTGGAGCTGCACGCGAGGTCTGGGGAGCTGGAGCTGTTGTGCGAGAGATCAAGAGCCGGCGCGCGCGGTGCTAGCTGGAGAGAAGGTGCTGGAGAGCTGCGAGGAACAGGTGTTAAAATTCCGGTGGCCGAATCTCATGCGGAAGCGCTGGCGAATTTTTGCCAGAATTAGGTATTTGGCCACAAGTTCCTTCAGAACTGAACCAGTTCGCAGCCCATTGACTCCGTCCTGTATGCATAAGTTCGTCTTGGTTCATAATGATGTGTTGAGATCGTTGGTGCATGGAAATTGCTTGTGATGGTGGTTTCTATGTCCTCGGCCTGCTGAATTCGGTTTTAAATGGTTCATTCAAGTTGGAAATGAGTTGCTGATCACTGTGAGAGGAATTTTTTTTGGATTCGGAGTCTCGAGTCAAGAGATAAGTGCTGTTGAAGTTGCTGCCACAAAACGGGATCTGGATCAGGCCTGATCAGCCGACCTAAACTCGAAAAATTAACCAAAAAATAAAATAAAATAAAATAAATAATAAATAATAAATAAATATATATATATAAATAAAAATAATAGTAATAATCATGATAATCAATAACCGTAACGATTAGATAACAAATAAGTAAATAATTACCTATACCTAATTAATTTATCCGGAGTTAAGTATTCAAGTTCCAAGGAAGGGTCAATCGAGTCCACATGACTGGGTTAAAATAATAGTATTCTTAAACTCTAAATATATAAATAGACATAACCAAGGATCCAGCCCCAGTAAATTAGAATATACAGATAAGCATCAGGAATGTTAAGTGGTGTAACATTAGGACCTTGTAGGTTTAAAAATTGATTCTCTTAGGGGGTCTATTTTTGGCCTTACAGCGTGCATTAGTTTTCCAAAACTCATGAGTGCTCGAATCTCAGCCTAGTATTGTAGATTGAATCAGAGAATCCATTTCAGATTGTTTGTACAGTTGGATTGCTCGTGCAATACTTGGAGTGAAGTTTAGGTGAGTTTTCAAAATCACGAACTGAACTTGGAGGTCCAAAGTTGCCCCTCGGATCCGAGACACTCTCGGTGGTAGCGTAGTTGGGTTATTTAATTTTCTACTAGTCGCTCATTCATTATTCGTATCACTGTAAGCATCACCGGTGCGCGTGCATTAGTCCTAAACCCATGAGCGCTGGAATCTTTTCCAAGTAAGGTTGAAATAATCTTAGTGTCCATTTTGGATTAATAGTAGAGTTCATTCGCTCGTGCAATGCTTGGAGAGAAGTTAAGGTGAGATTTCGAAATCACGAACAGAACTTGAAGGTCAAGACTTGTCCCTCGGATTGGAGGCACTCTCGGTGGTAGTGAATTTTGGATTTATTTTTTTATGAATTTAGCTTGTTGATGATTCGTATGACTGTGAGCATCACCTATGTGCGTCCATTAGTCTTCCTAAACTCATGGGTGCTGGAATCTATGCCGAGTAAGGTTGATAGAATCTTAGTATTCAGTTTTTATTACTAGGAGAGTTCGTTTGCTCGTGCAATGCTTGGAGTGAAGTTAAGGTGTGATTACGAAATCACGAACTGAACTTGGAGGTCCAGAGTTGTCCCTCGGATCCGAGGCACTCTCGGTGGTAGTGAAGTTTGGGTTTTTTATTTTATGATTGTCGCTCATTCATGATTTGTATCACTGTGAGCATCACCTGTGTGCGTGCATTAGTCTTCCCAAACTCATGAGCGCTGGAATCTTTGCCGAGTGAAGGTGATAGAATATTATTGTTTTTTTAAGATTTCTGGTATAGTTCATTCGCTCGTGCAATGCTTGGAGGGAAGTTAAGGTGAGATTACAAAATCACGAACTGAACTTGGAGGTCCAGAGTTGTCCCTCGGATCGGAGGCACTCTCGGTGGTAGTGAAGTTTGGTTTTATTTTTTTAAGATTTTAGCTCGTTGATGATTCGTATGACTGTGAGCATCACCTATGTGCGTGCATTAGTCTTCCCAAACTCATGGGTGCTGGAATCTTTGCCGAGTAAAGTTGATAGAATCTTAGTATTCAATTTTCATAACTAGTAGAGTTCGTTTGCTCGTACAATGCTTCGAGTGAAGTTAAGGTGAAATTACGAAATCACGAACTGAACTTGGAGGTCCAGAGTTGTCCCTCGGATCTGAGGCACTCTCGGTGGTAGTAAAGTTTGGTTTTCTATTTTATGATTGTGGCTCATTCATGATTCGTATCAATGTGAACATCACCTGTGTGCGTATACTAGTCTTCCTAAACTCATGGGTGCTGGAATCTTTGCCAAGTAAGGTTGATAGAATCTTAGTATTCAGTTTTTATTACTAGTAGAGTTCGTTTGCTCGTGCAATGCTTGGAGTGAAGTTAAGGTGTGATTACGAAATCACGAACTGAACTTGGTGGTCCAGAGTGGTCCCTCGGATCCGAGGCACTCTCGGTGGTAGTGAAGTTTGGGTTTTTTATTTTATGATTTGAGCTCGTTATTGATTCGTATTACTGTGAGCATCACTTGTGTGCGTGCATTAGTCTTCCCAAACTCATGAGCGCTGGAATCATGCCGAGTAAGATTGATAGAATCTTAGTATTCAGTTTTTATTGCTAGTAGAGTTCGTTTGCTCGTGCAATGCTTGGAGGGAAGTTAAGGTGAGATTACGAAATCACGAACTGAACTTGGAGGTCCAGAGTGGTCCCTCGGATCCGAGGCACTCTCGGTGGTAGTGAAGTTTGGTTTTTTTATTTTATGATTGTGGCTCATTCATGATTCGTATCACTGTGAACATCACCTGTGTGCGTATATTAGTCTTCCTAAACTCATGAGCGCTGGAATCTTTGCGGAGTGAAGGTGATAGAATATTATTGTTTTTTTAAGATTTCTAGTAGAGTTCATTTGCTCGTGGAATGCTTTGAGTGAAGTTAAGGTGAGATACGAAATCACGAACTGAACTTGGAGGTCCAGAGTGGTCCCTCGGATCCGAGGCACTCTCGGTGGTAGTGAAGTTTGGGTTTTTTATTTTATGATTTGAGCTCGTTATTGATTCGTATTACTGTGAGCATCACTTGTGTGCGTGCATTAGTCTTCCCAAACTCATGAGCGCTGGAATCATGCCGAGTAAGGTTGATAGAATCTTAGTGTTCATTTTAGATTACTAGTAGAGTTCATTTGCTCGTGGAATGCTTTGAGTGAAGTTAAGGTGAGATTATGAAATCAGGAACTGAACTTGGAGGTCCAGAGTGGTCCCTCGGATCCGAGGCACTCTCGGTGGTAGTAAAGTTTGGTTTTCTATTTTATGATTGTGGCTCATTCATGATTCGTATCAATGTGAACATCACCTGTGTGCGTATATTAGTCTTCCTAAACTCATGGGTGCTGGAATCTTCGCCAAGTAAGGTTGATAGAATCTTAGTATTCAGTTTTTATTACTAGGAGAGTTCGTTTTCTCGTGCAATGCTTGGAGTGAAGTTAAGGTGTGATTTTGAAATCACGAACTGAACTTGGAGGTCCAGAGTTGTCCCTCGGATCCGAGGCACTCCCGGTGGTAGTGAAGTTTGGTTTTTTTTATTTTATGATTGTGGCTCATTCATGATTTGTATCACTGTGAACATCACCTGTGTGCGTGCATTAGTCTTCCTAAACTCATGAGCGCTGGAATCTTTGCCGAGTAAGGGTGATAGAATCTTAGTGTTCATTTTTTATTACGAGTAGAGTTCGTTTGCTCGTGGAATGCTTTGAATGAAGTTAAGGTGTGATTCCAAAGTCACGAACTGAACTTGGAGGTCCAGAGTGGTCCCTCGGATCCGAGGCACTCTCGGTGGTAGTGAAGTTTGGTTTTTTTATTTTTTGATTTTAGCTCGTTGATGATTTGTATCACTGTGAACTTAATGAGTGTATGTACATGCGTTGTTCATAACTCATGAGTGCTGGAATCATTGCCTTTTATTGTTGATAGAGTCATAGTGTCCATTTTAGATTAATAGTAGAGTGGGTTCGCTTGTGCAATACTTTGAGTCAAGTTCAGGTCAGAGTACAATATGATGGATTATACATGGAGGTCCAGAGGGGTCCCTCGGATCCGACGTACTGATGGGAGTATTGAAGTCTGGTTTTTTTTTACTTTGGTTGTTTTATGATTCGTATATCTGTGAGCTTGAAGAATGTGCGTGCATACGTTTTCTTCTGTCATGTTGCTTCCTTCTGATTTTTTTGCATTTGATATTATTCTTTGAGTTTAGATGAGCACTTCATTCGTGTTGTTGTTTGAATATCCTAACAATTTTCACTAGATGTCATCAGATGGAGTCACAGTATGGGGACAAGGTCACGCCAACGGAGGACTTGGGAATGCCTTGTGAGGACACATTTTCGGCTCTAGGGGTTGGAGGATCGCCGGCGCCAGAGGCTTTGAGATTGCCGAATGTTGAATCAAGTTTAGTCCTACAAGTTATACCGGTGATGGGGGTGGATCCTGGTTTGGACTCAACTGAGCTTTCATTGAGGAAGTCCATTCGTGGGACTTCCTACGATGTGCTCCAGAAGTCTCATCATCCATCTATTGGGGAGTTGCACATCCCCCTTTGCCGAATGTTGCCAATGACAGAGGTGCGTATTCCAGTCAAGCCGGACATAGAGAAGCTGAAGAGCGAGTTTGTCAAAGGCTACCGCCCAGGATCTGCATGTTTCTATATTGCATTGAAGGACTTCTCCACGGTCGAACGGGAAGTTCTGCCTGAAGAGCACGAGGGATGGTCAAACCTATGGAGGGCGGAGGACAAGAAGTTTGAAGCTTTGATTGCAAGTAGGCCAGAGTTGCACGGCCTTTCTGATCGATATTTTTTTGTGTGGGATGGCAACCACCGCCATCTTGCATGGATGGATGTCATATCCACCATGCACCAAAACGATTCTACCTTTCATGTTCCGGTTCGGGCAGTTGTATTAGAGCCCACATTGGTGAACCGCCATATATTACTGAACGTCATGACGGACTGGAAGAAGTGAGTTCTATTCTTAATTTTCTTTTATTGTTTGCATCATTCAATTGTTCTGTATTTCTATTGTTTTTCTCGCATGACTTTGATGTTCATGAACATTGTCACTCAGGTAGAAAGACTCCGACCATGTGACACAACAACTGTCACATGATGTGAAGAGAGTTCAACATTTTGGATTGCTGGACTTCGATCAGCTCAAGGGTTTGATAAGTGAAGAGGATCACGATGCTAGTGTGGCGGAGTGGGCTAGAAAGGGCACCAAAAAATGGTACCACATGACCTTTGATTCATTCTTGAAGTTACTCTATGAGGTACGTTGGGATTGTATTCGATCCATCATTGTGTACTCTATGCTGTTATCTATGCCCCAGAATACGTATATGCAATGTTATTGAATTAGTTTACAAAAGTATACTAACACTGTGAAAAAAATTCTTCTTGTAGCGAGAGCTTATAGCTGCTCAAGAAGATTGTATTCGAAATTACCGTGACACACTTGTGACCGGTGTTGGGGCTGATCGTGTTGGAAGCTCAGCGGAGTTGATCAATCTATGCTCCGATGCGGTGCAAAAGAAGAAGACTCAATGTGGCACTCTACTCACCCGACTTCTTGCCATTGCTGACCCTCGTAATGGTGAAGAGTTTTTCAAAGAGGTATTCGTTTATTCATTTTATTGCACTCACTCATTCAATATTTTTCAAATGTTTTTATGATTATTATTGACCATTTATCTGTTTTTGCCTTCGAGTTCTTCATCACTATGATGTTTATCAGAACAAGCCCGAAATCACTATAGAGAAGTTGCAATTGCTTTGCACTTCCAAGGTTTCTGCGAGGTTCAAAGGGAGATGGATGCTTTGGTGGAATTTGTCCAAAGAGGGCAGGGATGAATACAATTTTCCAAAAGCACCTTGTTCGGAGACCAGTCTTAAACCCTGGCTTGACGTGGCTTCATTTTGGGCAGGGGTGAGTTCACTTTCCTTTAATCGTTTTCTGATTGTTTTTCCATCAGGTGTAAGTCTTGTTTACTAATATTTTGTCTTCATTGTACAGCTTGAAGAGGAGGTTGAGAAGTTATTTGCCAAGGTCGTCAAGGATGACAACATCACTATCAAGATGGAGGGTCTTCCTAACCCCGTTCTAGATATTGGCTCATGGGTTGAGGCCAGCTCTCTAACATTCTGGAAGAAGGCGTTCAAGAACCATTTTAGTGGGCCGAAGCCGTTCGTGAAGTCAGATGAGTTTCTCAAGCAGCCTGAGACACCTCAGAGTGTGAAGAGAGTGGTGCTCCGCTATTTTTGGAGAGAGCTCGTTACGAATGGAGCTTTGCAGCCTCGGGAGTTGCCAATCCGGCTGAGGAAGTGGTGTGATACCACAGTGAGCGCTGAGTGCATTTTCACAGAGTCTCAATTGCGCCGTTTTACTCGGCATCATTTGACTCAGTGTCCTTGGTACTTGGAGCTTTGGCATTCAGCTCCAACTCTAGGTGACGAGGTGGAGCTTCGAGAGTCATGTGATGCCTTGGCTCAACATTCTGGTGCGGGTCCAGCTTTGCAGGCTTCAGCTCCATTCCAGGTTGAGCTTGACCTTGAGCTCTCTGTAAAGGCCAAGGAGAGGGCACAACAGAAGGCGGCCAGGATTGCAACCAGAGTCGTTGAGCGAGAAGCGGCCCGTTTGGAGAAAGAGACTGCAAGGAAGGAGAAGAAAGAGACTCGAGTGAGAAACAAGGAATTGACAGCTCTTGTGGCCAAGGAGGGGCCCGAGAAATTATTGTCTGCCGTGGGTCTTGGATCGTTCTCACAGCCGGCACCTGTATTGACAACGTTTGGCGCTTCTCCATCTGCCAGCAGCCGCCCAGGAGTGTTCGTTGCAAAACCAGCGCAGACCATCTATTTGATTCCTGTTGTGGAGCAGACAGAGTCCACTACTGCTGTTGAGGTAATCAATACGAGCGCCTACTCTATCTTTACTGACTATGATTCAGTTACTGCTGAGGATGATGTTCCACCAGTTTGGAGGGATATAGCACAGTGGTTGATGGCCCATGGCAGATCCAAGATGCGGTACATGAAGGGGGAGTTGACTGAGGATGGTTTGGCGGATATGTTCATATTCGACGTCCCGGAGGACTTGCCGGTTCCAGGGATTCAGGGTGGTACTGTGATTCCACCATGGAACACACTACCTTCAATGCCGACCCCCAAGGGTTGGAAAAAATCACTGTGGATTCGGTTTAACTTCGAGTTGGCAGAGTCATTTCTTCGTGACAGAGGAGCTATCATCGTGTTCTATCCAGATTCTAGGTTCATTTCAAATGAACTGGTTTCGTGGGCTCAGTGGTTGGGTTTTGACGAAGAGGCGAAGTGGTTCGCCATCAATGGACTTCCCCTCTTCTCTGATGCTCGCACCGACCGCGTACACAAGACTTTCATGGTTAAGTGCTTCGTTCGAAAGGTGAATCCTCCAACTCCATTTGTCTTCAATGACAGAGTGGAACTTTTGGCGGATGGGATTGAGCTCTCTTCAGACGGTCATCTGACCAACTTCATCACCCAGGAGTCACTCACGGTGAGAGCCTCCACCGGTATGCCATGGCGAGGAGCCAGAGAGAAGTCGCAGAATTCGTTGGAGGCACTTATTGATCTTTGCACCAAGGAGGATGAGATCGTCATGGACCTTACTGCTTCTATAGGTATATTAATTTTATACTTGCATTTTGTGGTTTGATTATTAAATCATGATTCTAATTTCATTCTGTTTGTATTCTACACTTTTTGCAGGTGCATCTATCAAGGCTTGCAAAGCCCTTAAGCGTCATATTCTTGCCTTGGAGGCAGACATGGACTTGGTAGAGGAGGTGCTTCGACCCATGATTCCACAGACGGTGGAGGTTACTTCTGCGGTTGTTGAGCCCTTGGAGCAGACTTCTCTCAAGCGCCCTTTGGAACTTGGTGATGATGAACCAGAGATTAAGACTGCGCCTAAGAGAACTTGTAAGTAAGTTCTCTTCCTTTATTTGTTTTTTTTGTTAACTTTTTCTATCATTGGTATTTTACTAATAAAAATTTGTTGCAGTCGGTTCTCGACGTCGTTGATGGCTTCTCTGTCAACACCTCCTGTTGGAGTGCTGGCTCACTTGGTAGGAAAGGTTGTGAGTCCGGAGCATGGTCATATATTGCCTGAATATGCCGAAGCTGCTGCCATTGCATCCGTAGCGCAGCCGTCGCCTCCACGACGTCCACCGACTGCTCGATCTGGCTCTGGAGCGAAGGATTTTGTGGATGACGAGGCTGAGGAGGCTAGTACTGATTCCGATAGTGTTTCTGATAGCAGTATGCTGTTTATCCATCAGGGCAGTGACGTTGAGTTCAGTAGTGAAGAGTAGTGATTCTTCTATTTTATATGCCGTATTGACCTAATATTAGGCTTTGGATTTATGGATATATATCACCCTTGCAAGTCTTATTTGATTTTTTGTTTCAATAACAAAAATGTTTGTACTCTAGTTAGAGATAATGTAACATATATTACAATGCAAACTTGTATTTCAAGTAAGCCCGATTTTATATTTCATTAATGGGGGAGAAGTACATCTATAGTCCTCTTATTTTCTTTTACAATAGAATTAAAAATATGGAGATAAAGTACATCTATTCAACTATCTAAATTGTTTTACTGCAAATATCATAAGTCCATGGATAAACATCGCTTGAATAACTCTGCGAATTGCAGTAGAAGAATTTTCTCGGATGTGTATTACTATTCTAATTGAGTCAAATATGTAGTACTATTCTAATAAATATCATGGTGCATGAAGCGAAATGTATGAAGTGAACATGTTATATGGATATAAAAGACGAATGAAAAAAAACAAAAAAAACAAAAACTAAAAACTTGTTGTCCTACAAGCGCACCTACCCTGAGTCTACCCTATATCTGAACTACACCAAGCGGATTGAACCGAGTCTCCCAAGGTCCTTGTATACCCGGCACTAGCACCCGAAGGCTGCCACGGCAGTATCAATTGCGACTTGAGATGACCAGGCCATCCGGGCTTGTCACTAGAAGAATTAGTGGTACTCAGCCATTATATAGTACACCTCTCCAGCCTCACTAATCGATATGGGATTATGGGATTATGGAAATTTCTGAAAGAAGGTTCAGGGTGCCGAATGGAGAGAATGATAGTGATGGACCATCTAAAAATATTCGAAACTTCGTAAACTATTCATGGTGTGATAAAGGTATAGTTCTAATTTCAAAAACACATTATAACAATTGTTTAATATCCATTAGTAAGTATCATTTTTTATCTATCAGATTCTCTTATCAAATTACTTTTTGTTGTGATTTTTTGCCAAATTTCTAATAATAGTGCCATGGCTGTAGGTTCCTCTATTCACTAAACTATAAATTAAAGCGATTGCAGGTCAAGAATTTCTCTTATGTTTTTTTTTAGTTTTTTTTTAAGTACAATCCACCTACACTCACGGCAATAGGTGTTCTTTTTGATTTCACAACTAAATCAATGGTAAAAATTGTCATGAATTCAGTGCTCGCCGCTCGCCGCTCACCGCTCACAAAATAGCATTCCTGCTCAATGGACTAATGCACTACTAAACTCCCTTGCTAACCTACAAAACCCCCCCAAAAGGCACATTAACACCCCACACCCTTATATATCATTCATTGAAAATAACCAAAATATTATAAACCATAAAACATCAATACATAAAGAACTATATGATTTTATACACAATCATCATATACCACCATCACCAGAAACTATAAAACAAAAATTTTCATACCTTCCCAACAACCTAATTATTGAATCACTAAAATGCCTTGACCAAATACCAGAATATACCACCCACCCCTCCCCACCCCCTTACCTACGTTCACAAAACCAAAACAATAATCCAAATCAAGAAAATACATATATAATCACATGGAATGCCTCCTCTCTAAACACCGCTCTCCCTAGCCTACAAAATTTGGTTACAAATACAAACACACCACCAGCCATTATAGTTATACAAGAAACAAAACTATCCGCCACAAAATCCACAAAATATATACAAAACTTATTTCAAGACTATAAACTTATTTTCAACAATACACATGCACTTACAATATGTATTCAACAACGGAGACCATACACACCGGGAAGAGGTGGTCTCCTTACACTATTACATAAAAAATATGCATTCCCGGGCAACATCAAAAAATCCCCACCCCAATGCACATATCTCCTTACCTTCAAATAATCAAAATCGCTAATTATCCACTACAACCATGGCTAGTTCTCCACATGTATATGCCATCTCACCCCAAAGATACTAGATTCATTAATGACATACAAAACACTATCACATCCCAAATAAACAACAACCCCAACCACACATATATACTATACGCAGACTTTAATAGAGATATAGCTTTAATTGGACGCCAAAACGGAAACTATAGCACCCCTCCCCAAACCATAGACTACCAATGGCGCCACTTCACAGAAAACTTAAACTTCACTTACATAAAAACCGATACACAGTTCTCTAGACAAGGTGGCTATAATTATAGCGATTGGAGTCTAATAGATGGATTTTATATAAATACCAACAACAATACACAATACACCTCTACAACAAACAAGGATGTTATTCTCAACTCGGACCACTCACTTATACATTTGCACATCCCAAATAACACATTAATTAATAGAACACCCACAATCCTAAATAATGACACTATATGCATACTCAACCCCATTCCAAAAGGCAAATTAGAAAAATTCAACACAAAATTCTTTGAAGAAAAATCCATGCTAATAGACTCCCTCATAAATACTCTTGAAAATAACAATCAACTATCACGAGTACGATGGCAAGAAGCATGTGCAATCCTAGATACACTCATCAAAGAAATCTCCAACACACTAGAACAAGCTTGTAGAGCCCACCCAACACCCCAATTGACAAATAGAACATCTCAA
Organism: Bryoerythrophyllum caledonicum; assembly: GCA_963971425.1. Classification (NCBI taxonomy): domain Eukaryota; kingdom Viridiplantae; phylum Streptophyta; class Bryopsida; order Pottiales; family Pottiaceae; genus Bryoerythrophyllum; species Bryoerythrophyllum caledonicum. Next base: position 16,841,861 of record OZ020523.1, on the reverse strand, counting down.
CAAGGAGGCTATCTACCACGCAAACTGTCTAAAACTTGGAAACAACATCTTACTACATACCATGTTATACGGAAAACTATAAGACTGGTAAAAAACAATTCTCAATGGCGCAACCACCCCATATGTAATGAACTACTAACTCTACAACATACCCAAATTCCCACCCCACCGCCCCCGAATATGCCCCATGATACATGGATAAATGATATTGCAAAAAATGCCAACATACAAGCCAAAAAAATAACCTCAAAACACACTAAAGATAACATTAAAAAATCCATCTTAAAATATAGACAAATATATAAATCAGCCCAAAGAAAATTAACAGAAAAGTATTTAAGAACCTAGAATCCCCACCACTAGATTGTATCAAAGACCAATTTAATAATATTCTTACTAGTCCCGAAGACATTGCAAATGAAATATTCAACCAACAATCAAAAACCAATAGACCAACATTACCAACATGTAACTACCAACCACAACATCAAAACAAATGTACATGTGCAATACGCCAATACCCATGGCATGACCTAGATGGATATACCTTGGACAAAAGAGGCAAACCAGAAATCCCACTACATCAATATCTTAACAGAGCCACATACGACACATGCTTTCAAAATCTTGGTAACAACAAAGCCCCAGGCCCAAACTACATACCAAATTCAATATTCAAAAACATGCCTCCAAGATTTCATAAATCACTATTCCTAATCTTCTCTCACTGCTATAAACAAAAACAAATACCGACCTCATGGAAATCAAGTGCAACAATTTTACTATACAAAAAAGGCGACCCGTCCATGCTACCCAACCATAGGCCAATTGCACTAGCTAACACAATATACAAACTCTTCACTAGTATACTCACCTCTATACTATCCTCATACGGTGAAAAATTCAAAATCCTACATGACACTCAAGAAGGATTTAGAGCAGAGAGAAGTACCGCTAGACAAATACAAACTATAATAGCCACACTAGAAGACGCAAAATTCACTAACCAAGATGAATACATATTATACGTTGACTTTAAAACGCCTTTGGCTCAATAGACCATGCTTGACTACTAACAATAATGATGGACCTTGGCTACCCAAAAGATGCAACAACACTTGTAGGAAATATCTACTCCCAGTCATCCACTTACTATATTGGTGAATACTTTGGGAAAACAAAACCTATACCCATACAAAGAGGAACCATACAAGGAGACACCCTTAGCCCATACCTATTCATTATATTCTTAGAACCACTACTCAGATGGCTAGAACGAGGCAACAACGGATACACGTTTGGCACATCACAAGTCACAATAAACTCTGCCGCATACGCAGATGACCTCGCCGTCAAAACTAACAAAATCAAACATATACAAATACAACTCAATAAAATTGATAGATATTGTAAATGGGCCGGTATGGATGTAGGTGTCCCAAAATGTGCCGCTACCGGATGCCCAAAAAATCCAAATTGAACCCTACTACTTTCAAAGCCCTAATACAAGCCTCTAACATCAATTACCGCAATCAACCGATCCCCACACTACATCAAAATGAACCATACATACAGTGGTCAGCAGAAGTGTTCGGACAGTAATTACAATCTCAATTTAATAGTAACACTTATCGAGTTTGGTAGGTAGGTGCTGATTTTTTCAGCTAATTATAACTAAAGAGCCACTTGTAAACTAGAAAGAGTACCATCATTCACATTGAGCCACTTGCATGGGCTGCAGTTCATGATGTGTCAATCATGGGTGTCCAATTCATTATGCACACAAGTTGTGCATCTGAAAAATCTTGAGAATCGACATGTATTTATGGAGACCTCTTGCATTTCAAGACACATTGTGATTGAATAAGATTGCTCTTGATTAGCTATGGCTCCTAGAAGGACTCTTGCTGAACGTAAGTTAGTTCTTCAGATGCATGAGAGAGGGAATTCGTACTCCGAAATTTCAGCGGTTCTAGGCATCTCTCGAAGCACTTGCCATGCTATTGTGCGGAGGTTTACAATGAGAGGTCATTTGAGAGATGCTCCTTCACAAGGGAGACCTCGAATTCTTGATGAACGTGGTGATCGTGAGGTTGTAAGGTTGTTGAATGCACCATCTAATGGTACAGCTGCAGCAGTGGGTAGAGAAATGCGATCTCAAGGATTGGATTTGAGTGATGATACAATTAGAAGATGTCTTCAGAGGCAAGGATTGAGAGCACGAGTGAAAACTAAGAAGCCATTCTTGTCAAAGAAACACAAAGCACGTCGATATGCATGGGCAAAGAAGTGTAGGCATGCAAGTTGGATGGACTGGAGTTATGTGGTTTTTTCAGATGAGTCAAAATTCAATTTGTTTGGCTCAGATGGGAGGCAGTATTGTTGGAGGAAGAGAGGAGAGCATCTTTTAGATCAGCATGTGCAACCTACTATCAAATTTGGAGGTGGAAACATTATGGTTTGGGGATGTATGACTTGGGAGGGAATTGGCAACCTTCGTCTTATAGAAGGAAACATGGATAAGTTTGTGTATCGTGAAATTTTGGAGATGGAGCTCATGAATACTATACACATGTATGATTTAGGAGAGGAGAATGTTATTTTTCAGCACGACAACGATCCCAAACATACTTCTAAGTATGTTACAGATTGGTTGTTAGCACAGAAGTTTCAACTAATTTGGCATCCGGCTCAATCTCCTGACTTGAATCCTATAGAACACCTTTGGAATGAAGTAGATCGTCGTATGAGAATGTCAAAGAAGAAACCCACTAACAAGAAGGATTTGTGGGAGAAATTGCAAGAAATTTGGTATAGCATTGAGATTGATACCGTGAGGAAATTGATCATGTCTATGCCTGAGAGAGCTGCAGATGTTTATCAAGCAAAAGGTGGCTATACACGATGGTAGTCATTATGATTGTACATTCAAGTTTTTAGGTAGTCCTCATGATTCTACATTCAAGTTTTTAGCTTGATTTTGTAGCTCATGGCTTTGTTTCCAATGTAAATAGATAACCACTTCACTTTTTGCATAAAGAATTGGACACCCACATCATGTGTTTTATTTTTGATTGATTACTTGATTGACATTTTTTATTATGAATGTTATGTTACATGTTTTTTGTAACTATGTGATTGTATGTTTAAATTTTTACAACTTGAATGTGAGTTACGTAAGAAAACTAGCTCATATTGGAAGTGGAAGCGTCCTGTCCGAACACTTCTGCTGACCACTGTATACTTAGGTACAAATCTTGTCCCCTCAATGAAATGGAAAATCCAAATTCACACTACAACCACAAAACTCATCAAACAATGCAAAGAACTAACAACATGCCCGACCACCATGAAACAAAAAATAAAAATGGTTGATACCGTACTACGCCCAGGTGTGGCATACAGTTTCTACGGTGTACCATACTCTATGCCAGCTATCAAAAAACTTGATCAAAAAATAATAGCCATACAAAAAACCATATGTGGGTTACCAAAATGTATGTCAAACGCAATAATCCAACTCCCACATAACCTATTTGGGCTTGAAGCCTTCTCCCTCAAAAATGCATATCCTCGATGTATAGGCGAACAACTACAAAATGCGTTAAACGATAAAGGCAGACTTGGAAAAATATATAACGGATTAACTCAATATGTCCTTGCCCAATACGGTGGCGCCGAATACATACCCAAAATTAAGAAAAGTGACTGCATAAGATCACCAATAACACGAACACTCTTCTTATTAAAACATATAGCTAAAGCCCATCTTAAAAGTACGCTCCCAAACTTCCTCATTAATCCTACACCACTAGAAACACTATGGCGCCAAGAAACACTAAACCACAACACACTCAATGCCCAACTCTCCCAAAAGCTACTACAAAAACTCCTCTCAAAAAAATATTTTTGAACTAACCCAAATTACTTTACCCAACGGCACACACATCATGAACAACGAGGACTTCAAAAACTACCACTTCATCCCACCCAAACTATTAAAAAGTGCCCTAAATGTTGCTAAACAACTACTTTGCCACCCTACATGCTCCACCACATGTCATATTCCTTGTAACATACACCCATACTCTCATATACTTAAAGATTCATTCATCACCCTCAACAATAGCATCATCCCAAGAAATATCCCCACACCAATCAATCCCTCTAACCCTCCACAAACATACCATCCCTGTCCTCCAACATACATCCCAAAAAACCCTACCACATATCCCATTAATAACATCATACGCCATAAACTTATCCAACACACAGATACAAATAACATACAAAATACCAACACAAAATATTTATGCCAATGGCAACACAATGATAATACATACAATAAATGGCTCCCCCAAAGAGACCTCTTTCCTCGACACGACACCAATACCTCCACACATAACACCGAAAAATTAAAACAATACTACCAAAAAATTCAAAACCAAACATACTCGGATATCATCCTAGCCCACCACCCCCAAGAACAATTCTCAGACTCGAGATCCGTAACACCACCCATAATTTTCCCACTCTTAAACATCTACACAACACAATGCAACCCCGAAAATGATATCCTTACATCCTCAAACACAATTCAAATAGATAACAATCAAGCACATCTATACGATGAAAATGGCCGACACTTATACACCATCCCCGTTACTCGACTTCAATGGTTATGGAATCAATATAATACAAAGTTACAAACCCCTGCAAACAATGAACCAACGATCCAACCCTTTGTAATTGAACTAATATGGCTATACCAAAGATATAAATACTGAGTACCAAAAACTGACCCCCTAAAAAATGCGCAATACACAATACCCACTCCCAATTTAGACTCACTGTGAGTGGCCAAAGTGGGCCCTCACTCTTTTTTCTTTGTTTTTTCGAGTTTTTGATAGTATTGACCCAATTTTAGTTAAAGTAGTAGTCAATCCACCTATTAGAGTCAAAGTCCTAGATTAATAGGCCTAGTGCCATGATGGGACACTAAGTTCCCTATTTTTTCCTCCTCCCTACTAATATGCTTGAAAGTGTAGTGGAAGTGGAGTGGGAATGAAGAGAAAGATAAAAAAGGGGAAAGAAAGGTCCTTGGAAAATGACTAAAAATTGAGAAATGGGACAAAAATTATGGAAAAAATTGAGAGAGTGTCTCCTAGCAGGTAGAAGTAGTGGTAAAATTTCTAGAATTTTCCGAGTTGAATTGCTATTTATTTCTAGGGTTTGACTAGTGGATCGGCGGTTGACCGTTCGGGAAAAATACTTATTGAACTCCAAAAATGCTAGGGAAATTTAGGTAGACTAATTAGGGTGCTGGGAGTCCAGCTGTGTGGTTAGTTTTTTAAGTTATAAGTAAATTGCAAATCATCAGTAGATAGTAGTAGATCTAGGGTAATAGTCTTTAAAAGATCAAAAGGAAAAGAAAAAAAAAAGGAGGAAGAAAAGAAAAGAAGGTGGTTGGGCGTGCTTCCCCATGCACATGCCACATGACAATTCTTGCCACCATGGAATTAATTTTAGGGAGGCTTGTCAGGAGCAAAGCGGCGAGTTAATGCTAGTAATAAACTAAAAACATGCAAAAACGGCTGTAAGTAGCCAATCCTGCACTTCTGTGAGAGGTCATGGGCTGCCTCATTTAAACTAAGCCAGTCTTGTCGGGGAAGAAAAACGAGAAAGACCAAAAGAAAAAGAAAAAAAAAGGGAGAAAGGAGAACCAGCCAGGCGGAGTCGCTGGCGAGAGAGCTGGAGTTCTCTGGATTTCCGGGGGCCGTTTTTTTGGGGAGCGAGGAGGAGTTCCTGCGAGCAAGAGGGAGGACTGGAGCTCTCGTTTTTTTTTTGGGTTGGGTTTTGTTTTTTTTTGTGGTTGGTGGGTGTGCGCCCTGGGCGCGAGGGAGAGCTGGCCTCTCTGCGTTTTTTTTTTTTTGGAGAAGAGGCTCCTACGCGAGCTGGAGGAAGCTCCTGCGAGCTGGAGGAGAGGCTCTTCCGGTTTTGGTGGTGAGCGCACCGGCTGCGCGCGAGGAGGTGTCTCCGTGTTGGTGGGTGCGAGCGCTCCTGGAGCCGGAGGGCGTGTATGCGCGCGAGGTCTCGCTCTTCGTTTTTTTCTGGAAGCTGAAGCGCTCCGGTGTGAGAGGCTCCTGCGCGAGCTGGAGGGTGTACCAGCGCGAGGAGGTGGATCGGCGTGGGTGAGCGAGAAGCTCCTGCGAGCGAGGAGCTGTTTTCTCTTGGAAGACTCTGTTTTGGTGGTGCGCATCTGTGCGCGCGATCTGTGAAGGGTGAGCTGGTGAACTAAAATTCGGTGATGGAGTGCCGCGGAGAGTACGCACCTGCGTGCGCGAAGTAGGAGGTGGCGTGTGAATGTGAGTCTGGTGCGAATTGCTGGAGGTCGTCACTCGGTTGTCGTGGAGCTGCACGCGAGGTCTGGGGAGTTGGAGCTGTTGTGCGAGAGATCAAGAGCCGGCGCGCGCGGTGCTAGCTGGAGAGAAGGTGCTGGAGAGCTGCGAGGAACAGGTGTTAAAATTCCGGTGGCCGAATCTCATGCGGAAGCGCTGGCGAATTTTTGCCAGAATTAGGTATTTGGCCACAAGTTCCTTCAGAACTGAACCAGTTCGCAGCCCATTGACTCCGTCCTGTATGCATAAGTTCGTCTTGGTTCATAATGATGTGTTGAGATCGTTGGTGCATGGAAATTGCTTGTGATGGTGGTTTCTATGTCCTCGGCCTGCTGAATTCGGTTTTAAATGGTTCATTCAAGTTGGAAATGAGTTGCTGATCACTGTGAGAGGAATTTTTTTTGGATTCGGAGTCTCGAGTCAAGAGATAAGTGCTGTTGAAGTTGCTGCCACAAAACGGGATCTGGATCAGGCCTGATCAGCCGACCTAAACTCGAAAAATTAACCAAAAAATAAAATAAAATAAAATAAATAATAAATAATAAATATATATATATATAAATAAAAATAATAGTAATAATCATGATAATCAATAACCGTAACGATTAGATAACAAATAAGTAAATAATTACCTATACCTAATTAATTTATCCGGAGTTAAGTGTTCAAGTTCCAAGGAAGGGTCAATCGAGTCCACATGACTGGGTTAAAATAATAGTATTCTTAAACTCTAAATATATAAATAGACATAACCAAGGATCCAGCCCCAGTAAATTAGAATATACAGATAAGCATCAGGAATGTTAAGTGGTGTAACATTAGGACCTTGTAGGTTTAAAAATTGATTCTCTTAGGGGGTCTATTTTTGGCCTTACATTTGGTGCGTCCGCCGGGAGGAGCTTTTTGTTTGGTTTGATTGCTTGGAAGGTGTTTGTCTTGGTGCTGGATTGCTAAATTTAGGATTTTAAAGGTTCTGAATTGTCTATTTCTGACCTAAACCGTGAGTTGAGTGGTACTTGGTCTCATGTGGGAGGTGGAGTGCGCGATTGCTTGAGGTAAGTTGCTAAATCTATTTTAGTGCGTGTATTCTTGTATGAGGTGTGTTGTCGAAGTTGTAAGGGAGGTGGGGAGTTAGAAGGGTGTGTGGAATTCCCGACCTCCTAACACAAGCACATTGTGTTAGGCGGACCACCTTCTAACTCTTGTGCTTTGGTTGAGTAAGGGGGCTTAGGGGTGAAAGGTTGAGGCCCTCCCACGATTGCTTGAAAGCAATCAGTGAGCTTCTAAGCCGAAGAGGGAAGGTGCATGTGCCCGGGCATGGGACAAGGGCGCCCTTCCCTTCCCCCCCGAACTTGATCTACCACCAAGGTAAGGGCAACTTGTGTGTTATCGATAGCCTTGTATGTTGAATGGGATGAATGTTGTATACATGGAATGGTATGCATATTGAAGGGGTCGTGAGGAAGGAGCACGGCATCAGGTGAGTATACAAACCTTCCTCACTACACCAAACCCTACACTAGGCACTTAGATTCGGTTAGGGATCGAACAGGGAAGGTGAAATTGCAGCCAGGTACGTTCTCCCCTTCTTAATGAATGAATTATGATGAACCAATGAAGGATTTTTTTGTACATGTTGGTGTCGTTTCTCTTAAGTTGGTAATGCCACCCCTTGGAGAGAAATTGGGGATACCTTGATACCAAGGAGAAACCTCCAGGTAGGTGGTCAACCCAACTAAGAGTCTGTATCGTATGGGGCATAGTGGGTGTACCTCGTCCGGAGGTTAGCCCCACATGTAACCTTCTGTTTTGTTTACTTCCCAGCATGGGGGAGTTTGGGAGAAACTTGGAATCATTTTAAGTCAATTATTGGTGTTTACGAAATGTCTTCACATAGGTCTAGAAAACTAAGAACGGCAACTTAATCGTTAGATGAGCCCTGTGACTCGATCTGGAAGATGTTATAGACCGCTTCCCCTTCCCCTAATTTCTACTACTCCAACTTCATTTCCCAATCCTGAGACATTAGAAGGAGGTCCTAGTACAAGAACCAACTCGGGAGGCCCAAAAGACCGTACAACCGTTGAGGAATCAAGCTTTAGGTCTTCCTCCTCTCCTCACTCTTCCCCTCTTCCTAGTCCTGGTGACATGGAAGATCCAATTGTCAACCCACCCCTAAACCCCTTGGTTCAACCAAGGGGTTTGCCTATTGTAGTTCCTGAAGGGCTTCAAGCTGCCCCTATGCCCCCAAATCTTCCTAGTTTCAAGGGAACTAGGGATGAGGATCCCTCGATGCATGTGGAGCGGTTTATAGAGTTATTGACTACGTGTTTGATAACCGACGACCGTTACTACTTGGTGTGGTTTCCAACCACACTCAAGGAATCGGCTTACGAATGGTACCGCAATCATGCGGCATCCACCTTTCGTGATTGGGATGGCCTCATGAGGTCATTCTTGGAACAATACAGACCCGAAGTAGGCCAGAGTGCAGCCTTGACGGCCTTGGCAAGCTTTAGACAAGGGAAGGATGAGGATATTTCATCCTACATCCGTAGGTTTGAGCAAGTTGTCACCCGGTTCGTGGGTGATTTGCTCACGGATGATACCTTGAGACACTTTTTCCTTCAAGGGTTTTATCTAGAGAAAACGATACGGGAAATTCTCCAGACAAGGCCCACCGCCTTAGAGGAAGCTAAGGAGGCAGCTAGGACCGTGGCAGCGGTGGCAACAGAACACGAGAAACTATGGAGGAAGGAGAATGAGAGCATTCCTAGCTTTATTCCCATCCATGCCCGGGAGAAGTCAGACTCAGTTGAACCTCCACCTGGCCCAACAGTGTATTCTCCACCTGTGGTGAATACCATTCCTCTTAATGTCAGGCCCCCCGTTCCTCTACCCGCTCTTACATATGGACCCACTTGGCGTCACGAGATGAAGAAGGAGATCCACGACGCTCAGCAAGGGTTCCAAGACCAACTCCAACAACAATTGAGGGCAATGACAGATCAGATGGCTCTTCTACTCAGGAACCAGAACCCTAATGCCCCACCTCCTCAGATAGAGTCAGGTAGACATTCTTCTGGTATGTGGTGCACTTCATGCGGCGAGAATGGTCACACCATGCAGTTTTGTACCACCTTCCCACACCATTCAAACGTCTATCAACCCCCACACCGGAATCAACAACTTAATCGTGGTCAAGGTCCGAGGTCCCAACCTCGATGGGAGATCTGTCAGTCTTGTGGAAGAAGACATCCACCTGGGAGTTGTTGGTTGGAGAATGGGGTAGTGTGTGGAAACTGCGGTGGTAATCATCCCACAATTAGATGTAGGGAGAAGGACAAGGTCATTCCTATGAGGCCCATGAGAGGGAATTTTGCCCAACAAGCCATGGATAACCAGAGAGGGGCTCGAAACCCTTCGAATGACAATAGTCTCCATCCTCCCAACATGTACTATGATTATAATAATCATCGTCAAAACCACCAACCTCCTCAGGGCTTGCAAACCCAACAAGGTTTTGTGCCTTTTGGCCAAAACCAGGCGCCTATCCAAGATGCCCGATTTGCATCTCCTTCTTCTTCATCTCCCTCTACCACCGTCACATTGACAGAACTCGGGTCTCAAGGAGCTCCTCAAAGTTCTACCTCTTCTCAATCCCATTTTCTATCGCATGAACCTATCATTCCACATCAAGTGGCTCACCTTTCACTTCCCGTAAATGCGGTATTGACACGAGCCCAAAAGGCCAACCAACCCTTCGTAGCTCAGGAATCGGAGGTTAGCTTCGAGGACTCACCACACTTATCAGAGCTCAATGATGTAGTTCATGAAGCCTTGAAGTCCACGAGGAAGGCCAACCAGAAGGTGCCTCCAGTGAATCCGTTGATGTTAGATTCCACCCCTTCCGAAGGCGGTGAAGAACCCCAGAATCCCCACGCACCCGAGCCAACCTGGGAGGGTCCAACAATTCCTACTCAAGAAATAGGAATTAAAATCCCTTCATCCACCTCCACGTTTAGACCGTATGATCTTTGGGAGGACTTGAATAGGTTGAACGCCAACATTACCATTGCCCAGCTCATCCACTTGGCTCCCTTGGTACGGAAAGAGTTAAAGAAGAAGATTCCACTAGCCAAGAGGGTAAAGGTCAAGCCCAATCTAGCTGCTAGAGTGAGCTCTTCTAAAAAGCCTTCCAAAAGGGCATTTGAGGTTCGTGCGGTAGAAATTGAAGCCACTATCGTGGATAAGGTGTTGCCCAAGGTGTTGGTGGATGGTGGTAGTGGTGTAAACATCATGCCTCTTCACACCATGGAAAAGTTAGGGCTAGATATCACAGAGCCCTCACCTTATGTGATCAACATGGCCAACCAAATTCCAGAAGCACCAATAGGCCAAATTTCTGGGTGCAAGGTGAATACAGGAGGGGAGGACTATACGGTCACCTTCCAAGTGCTTCGAATGCACTCAAACAAAAACTCATTTCCCTTACTTCTAGGGAGACCGTGGTTGAGGGCAGCCAACGCTAAGGTAGATTGGAGTGGTGAAAAACCTCACATCACCTATGGTGTCGGGTCGAATCTAACCAAGGTTTATATTCAACCTAGCTTCCCTAAGACCTTGGGATCTTCTAGCTCATCCTCAGAGGATGAAAACCACGTGCCACGCGGAGCTAGAAAGACAATCAAGGGGGTCAAGTTCGCGCTTCCAGAGGTAACAAAAACCACCACTCCTTCATTGAGTTGCTTGGGGCCTAGCCTATACGAATGGGAGGATGATGGAGAATTCTCTACTTGGTTGGCTGAGCACCCGCACACTGAGTCTGACCGATCCATGGATACGTTTTTCATTGAAGAACTTAGTGGTGATCCTCTCAAGGACATTGACTTAGCCATTCTCGTAGATGACCTACGTTACGAGGATGTTTGTGGTGTCACCTTAGATGGCACACAGTTGTCCAATGTAGATCCTATCTTGGATGAAGAAGCCCTCATTTCTCCGTTGCACTTCAAATCCACTTCATCAGGAATACAAGTGGGAAGTGATCTATCCATCTATCCACCAATCCCCCATGACTGGTACAAGGGACCAACGGAACAACCTCATGCGAGTCCAAAAGATTGGCAAGAGATAGATGTATCGTTTGAGGGAGAAGGGCCGCGAATGATAAAGGTTGGGAGCCAACTCACAAGGGAAGGATTAGAGCCCTTTAGAGCCCTAGTCATGGAGTATCGCGATGTGTTCGCATGGTCTTATAGAGAACTCAAAGGCATCCCTCCAGAAGTGGTGCAACATCGAATTCCCTTAATTCCAGGCTCAGTGGCCATTCGCCAGAAAGAGCGCCGAATGAATCCACAACTCCAACTTATAGTTAAGGCGGAATTGGAGAAACTCCTTCAGGCTGGATTTATCCGCCCAGTAGAGATTACCGACTGGGTTTCCCCCATGGTGATAGTCAAGAAAAAAAACGGAAAGTTGAGAGTTTGCATAGACTATCGCAAACTTAACCAAGCCACGCAAAAGGACCACTTCCCTCTTCCTTTCATTAACACCATTTTGGAAGAAGTGGCTGGTCATGAACTTTACACCTTCATAGATGGTTATTCTGGTTATAACCAAATATCCATACAGCCCGATGACTACCACAAAACAGCCTTTACCACTCCTTGGGGCACCTTTATCTATGTAGTCATGCCATTTGGATTGTGTAATGCACCATCCGCCTTCCAGCGGGCTATGACCCATGCCTTCTCTGATCTCCTACACACATCTATGACAGTGTTTATAGATGATTTTAGTACCCAATCATCAATTGAGGAACATTTGGCATGTGTTCGAGGAAGCTTCGAGCGGTGTAGGAGGACGGGCATCGCCCTTAATCCAGACAAGATCTTTTTAGCCGTTGAGAGGGGTGTCTTGTTGGGTTATGTGGTCTCCAAACATGGTAGGGAACCAGATCCGGAGAAGGTCAAGGTGATAGTTGAACTGCCTCCACCCACAGATGTTAAAGGAGTCCAAAGGACTCTTGGTCACATGGGATGGTATCGGGAATTAATTCCCGACTATGCGACAATTTCATTACCCATTAATCGGTTGCAACAAAAGGCGGTAAAGTTTGAATGGACTCCAGAGTGCCAAGGGGCATTTGATATCCTTAAGACCAAGCTTAGCACCTTTCCAGTGTTAAAACCTCCAAACTGGAACTTGCCCTTTCATGTTTATTGCGATGCCTCCTCTATAGCGGTAGGGAGTGCATTATGCCAACCAACTGGAGAGAAGGAGAAGGACTACCCCGTGGCCTTTGCTAGTCGCCAGTTAAACCCGGCAGAAAAAAATTACACCACCACGGAACGAGAATGTCTAGCCATGGTGTTCTCTTTGAAGAAATTTCGCCACTATCTATTGCTAAATCGGGTGGTCTTCTTCGTAGACCACATGGCCATCAAATACTTGGTGAACAAAGCCGACCTTAGCGGTAGGATTGCTCGATGGGTACTCCTCTTGGAGGAGTTTGATTATACCGTGCAATACAAACCGGGTAGGAAACACTTGCAAGCGGATCACCTATCTAGACTATCTGGAGATCCAATTACCACGCCCATCGATGATAGCTTGGTAGATGAGAACCTCTTCCTGGTCTCTTCTTCTCCTATTTGGTACCAGAACATTGCGGAGTTCCTCAGAACCCAACAAATGCCGGACAACTTGGGGAAAAACGATCGTCGGAAGGTGCGCATTAATAACCGCCACTTCGCCCTTGTAGGTGGCCGTCTCTATCGCCGAGGCATTGATGGCATTTTGCGGAGGTGTGTAGAATCCACGGAGATTCCGACTATTTTGGCTTCTTGTCATGATAGTGCATGCGGGGGGCATTTTTCTGGTACCTTAACAGGCCAGAAGGCCTTACGCGCTGGTTATTATTGGCCTTCCATGTTTCGGGATGCCCACGATTACGCTCGACGTTGCGATGCTTGTCAACGTTATGCTAGAAACGACCTACGCATAGAGTTGCCACTTCATGTCTCTCTTCCCCTCGTTCCATTCGAGAAGTGGGGAGTAGATTACATCGGAGAGATTCATCCCCATTCGAGTAGAGGGATGAAGCACATAGTGGTAGCGACAGAGTATCTCACCAAATGGGCAGAAGCCAAAGCGGTAAAATCAAATGATGCCAAGAGTGCTGCTACGTTTTTGTTTGAGCAAGTGATAACCCGGTTTGGATGCCCTAAAATCCTCATTAGTGATCGAGGCAAACATTTCCTCAATGAGGTGTTTGAGGACTTGACCGATCGGTTCCAAATTGACCACCGTAAAACTACACCCTATCACCCTCAGACAAACGGGCACACTGAGAGGGTCAATCAAACCTTGGCCACGATCCTGAGGAAAACGGTCGTAGACTCGAAGAGAGATTGGGATGTTAAACTCCCCGCTGCGTTGTGGGCTTACCGAACAACGTACAAGGTGACCACCCAAGCCACTCCGTTTTCATTAGTCTATGGTGTAGAGGCTGTACTTCCCATAGAGTTTGAAGTGCCATCACTTCGAATAGCGATAGACACTCGATTGACCACCAAGCAGTCCTTGATCCATCGATTGGAACGGTTGGAGAAATTGGATGAGGATCGTAGACTGAGCGCACAACACATTGAGGTTGTCCAGAGGCGCCGAAAAATTGCGTTTGATAAACGCCACAAAAAGCGGACATTGTTGCCAGGGATGTTGGTTTTGCTTCAAGATGCGAGAAGGCTAGAATTCCCTGGGAAGTTTGATGCGTTGTGGTTGGGCCCCTATCTCGTTACCAAGGTATTTCCCAACAACTCGGTCCAACTCGAAACCCTGGATGGTGAATCATTTCCAACACGCACGGCTGGGAGTCGTTGCAAGGAATACCGGACATGATAGAGTGGATTCATTATCACTAGCCCACCTCACTTCGTGACAATTGGCCTCACAACGGGGAGGACATGACTCTTCCGATTCAACTAGTGCCTTTTGACCACTAGTTGCAGCCGATCATGTCTTCTCCATGGGTCAACCATACTAGTCTCATCACTACACTAGAGACAAGTGTTTTCTTTTCTCCCAAATTACTATCAAAAATATATTTTTCTCCTTGCTTTCCTTACCTTCCAAAGAGATTGGAACTTCTATCTCTCTGTAGTCCAAGTTCACTCCGATGAAGGCGGAAGGCGGTTTTGAAATCTTTTTTGGCTGTAGATTCAACCTGGGTCCGTCCAGGGCGAATGGGTTTAACTCAAAAATTGGGACGTGCATCCATTCTGCTAATCTTTCAATTCTTTCTAGTCGAATGCCGTCTCTATTTTCCCTATTTTTCTCTCATTTTTTCCCCCTTCTCTATTGAAATTTCCTAGCTTTTCTTCAATCCCATCACTTATGTCTAACTTCCTAGTTTTCTTCCAAATTCCATAATTGTCTTTCTACATCTCTTTATTTTTTCTCATTACCGTGTGCCGTAGTGAGCAAGAGGTCTAGGTCCACTCTCCTCTCACGAGTCGGCCCAGATGGTCGCCATGTGTGAGTGGCCAAAGTGGGCCCTCACTCTTTTTTCTTTGTTTTTTCGAGTTTTTGATAGTATTGACCCAATTTTAGTTAAAGTAGTAGTCAATCCACCTATTAGAGTCAAAGTCCTAGATTAATAGGCCTAGTGCCATGATGGGACACTAAGTTCCCTATTTTTTCCTCCTCCCTACTAATATGCTTGAAAGTGTAGTGGAAGTGGAGTGGGAATGAAGAGAAAGATAAAAAAGGGGAAAGAAAGGTCCTTGGAAAATGACTAAAAATTGAGAAATGGGACAAAAATTATGGAAAAAATTGAGAGAGTGTCTCCTAGCAGGTAGAAGTAGTGGTAAAATTTCTAGAATTTTCCGAGTTGAATTGCTATTTATTTCTAGGGTTTGACTAGTGGATCGGCGGTTGACCGTTCGGGAAAAATACTTATTGAACTCCAAAAATGCTAGGGAAATTTAGGTAGACTAATTAGGGTGCTGGGAGTCCAGCTGTGTGGTTAGTTTTTTAAGTTATAAGTAAATTGCAAATCATCAGTAGATAGTAGTAGATCTAGGGTAATAGTCTTTAAAAGATCAAAAGGAAAAGAAAAAAAAAAGGAGGAAGAAAAGAAAAGAAGGTGGTTGGGCGTGCTTCCCCATGCACATGCCACATGACAATTCTTGCCACCATGGAATTAATTTTAGGGAGGCTTGTCAGGAGCAAAGCGGCGAGTTAATGCTAGTAATAAACTAAAAACATGCAAAAACGGCTGTAAGTAGCCAATCCTGCACTTCTGTGAGAGGTCATGGGCTGCCTCATTTAAACTAAGCCAGTCTTGTCGGGGAAGAAAAACGAGAAAGACCAAAAGAAAAAGAAAAAAAAAGGGAGAAAGGAGAACCAGCCAGGCGGAGTCGCTGGCGAGAGAGCTGGAGTTCTCTGGATTTCCGGGGGCCGTTTTTTTGGGGAGCGAGGAGGAGTTCCTGCGAGCAAGAGGGAGGGCTGGAGCTCTCGTTTATTTTTTGGGTTGGGTTTTGTTTTTTTTGTGGTTGGTGGGTGTGCGCCCTGGGCGCGAGGGAGAGCTGGCCTCTCTGCGTTTTTTTTTTTTTGGAGAAGAGGCTCCTACGCGAGCTGGAGGAAGCTCCTGCGAGCTGGAGGAGAGGCTCTTCCGGTTTTGGTGGTGAGCGCACCGGCTGCGCGCGAGGAGGTGTCTCCGTGTTGGTGGGTGCGAGCGCTCCTGGAGCCGGAGGGCGTGTGTGCGCGCGAGGTCTCGCTCTTCGTTTTTTTCTGGAAGCTGAAGCGCTCCGGTGTGAGA
This sequence comes from Bryoerythrophyllum caledonicum, assembly GCA_963971425.1. Classification (NCBI taxonomy): domain Eukaryota; kingdom Viridiplantae; phylum Streptophyta; class Bryopsida; order Pottiales; family Pottiaceae; genus Bryoerythrophyllum; species Bryoerythrophyllum caledonicum. The sequence goes on along the minus strand of OZ020523.1, from coordinate 16,825,637 downwards.
GGCTCCTGCGCGAGCTGGAGGGTGTACCAGTGCGAGGAGGTGGATCGGCGTGGGTGAGCGAGAAGCTCCTGCGAGCGGGGAGCTGTTTTCTCTTGGAAGACTCTGTTTTGGTGGTGCGCATCTGTGCGCGCGATCTGTGAAGGGTGAGCTGGTGAACTGAAATTCGGTGATGGAGTGCCGCGGAGAGTACGCACCTGCGTGCGCGAAGTAGGAGGTGGCGTGTGAATGTGAGTCTGGTGCGAATTGCTGGAGGTCGTCACTCGGTTGTCGTGGAGCTGCACGCGAGGTCTGGGGAGCTGGAGCTGTTGTGCGAGAGATCAAGAGCCGGCGCGCGCGGTGCTAGCTGGAGAGAAGGTGCTGGAGAGCTGCGAGGAACAGGTGTTAAAATTCCGGTGGCCGAATCTCATGCGGAAGCGCTGGCGAATTTTTGCCAGAATTAGGTATTTGGCCACAAGTTCCTTCAGAACTGAACCAGTTCGCAGCCCATTGACTCCGTCCTGTATGCATAAGTTCGTCTTGGTTCATAATGATGTGTTGAGATCGTTGGTGCATGGAAATTGCTTGTGATGGTGGTTTCTATGTCCTCGGCCTGCTGAATTCGGTTTTAAATGGTTCATTCAAGTTGGAAATGAGTTGCTGATCACTGTGAGAGGAATTTTTTTTGGATTCGGAGTCTCGAGTCAAGAGATAAGTGCTGTTGAAGTTGCTGCCACAAAACGGGATCTGGATCAGGCCTGATCAGCCGACCTAAACTCGAAAAATTAACCAAAAAATAAAATAAAATAAAATAAATAATAAATAATAAATATATATATATATAAATAAAAATAATAGTAATAATCATGATAATCAATAACCGTAACGATTAGATAACAAATAAGTAAATAATTACCTATACCTAATTAATTTATCCGGAGTTAAGTGTTCAAGTTCCAAGGAAGGGTCAATCGAGTCCACATGACTGGGTTAAAATAATAGTATTATTAAACTCTAAATATATAAATAGACATAACCAAGGATCCAGCCCCAGTAAATTAGAATATACAGATAAGCATCAGGAATGTTAAGTGGTGTAACATTAGGACCTTGTAGGTTTAAAAATTGATTCTCTTAGGGGGTCTATTTTTGGCCTTACACTCACTAATGTCATCCTTTACTATCGAACAATCATACTTTTCTTCCCCGGTCACATGCTCTACCAAACTAAAAAAATTCTACTCACCTTATGAAAGAGACAAAATATTCGGATCCCTAGGCAAGGCCTTGGACTATAAATGGATCGGAAATGGTATAGCCTACCCCCACAACGAAAAGGACATGGAACAAGCCATACATTGGGCTAGACTTGCCGCCAAACATGATCCAAATAACACAAATACAATCATCATCACACCGAACAACAATTGGTACCAAAACAACAACCAACATTCAAACCCATTTCCAGATTCCCATGTCATTGCATTATTTGAGGCAGACACAATACCATACGAAAAACCTACCATTCCACCCGAGCTAAAAAAACCCCGAATCGAGCCATCTACATTACAAATACTATGCGTCCATCATCAAAATCAAACCCTTGGCTCCCTAGAACAAATTGTTGAACTAACCTCCATAACAGACAATTTAACATTCACCAACTATACACAAAACTGGCCCCACCAACACCTACACAACCTCCCGTAAAAAGAAGCAAAAATTGGTCAAAATTAAACTATGTCAACAACACAATAAACTACTCCGTCACACCTCCCCCTCTCCCAAACTACCCAACTCATACCACACCAAAATTTAACCCCGAACACAGTTATTACACCGACGGCTCCTTCAAAGCACCACAACAAATTAGCATGAGATCTTGGCACAGAGAAAAAGCTAGCTATGGCATATATAATTCTACCAAAGAAATTAGTCTAGCCAAAAGACTCCATGGATTGCAAAATATCCTCAGAGCAAAACTCATGGCCATTCACAAAACACTACAAATCATCACAACAAATACAGCAATGAACCTGCATATATATTCACGGATTGTATAAATGCACTCTACTTACTAAACACCCAAATAACACACCCTACCCTTCACAATAGCCACCCCGACCAAACCATATTAAAGTCAATGGTCCAAATGTTACAAAACCGTACACAAATTACAACCCTCCATAAAGTGAGAGTCCATGCCAACATTGATGGCAACGAACAAGCAGATAAATTAGCAAAAGAAGGCCGAGAAAAAACACACAAAAACGCCAAAGACTGGCACGAACATGCCCATGCCACTCCATACTACTTTCAAAAAGAAGATTGGCCTTTCAAAGAAGATACCCCCGACAAAGGCCCGATCAAATTTTTGGGCAAATATCTCAAAAAACAAGACTTCTACAACAACCTTGATACAATCTCAGAAAATATTCCTAACATTGAAAAGTGGACTAACAACAATGATATAGACAATGAACTCTCTACTAACTTTTGGAAAAACCCCAACATCACTGATTCACAAATCACATGCCTTATCAAATTCCGTACCGGTCAATACATGGGAAACGCCCGTAAACAACTCTTCTTTGGAATTGAAAGATTTCCATCCATAACATGCCCCATATGCCTCTCAATGGACCCCGCCACATGGATTCATGTTCTACTCAAATGCCAAAACCACCACATACACTCTCTAATTGTTAAAAGACATGACAAAGCAGTATGGGAAATCTGAAAACCAATCACTTCCTACAATAAATCGAGATGTTTTATACTAATGAACGCCGGCACTTTTAATAACAATCCACGAGAAAATACGGTCTCCCCTTGGCTACTCCCATATGCATGTATGACCCAAAGATGTCATTGCAACGCTAGGCTCAAACCGGACATCCTTTGTGTTAGAGGTTTACCATATAATGACCCACCACCCGATAACATCAACCAAGACTACACCATCCAATTCATTGAATTCACATATTGCAACGATAGATTTTCCCCGGAAACAATCCAAAATATAATAAATAAATACCAACCCCTTATTGACGACATCATTGCCCTCGGATGGAATGTGGACCCCCTTACTGTAATCACATCCGGCGCTCGTGCCACCACCTTTATCCCATCTATGAAAACTCTAGAAGATACCTTCAAGATACCCACTGAAACAATTAAAACCTCCTTTAAAAACATTAACACCATAGCTATTCAATATGCTATATCCATTCTTCTACATAAACGCAAAATTGAAAACAACCAAACCCTTCCCGATACACAAGACCCCCCTTGATTTCCTTCCCCCGCTTTGATTTATCTTGATTGGTTGGTTTTGTGGTTCTTGGCTACTTGCTTGGTTGGTTTGTGGTTCTTTGGCTACTTGCTTGGTTAGTTTGATGTTTAGTTGGTTGGGTGTTTTGTTTGACTTGTGTTTGGCTACCCGTTACATAGTGTCTACCCTCAAAAGGGGGAAGTAGTTCCAACTTACTAACTCCTTGTCCGGTGGGCATGGTCTTAGTGGTGGAATGAACATACACTTTATTCACGCCGGTCCCCCCTCGGGAACCAGCGTTCTTCTTCTTCTTCTTTTGATCTTGTACAATTTGTCTTTTTTGTTCTAGGTATGTTTTGGCCCCCCCGTATTGGGCGAGGATGTGATGTGTTAGGCCCCTGTATATTTTCCCAAGTCTGCCACTGTCATTTAGAGCGTTCTGGAGTTGTTCTCCTATGCATCTAAGGTATGCGTTTTTTAGTGAGAAGGCTTCTAGTCCAAAGAGGTTGTGTGGTAGTTGTGTAATTATATTAGACATACATTTTGGCATGTTGCATACGGTTTTTTGTGTGGTAGTTATTTTTTGGTCCAGTTTTTTGATGGCGGGCATTGAGTATGGTACCGCGTAGAAGCTGTATGCCACGCCTGGTCTTAAAACTGTGTCGATCATTTTTATTTTTTGTTTCATAGTGGCCGGACAAGCTACTAGTTCTTTGCATTGTTTGATTAATTTTGTGGTGGTGGCATGGATTTGGGTTTTCCATTTTAGGGAGGGGACGAGATTTATTCCTAAATATGTGTATTGGTTTGTTTTGGTGTAGTACGGGTATTTGTTGGTTTCGGTAATTAATGTTAGAGGTTTGTATTAGGGCTTTGAATGCGGTGGGGTTTGTTTTTGATTTATTTGGGCATCCAGTGACGGCACATTTTGGGACCCCTACATCCATACCTGTCCATTTGCAGTACCTGTCTATTTTGTTAAGTTGTATTTTTATGGCGTTGATTTTGTTGGTTATGGCCGCAAGGTCGTCCGCATATGCCGTGGAGTTGATGGTGGTTTGTGATGTCCCAAATGTGTATCCATTGTTGCCTCTATCTAGCCATCTAAGTAGTGGTTCTAGGAATATAATGAATAAATATGGGCTTAGGGTATCTCCTTGAATTGTTCTCCTTTGGATGGCTATGGGTTTAGTTTTACCAAAGTGTTCTCCTATGTAGGAGGTTGAGGATTTGGAGTATATATTTCCCACTAGTGCGGTGGCGTCTTTAGGGTATCCAAGGTCCTTCATTATGGCTAAAAGTCTAGCGTGGTCAATAGAGCCGAAGGAATTTTTCAAGTCGACATACAGTATAAATATGTCTTGGTTTGTAAATCGTGCATCTTCTAATGCGGCTATTATTGTTTGGATTTGTCTATCGGTGCTTCTTTCTGCGCGGAATCCCTCTTGGCTATCATGCAGTATTTTATGTTTTTTGCCATATGATGATAGTATTGATGTGAATGTGCTCGTAAATAGTTTATAGATGGTATTGGCTAATGCAATAGGTCTATGGTTTGGTAGCATGGATGGGTCTCGTTTTTTGTATAGTAGGATTGTTGCGCTTGTTTTCCATGAAGCAGGAATTTGTTTTTGTTTATAGCAGTGGGAGAAGAAGAGGTTTAGTAGTTTGTGGAACCTTGAAGGCATATTTTCTAGGATAGAGTTCGGTATGCGGTCCGGTCCGGGGGCCTTATTATTACCTAAGTTACGTAGGCAAGTGTCATATGTAGCTTGATTAAAATATGTGTGTAGTGAGGTTTCCGGGTCTCCTCTTTTTCCTAATGTGAATCCATCTAGGTTATGCCATGGATATTGTCGTACTGCGCATGTGCATGTAGCGCGGTGGTCCGGTTAATAGTTGCATGTGTTTACCGTAGGTGTGTTGTTTTTTGTTTGTTGGTTAAATATTTTGTTTGCAATGTCTTCTGGGCTAGTTAGTATATTGTTATATTGGTCGGTGATGCAGTCTAATGGTGGGGACTCCATAGTTTTGAATATTCTTCTGTTGATTTTTTTGGGGCTAGTTTTATATAGTTGTCTATATTTGGAGATGGCTTTTCGAATGTTTTCTTGAGTATGTTTGGTGGTGATTTTTCGGGCTTGTATGTTGGCGTTTTTTGCAATTAGTGCTATGTTATTTATCCATGTGTCGTGAGGTAGATGTATGGGGGGTGGATTAGAGATTTGTGTGTGTTGAAGGTTTTGGAGTTCATGAGGATAGGGTGGTTTCGCCATTGGGGGTTGTTATTTACGGTTCTCATGGTTTTTCATATAGTGTGGTAAGAGGTTAGATGTTGTTTCCATGTTTTGGATAATTTATGGGGTAGATATCCACCTTGTTGTGATGTTTGGTTTGTCATTTGTGGTATGGGTTGGGCTTTGCACGTTTGTTCAATTGTGTTGGATATATTGTTGATGAGTGTATCTAGAGTGTGACATGCTTCTTGCCATTGCATTTGGGAAAGATGTTTATTAGATTCTAGTTCGTTTATTAGGGAGTCAATGCATAGTGAGTTTTCTTCGAATAATTTTATGTTGAATATTCCTAGTTCTGTGTTGTTTTGTGGGATGGGGTTGAGGATACGTATGTGGTCATTGTTTGTGTTAATTGGTATACAGTTTATAAATGTGTTGTTTGGGATGTGGAGTTGTGTAGGTGAATGATCGGAGTTCAGATGAATGTTGTTATTTGTTGTGCAAGTAAATGTGGTATGGTTAGTTGTACGGACGTAGAATCCATCAATTAGGCTCCAATTGCTATAGTTGTGTCCTCCTTGTCTAGAGTATGTAGTGTTTGTGGGAATGTAATTAAAGTTTAGATTTCCTGTAAATTGTTTCCATTGTAGGTCTATTATTTGTGGTGGTGTGTGTTGGTTTCCATTTCGTCTACCTATGAGGGCAACGTCTCTATTGAAGTCACCACATAAAATGTGGTTGTAGTTTGGGTTGTTGGTAATATGGGTAGTGATGTTAGTTTTGATGTCCTCGGTGAGTCTGATGTCTTCGGGGTGGGATGGCATGTATATGTGGTGGATTAGCCATGATTGTAGTGGGTGATTGGAGATTTCCAAGATTTGGAGGTATGGGGATATGTTCATTGGAGTGGGAATTTTTTTGACATTGCTTGGAAAGGCATAGTTTTTATGTATGAGAGTGAGAAGGCCCCCTTGGCCCGGTGTATATGGTCTTCTTTGTTGTATGCATCGTGTTAGGGCATGTGTATTATTGAAGATAAGTTTGTAGTCGGGAAATAGTCTTTGTATGTATTTTGTGGATTTTGTGGCCGATATTTTTGTTTCTTGTATGACTATGAGTGTCGGTTGTGTGTTATTGTGTATAATTATGTTTTGTAAGTTTGAGAGCGCGGTGTTGAGGGATGAGGCGTTCCATTTTATTATGCTTGTGTTGTTGTTATTCGTTTGTGGGTTATGGTTTTGTGATGGAATGTGGCTCGGTGGTGGGGGTGGATGTATGTATTCTGGGAGGGGATTTAGGCATTTTAGCGACTCATTTATGATTGTGTTGGGGAGGTAGGGGAATTTTTGTTTTAACATGTCATTTGTTGGGGGTGTATTTTGGTTGTGTATAAAGTCATATAGTTCTTTGTTTATCGATGTGTTGTGATTTATGATGTTTAAATTAGTTTCAAAAAATGTTGTGTAAGGGTGTGGGGTACTAATGTGTCTTTCGAGTGGGTTTTGTAGATTATATAGAGTGTGTAGGAGTGTATTGGTCCATTGGGTTATGTTTTGATTTTGTGTGTTTAGGAGTTGATTACAGAGGTCTATGTTGGGGTGTATAGTAGTGGCTAGGACATATAGAATGTGGGATGGAGGGTATTCATTATGTTGGTTTATATATGTGGCGATGTGTGGATATATGTTATTATGTTGTTGATGTGATATATGTGTGGTTTTGAAAAGGGGGGCAAATTTTTTTGTGTGATGTGTTCGTATTCGGGTTGTAGTTTTATGGTGTTTGGTATAAGATATGTTTTAGCATTCTTTTTGTGCGAAGCAGGGTGTCTTTTTAATATGTTCGGCATGGGTCCCGGATTAGTCTCTATGTCCCCTCCAATTAATATTAGTAGTTTGTAGTTTTTTTGTTTTGTTTTAGAATTTTTTGTTTTTGTATGTGGCTTTGGTATTTTATTTTGTGCTTTTTTGATTGTATGTATTCGACTTTGTCTTTGTGTGTGTGTATGTATATGTTTTGTGCATTGTTGTTACATACTTGATCTCCTCCGGGAAAAGAATGAGTAGAGAGTGAGCTCCGCGTTTCGTGGTGAGAGGAGGTGCAAGGACTTAGGCTAGAAACTCTGAACTCTGTGCAGTGAGAGGTTGTTGGCCTCGCTGGGAGCATACATATGTTCAAGATCTAGTCGTTGGTGAGGCATAGGATGCAGTTCACATGTGTTGGAAATGCTCACAAATTAGATCTGGTAGTTTTTGAGGGGAATGGATCTGTCTTTGAGTGAGATTGTTGCAAGTTTATTCTGAAGCGTGGGAAACTAGTGTTGCTGCGTAGATCTAGACTCATAGACCCTCCTCACCCTCAAATCTGTCCAGATTGATGGTGATAGATCTAGATCTGCTTACCCGCCAGTTAGCCCTTGCTCTTCCTTAAACCACGATCCCAACACACTAAGAGATTGAGAGACACCCGGAGCCAACACTGCCACTAAGTTACAAGCTAGCAACAAACTCAAGGAAGTCAGATCTGCGCAACATGAAGCAAGAACAGCCCGAATGCTCCAACACATACTCGGCACCACAAGATACAAGCGCCCAAACCCGAAGATCAAGCAAACAGGCTATCTCTAAACCCTCTATTTGTGTTTTAGACTATCAGCTACAGATTAGGTCTTTTTTGTCTTGTCTTCTTACATGAGCAAGCACAGAACTAACAACTGTTATAAACTCTAGTATATACCCAGACAATTAGTACAAGAAAGGCAAAAGAAGAAACGACACACGATACAGCTAGTACTCAACCACCCAAAGAAGACAAAAGAAGCAACTCCGAATTCAAGAGCAAGTTGGAGGTGCCAACCCATAGAAGGCATTGCAGGATTCAATCAAGCAAGCCCGAAAACCCAAGCATCACGTTACTCAATGCTGGACAACCACTAACCCCATCAAACTACAACAATCAAGAGGAGTAATCCAAAGCATCAACAAATCAAGGTCAACAAAGTCACACAGCGTCCCACAGTGCAGAAACGCAAGCTACTCAGCACATGAGCCAGCCCCCACTCCACAGATAACCTCTCACCTTCCCTCTCTCATTACATGCAGTAACTACGCTCTATCTTTTTCAAATTATGCATCTTATATTATCATAAAATCTACACAATACTCACTAAGCACACACGGATTCTATAGCTGCACACGTAGTACCAAAACTAACCCAACAATTGCAGAGTCGATTAGACAAAAGACTTGCAGTTGGAGGAAAATCCGTTGCCGCAACAGCTGCTCGCATCCCCCCTGGGCACCTCTCGAAGACAACACCTGCCCACAACATCAAACATATCAAGATTGTGCCACAGAAGAGGAACCCGCAAGAAAGGGTTTACCCCGAAGACTCAACACAGAGCAACACAAGAAAAAGAGAGTCTCATGCAGCTGGTGGAGCAGCCAAGACACAAGAGAGCAGCAGAACATCGGGAGCAGCATACCTAGTATCACCAGAACCGGGAAGCTGCTGTACACCGAGGAAAAAGCAAGAGGAGCAAGACGCAAAGAACCCGCAGAAGAAGACAGCACCGCCAAAGCCAAAGGGGATCGAAGCGGAAGCCTCTCAACTAGAACCAGGAAGCTGTTGTACACTTGGAGGAAAGTAAGCGAAGCACGAATCAATACAATAGTAGAAGAGGAGAACGCTGCCAAAATCGAAGGTGATCACAGGAGGAACTGCGCGGTCAAAACCCAGAAACTGCAGCACAATCGGAGCGGAGCGCTGCCGCTCACCAGGAGGAAAACAATCGGAGCACGACCAGCCGAAGAAACCAGAACCCGTAAGCTAAAGAACACTAGGGGAAGGGTAAGAGGAGCACGACCAGGAGAAGAGAGCACTCGCAAAACTGAGGGGAATCCCGCCGCAGAAGCCACAGGGGATCGCAAAAGGAGCTGCCCAACCAGAACCCGAGAGCTTCAACTCACCCGAAGGAGAGAAAAAGGAACACATCCAGCCGAGGATAGCGACAACAAAGCCGAAGCTGAAGAGGATCACAAGGGAAGACGCTCAGATAGAAGCGAAGCACGACTCAAAGCAATCGGAGCACGACCAACGGAGGAAACCAGAACCCGGAAGCTGCAGATCACTAAAGGAAGGATAAACAGAGCACGACCTGGAGGGGAGAGCACTTGCAAGGCCGAAGGGAATCACAGAGAGAGTCGTTCAACCAGAACCAAGAAGCTGCTACACACCCGAAGAGGAGCAAGAGTAGCAAGACGTAAAGAGCCAAAAGAAAAGGAGAGCGCCGCCGAAGCCACAGGGGATCGCAAAGAGCGCCGCCCAGCCAGAATCTGAACGCTGCAGCGCACCCGAAGAAGGGCAGGAGGAACACGCCCAGCCGAGGAGAGCGTCACCAAAGCCAAAGCCGAAGAGGGTTACAAGGGAAGTCGTCTAAATAGAAGCGAAGCACGAGTCAAAAAACCAGAGGAAGAGAAGAACATTGCCCAAGAGGTCCGTAGAAAGAGCCGTTCAGTCGTAGGAACGAAGATGCGCCAAGCTCGTAGAGGACGCCGAATTCTAGCAAGAGTACAGGAGCGCTGAAGCAAAAGAAAGCACCCCACCCACAACAGCAACATCACGCAGCCCCAGTTTAGCCACCCACGACCTTCAACTCCAAAGCCCACAGATTCCAGCAAAGTGCCAACTCCAAACTCAAGTCCAACTCACTCAAGGCTCAACTCACTACTCTACAGTTGTAAGGTAAGCTTCTACCCTACCATGGCAGGGTATTACAAGAGAAATCTTGACACGGAGATGGTGGAGGAGTCCCCAGAAAGGAGTCCAGTCAAGGTCCAAAGCTCCAAGTCAGCAAGAAAAGGAGCAGAGACCACAAGCACCAACAAGAAGAGTAGAGCCTCCCCATCCGAAAAAAGGTAAGTACATTCAAGCACCCGAACTAACCAAATTCAAATTTTGGTTGGGTTTCCAAGCCATGGAGACCTTAGCGGTGGAAGAGAGAGAGGAGGAACTCTACAGTGATGAGAAGGTGGAGGACATGATGACAAGAGGTATGAGAAAGGATGAAGCGGAAGAGGTAAGTATTGCAAGAATTGCTTTTCCTAGAATTCCACAAACCTTATATCCCATGACAATAAAAGGAATGGAAGGACAACACTTTAACCTAACCCAAATTCCACATGACATCAAGATAAATGAAAATTCTAGTCTCTCCCTTGACTATCACGTTGCAATTTACTTTCCAAACCCCTATCTTGCATGATGATGTTAGGAAGTTGGTCAATGAACGGCTTAACAAAATGGACATTGCACTTGGAAAGAACATAGTGGATCCATTAGTATTTCAATGCTTGAGCATCAAAAAAGGAGGGAGGAAAGGAGTATGGAACGGGAGCATTAAAATGCACTTACTCAAACCCGAATATGATGGACTATTGCTACTTAAGGGCATTAGGCCATTTATACTTGATATTGATGGAGAGCTTGCTCTTGGGAAAGTTTGCAAGGCCTACCATGGAATTGCAAAGAGTGCTAAGCTTTCTGTGAAGGTCAAGAGTGATAGCTTGATGGAGTTCTCCGCCCAAGCCCTCTTCAAGGAAGTCCTAGAGAGTTGTTTCCACCGTGGACACCAATTCGAGATCTCCGGGGTTCAAAAAGACCATGGTAATGCACATGCATTCATCATCGCCACAACACCACTACAAACGAAGAAAATGCTTGCACACCACTTCACCATTAGAGGAGAGGTGGTACAAGCAAAACAAATACAAGACAACAAAGGAGGCAATGGTTTGGTAGAAACCAAAGCAAGGAAAGAAGCCCTTACCTTAACCCTCTCCCTTCTTCCTATTCATCTTGATGTTATGAATACCTCACATGAAATCTACAAAATAATGGGAGGAGCTAACGTAAGAAACATTTGGTTCCACAAAGAAGATGGAAATTGTCACAATGGAAACGCGAATGTGTTATGTGCTAACCCCATTGTGTATAGGACCTTTGTACACAAAACTTTTGTTATGAATGGCAACTACGTAGATTTTGCACCTCATAGAAGGAGCTTGGAAGGCATCAATCGACCCACCAAGGAAGAAGTGAAGGGCTTTGGCTTTGATGATATCAACACCGCAATTGTCAATACCATCTCCACCTACACGTTGCAAGACAAGAACAAAACCATCACCAAGAAAGACATGGTGGAGCTTTTGGAGACCAACAACGAGAAGATTATGAAGGAAACACAAGAATACACCGACAAAATGCACAAAGAACTCAAAGGTGAGATGGAAAACCTTCAAGATGCGTTGTTTGGAGTACTCAAAAGCATATCCGCCATCACGGGGAAGAAGAACCTATCACTTGAAGACAAAGACCTATCAAACATGTAAGGTTACAAGACTACACGGTAATTACTAGTTACCACACTCTACACCATAGGTACAATACTTGGTATAGTATAGACTACAATACACCTCTCAGAATATTAGTACCTAGACACATAGAAAAATACAGGCACAAATACGCAAAAACCAAAAAATGTACGAGGTATTATACCAAATATAAAAATTATTCCAAAAAATACAAAAATATCACATACCGTATTATACACAAACTCTTCCTCCAAAAATACATACATACATCCTCAAAATACATACATACCCAAGGAACAAAAAACAAAAATCTCATAATACAACACAATCTTCTCTGTATTAAATACTACAGCCTTCATACAAAATACAAATACTATACAAACCACTATCCCAACTACTATACCCACTACACCAAATACGAATACCAAATAATGCATACAAATAATTATACAACTACACACACACAAACACACAAACATAATTCTAAAACATATACCCACACAAATACACCAAAAACCACACACATAAATACACCAATAACCGCCTACATACATACACAAACACATAAGAAAAAAAATGATGATGATGATGACAAAAAAACACATACTATAATACAAAATAAAACATATACACACAAAAACCTACACATAAAAACACACATACATACACTTATATACAAAACATCAAAGAAACAAACAAATACAAACAAGGAGCCGCACCATAATACAAACAAAAAACAATACAAAAATACAAACACAAACAAAAAACAATACAAAAACACAAACTCAAACAAAAAACAACACAAATAAAAACAAAGAAATATGTAAAACTACAACTACACACAATACACACAAAAAAACCAAAATCATCACCATAACCACAAGAAAAAACACAATCCTACACACTAATAAAGAAATAAAAACAAAAAAAAACCCACTATACACCTAATATCTCTACATTCGCCATACTTACACATACAAATAAAATAAACCCCCCGTACAAAGATGCGTACAAACTCCCAAAAAAACACAACTCCAAAACCATAAGAAAACACCAAAGAATAACACAAAAAATAAGAATTCTAAAACATACCGCCACACCCAAACACATTAAACTAATATCACTTCTAAGTGGAGACATAGAAACAAACCCGGGTCCCATGCCCAATATACTAAAAAGACACCCTACACCACATATGAAAAATGCCAAACTATACTTCATACCGAACACCATAAAAATCCAACCGGAATACAAACACATTACGAAATCCTTCGCACCGTTCTTCAAAAACACACATACATTACACGACAGACACAACACTACATACCTAAACATTGCCCAATACATACAACAAAAAAACATGCACCCATCAACCCACATACTATATGCCTTAGTAATCACCACCCATCCACACATAGAGGAATGCAACCATCTCCTAAACCCACAAAGCTCAAACACAAGCACATGGACCGATACACTTCTACAAACATTACTAAATCTACAAAACCCACCGGAACAACACATTCACACTACACACCCTTATATAAAGTTTCTTGAAGACAACCAACACATTATAAACCATGAAAAATCAATACATAAAGACCTATATGACTTTATACATAGCCAAACCATTCCTCCCTCAAATGAAACAATAAAACTAAAATTCCCCTACCTCCCCAACACTCTTATCAATGAATTACTGAAATGTTTAGACCCTATACCAGAATACACCCACCCACCTCCACCACCTCCCTACATCCACCCACAAAATCAAAACATAAGAACAAATCAAGAAAATACACACATAATCACCTGGAATGCCTCCTCCCTTAACACTGCCCTTCCTAGCTTACAAACTTTGGTCACACACACAAACACACCACCAGCCCTCATAGTTATATAAGAAACAAAATTATCCGCCACAAATCTACAAAATATATACAAAATATATTTCAAGACTATAAACTCATTTTTAATAATACACATGCAGTCACAAGATGCATTCAACAACGGAGACCATACACACCAGGCCAAGGGGGCCTCCTTACACTAATACACAAAAAATATACCTTCCCGGGCAACATAAACAAAATTCCTACACCAATGCACATATCACCCTACATTCAAATAATCAAAATTACTAACCATCCATTACAACCATGGTTAATCTTTCACATGTATATGCCATCTCATTTTGAAGATATTAGATTTATTACAGACATACAAAACACTATTACATCCCAAATTGATAATAACCCCAATCACACATACTTACTATGTGGTGACTTCAACAGAGACATAGCTTTAATCGGTCGCCAAAACGGAAATAACACCACCCCCCCTCAAAACATCGATTACCAATGGCGTCGCTTCACAGAAAACTTAAACCTTGACTACATAAAAACTGACACACAATTCTCTAGACAAGGTGGCTATAACTATAGTGATTGGAGTCTAATAGACGGATTCTATATAAATACAAACAACAATACACAATACACCTCTACAACAAACAAAGATGTTATTCTCAACTCGGACCACTCACCTGTAAGATTGCACATCCCAAATAACACACTAATTAATAGAACCCCTACAATCACAAACAATGACACTATACGCATACTCAACCCCATCCCAAAAGACAATATAGAAAAATTCAACACAAAATTCTTTGAAGAAAACTCCGTGCAAATAGACTCCCTCATAGATACTCTTGTAAATAACAGTCGACTCTCACAAATACGGTGGCAAGAAGCATGCCACACCCTAGACAAACTCATCAATACAATCTCTGACACACTAGAACAAACTTGTAGAGCTCACCCAATTCCTCAAATGACAAACAGAACTTCCCGACAAGGTGGTTACTTACCCCGCAAACTTTCCAAATCATGGAAACAACACCTAACTACATACCATGCTATACGAAAAACCATTAGAATTGTTAAAAACAACCCTCAATGGCATAATCACCCCATATGCAATGAACTACTAACTCTACAACACATCCAAATCCCTACCCCGCCGCCTCCGGATTTACCCCATGAAACATGGATAAAAGATATCGCACTAATTGCAAAAAATGCCAACATACAAGCCCAGAAAATAATCACAAAATACGCCAAAGAGAACATTAAAAAAGCCATCTCAAAATATAGACAATTATACGAAATCAACCCAAAAAAAATTAACAAAAAAGTTTTTAAAAACCTTGAATCCCCGCTAATGGATTGTATCACATATCAATATAATAATATTCTAACTA
This sequence comes from Bryoerythrophyllum caledonicum, assembly GCA_963971425.1. Lineage (NCBI taxonomy): Eukaryota > Viridiplantae > Streptophyta > Bryopsida > Pottiales > Pottiaceae > Bryoerythrophyllum > Bryoerythrophyllum caledonicum. Next base: position 16,810,514 of record OZ020523.1, on the reverse strand, counting down.
GCCCCGAAGACATTGCGAATGAAATATTCAACCAACAAACAAAAACCAATAGACCAACAATACCAACATGTAATTACCAACCACAACATATAATAGAATGTACATGTGCAGTACGCCAATACCCATGGCATGACCTAGACGGATATACCCTTAACAAAAGGGGCGAACCAGAAATCCCACTACATAAATACTTTAGGAGAGCCACATACGACACATGCCTTCAAAATCTTGGTAACAATAAAGCCCCAGGCCCTGATCGCATACCAAACTCAATACTCAAAAATATGCCTCCAAGATTCCATAAACTATTATTCCTATTCTTCTCTCACTGCTATAAACAAAAATGAATACCAAACTCATGGAAATCAAGTGCAACAATTTTACTATACAAAAAAGGCGACCCGTCCATGCTACCCAACCATAGGCCAATTGCACCACCTAACACAATATATAAACTCTTCACTAGTATACTCACCTCTATACTATCCTCATACGGTGAAAAATTCAAAATCCTACATGACAATCAAGAAGGATTTAGAGCAGAGAGAAGTACCGCACGACAAATACAAACTATAATAGCTGCACTAGAAGACGCAAAATTTACTAACCAAGATATATACATATTATACGTAGACTTCAAAAATGCCTTTGGATCAATTGACCATGCCAGACTGCTAGCAATAATGATGGACCTTAGTTACCCAAAAGAGGCAACTACACTTGTTGGAAACAATTACTCTCAGTCATCCACTTACTATATTGGCAAACACTTTGGGAAAACAAAACCTATACCTATTCAAAGGGGAACTATACAAGGAGACACCCTTAGCCCATATCTATTCATTATATTTTTAGAACCACTACTCAGATGGCTAGAAAGAGGCAACAACTGATACACTTTTGGCACATCAAAGGTCACAATAAACTCCGCCGCATACTCGGATGACCTAGCCACCATAACTAACAAAATCAAATCAATCCAAATACAACTAAATAAAATTAATAGATATTGTAAATGGGCCAGTATGGACGTAGGTGTTCCAAAATGTGCCGCTACCGGTTGCCCAAACAAATCCAAACTAAACCCTACTACTTTCAAAGCCCTAATGCAAGCCTCTAACATCAATTACCACAATCAACCGATTCCCATACTACACCAAAATGAACCATACATATACTTAGGTACAAATCTTGTTCCCTCATTAAAATGGAAAATACAAATCCACACCACAACAACGAAACTCATCAAACAATGTAAAGAATTAAAAACATGCCCGGCCACCATGAAACAAAAAATAAAAATGGTTGATACCGTATTACGCCCAGGTGTGGCATACAGTTTCAACAGTGTACCATACTCTATGCCAGCTATCAAAAAACTTGATCAAAAAATAATAGCCATACAGAAAACCATATGTGGATTACCAAAATGTATGTCAAATGCAATAACCCAACTCCCACATAATCTATTTGGACTTGAAGCCTTCTCCCTCAAAAACGCATATCTCCGATGTATAGGACAACAACTACAAAATGCCTTAAACGATAAAGGAAGATTTGGAAAAATATATAATGGATTAACTCATTATGTCCTTGCCCAACACGGTGGCACTGAAAACATACCCAGAATTAAAAAAAGTGACTGCATAAGATCACCAATAACACGAACACTCTTCTTATTAAAACATATAGCTAAAGCCCACCTCAAAGGTACGCTCCCAAACTTCCTCATTAATCCTACAACACTAGAAACACTATGGCGCCAAGAAACACTAAACCACAACACACTCAATGCCCAACTCTCCCAAAAGCTACTACAAAAACTCCTTTCAAAAAAATATTTTTGAACTAACCCAAATTACTTTACCCAACGGCACACACGTCATGAACAACGAGGACTTCAAAACCTACCACTTCACCCCATCCAAACTATTAAAAAAGTGCCCTAAATATTGCTAAACAATTATTTTGCCACGAAACATGCCCCACCACATGTCGTACTCCTTGTAACATACATCCATACTCTCATATACTTAAAAACTCATTCATCGCCCTCAACAATAACATAAACCCAAGAAACATCCCCACACTTATCAATCCCGCTAACCCTCCACATACATATCACCCCCGGCCCCGCCCCCCAACATAAATCCCCAAAAATCCTACCACATATCCCATTAATGACATCATATGCCATAAACATATCCAACACACAGATACAAATAACATACAAATTACCTACACAAAATATTTATGCCAATGGCAACACAATGATAATACATACAATAAATGGCTCCCCCAAAGAGACCTCTTTCCTCGACACGACACCAATACCTCCACACATAACACCGAAAAATTAAAACAATACTACCAAAAAATTCAAAACCAAACATACTCGGATATCATCCTAGCCCACCACCCCCAAGAACAATTCTCAGACTCAAGATCCGTAACACCACCCATAATTATCTCATTCTTAAACATCTACACAACAGAATGCAACCCTGAAAACAATATCCTTACATCCTCAAACACAATTCAAATAGATAACAATCAAGCATATCTATATGAAGAAAACGGCCGACATTTACACACCATACCCGTTACCCGACTCCAATGGTTATGGAATCAATATAATACAAAATTACAAACCCCTACAAACATTGAACCAACGACCCAACCCTTTGAAACCAAACTATTATGGCTTTACCAAAGGTATAAATACCGAATACCAAAAACTGACCCCCTAAAAAATGCACAATACACATTATCCACTCCCATTTTAGACTCACTAATCTCATCCTTTAGCATTGAACACTCATACTTTTCTTCCCCGATCACATGTTCTACCAAACTAAAAAAATTCTACTCACCTTATGAAAGAAACAAAATATTCGGATCCCTAGGCAAGGCCTTTGACTACAAATGGATCGGAAATGGCATAGCTCACCCCCACAACGAGAAAGACATGGATCAAGCCTTACATTGGGCTAGACTTGCCGCCAAACACGATCCAAATAACACAAATACAATCATCATCACACCAAACAACAATTGGTACCAAAACAACAACCAACATTCAAACCCATTCCCAGATTCCCATATCATTGCAGTATTTGAAGCAGACACAATACCATACGAAGAACCTACTATTCCACCCGAGCTAAAAAAACCCTGATTTGAACCATCTACATTACAAATACTATGCGTCCATCATCAAAATCAAACCCTTGGCTCCCTAGAACAACTTACGGAACTTACCTCTATAACAGACAATCTAGATATATACCGACTATACACAAAACTGGCCCCACCAACATCCATACAAACCCCCGTAAACAAAAGTAAAAAATGGTCAAAACTAAACTATGTCAACAACACAGTAAACTACTCCGTCACACCTCCCCCTCTCCCAAACTACCCAACTCATACCACAAAAAAATTTAACCCCGCACACAATTATTACACCGACGGCTCCTTTAAACCACCACAACAAATTAGCCCGGGCTCTCAGCGCAGAGAAAAAGCTGGCTATGGCATATATAATTCTGCCAAAGAAATTAGTCTAGCCAAAAGACTCCATGGACTGCAAAATATCCTCAGAGCTAAACTCATGGCCATCTACAAAACACTAGAAATCATCACAACAAAACACAAAAATGAACCCGCACATATATTCACCGATTGTATAAATGCACTTTACCTACTAAACACTTAAATAACACACCCTACCCTTCACAATAGCCACCCCGACCAAATCATATTAACATCAATGGTCCAAATGTTACAAAACCGTACACAAATCACAACCCTCCATAAAGTGAGAGCCCATGCCAACATTGAAGGCAACGAACAAGCAGACAAATTAGCAAAAGAAGGCCGAGAAAAAACACAAAAATGCCAAAGACCCACACAAGCATGCCCATGCCACCCCATACTACTTTCAAAAAGAAGATTGGCCTTCCAAAGAAGATACCCCCGACAAAGGCCCAATTAGATTTTTAGGCAAATATCTCATGAAACAAAACCTCTACAACAACCTTGATACAATCTCAGAAAATATTCCTAATATAGAAAAATGGACTAACAATAAAGACATAGACAATGAACTCTCCACAAACTTTTGGAAAAACCCCATCATCTCAGACTCACAAATAACATGCCTCTTCAAATTCCGTACTAGTCAATATATGGGAAACGCTCGAAAACAACTCTTCTTTGGAATTGAAAGATTTCCATCCATAACATGTCCCATATGCCCCTCAACGGACCCCGACACATGGCTTCATGTTCTACTCAAATGCCAAAACCACCACATACACTCTCTAATTGTTAAAAGACATGACAAAGTAGTATGGGAAATCCGAAAACTAATCACCTCCTACAATAAATCGAGATATTTTATACTAATGAACGCCGGCACTTTTAATAACAATCCACAAGAAAATACAGTCCCCCCTTGGCTACTCCCATGCTCATGTATGACCCAAAGATGCCATTGCAACGCTAGGCTCAAACCAGACATCCTTTGTATTAAAGGTTTACCATATAATGACCCACCACCCGTTAATAGCAACCAAGACTACACCATTCAATTCATTGAATTCACATATTGCAACGATAGATTTTCCCCGGAAACAATCCAAAATAAAATAAATAAATACCAACCCCTTATTGACGACATCATTGCCCTCGGATGGAATGTAGACCCCCTTATTGTAATCACATCCCGCGTTCGTGCCACCACCTTTATCCCATCTATGAAAACTCTAGAAGATACCTTCAAGATACCCACTGAAACAATTAAAACTTCCTTTAAAAACATTAACACCGTAGCTATTCAATATGCTATGTCCATTCTTCTACATAAGCGCAAAATTGAAAACAATCAAGCCCTCCCCGATACATAGGACCCCCCTTAAATCCTCCCCCCCCCCCGCCTTGATCTAGCATGACTAGTTGGTCTTGAGGTTTTTGACCGCTTGCTTGGTTTTGTGGTTGGTTCGTTGGCTAGTTGCTTGGTTAGTGATTCGTTGGTTGGTTGATTGGTTTATGGTTATTGGGCGTTTTTGACTACTTGCTTGGTTTGTGGTTGGTTCGTTGGCTAGTTGCTTGGTTAATGATTCGTTGGTTGGTTGATTGGTTTATGGTTATTGGGCTACTTGTTACATAGTAAATATTCTCGAGAGAGGGTAGTAGTTCCATACTACTAATTCCTTGCCTGGTGGGCACGGTCTTAGTGGCGGAACAAACAGACACTTTATTCACGCCGGTCCCCTTTAGGAACCGGCGTTCTTCTTCTATGTATATGTTTTTTTAATGATGTGTGTTTGTCTTTGTATATGTGTGTGTATATGTAGTTGTGTTTGGTTTTATATTAGTATTCATACTTAGTATTAGTATTTTGTAGTAGGTGAGTTTTTTGTTTTGTTTTGGAGTTTTTTGTTTTTGTATGTGGCTTTGGTATTTTATTTTTTGTTTATTTGATTGTATGTATTCGTCTTTGTATGTGTGTATGTATATATATTCTTTTTGATGGTGTGTGGTTGCCTTTGTTTATGTAGTTGTGTTTGGTTTTGTGTTAGTGTTTATACTTAGTATTAGTATTTTGTAGTGGGTGTGTTTTTTGTTTTGTTTTGGAGTTTTTTGTTTTTGTATGTGGCTTTGATATTCTATTTTTTGTTTATTTGATTGTATGTATTTGTCTTTGTATGTGGGTATGTTTTTTTGATGGTGTGTGTGTGTATATGTAGTTATGTTTGTTTTTATATTAGTATTCAAGCATACGTTTGTATTAGTATGTGTCTCAATGTTTGTCTTGGTATTTGTGCCACTATTTGTATTAGTATTTATGTTAGTGTTCGTATCAATATTTGTATTAGTATTCATATTAGTATTTATATCGATTTTGAAGTTCGTATTAGTATCGGTATCAATATATGTTTCAGTGTTTTTATCGGTGTACGTACTAGTATACTTACAAGTATACGTATCAGCATACTTACCATGGTACGTCCCAATATACAAACAAATATACGTTTCAGCGTATGTATCAGTATTTTTTTTTTTTTTTGACACAAGCAAAGAAAGTCTTTACTGCTAGGAAAGAAAAAAACACGGCGAGCCCCTGCCAGGGCCAGCGAGGCCGGGCCAAAACCCGGGCCAAGTTAGTGGTTAGAAAAAAGGTTAGGTGTGAGCCCTAAACTATCACTACTCCTAGCGCAGTAACAAGAAAGCAACTTCCATTTTGGTCTCTTGTCAACCCACGAGGCGAGAATCTCGTTATAGCACCACTGTTTCTTCAAGCGGTTAGCGTAGAGCTCGCTTTTCTCAGGGGCTTGTTTACTAAGGTCAAGAGTCTTGATGCAGGCATTCCTACCATAGTCCACGAGCCCCATCCAAATCCTCGTCTGAGTTTTCTGGTGTTGCCACCGCGTATTATTAAAGGCGGCGTCGTTTCTCTCCATCCAGAGATTCCAAACAATGAGACCCCTGAGGAGAAGCCAAATCTTACTCACAGACTTAAATCTCTTCTGCATGCGGTGCCCAAACACTCCCTGCTTCCACGTCAGAGAAAAAACGGCAGCACTCTGAGTGTTCACAGTGTTATCACGATCGGGAGACGGAGACATGTTCAACAACATCGTCCTCACATTCGCCTGCGGCCTCACAGCATGTCCCTGAGTAAGTCTCGGAGGAAGTATGTTGGCGATAACCATCGCACCCCACTACCACGTCCTTTTCGCCGCTTCGCATTCCCAGAACCTGTGTAACACAGACTCTGGCACGCCACAATTGCACACCGGGCACTGCACGTCAAGAGACTCTTGGCATCTTCCTCTCCAGACGTTCACAGCTACCGCTTTGTGCCACACCGACCAGAGGAGACCAGCTTCCTTCTGAACCCGATTGGGATCCCACACATTCAGCCAATGAAGTTGTATGTATCAGTATTTCCATCAGTAGCTGTGCCAGTATATGTAGCGGCGTATGTACTAGTGTTGTTATCATGTTTTGTACTAAGTGTCGTATAGTATGGTGTCAACTCAATTTTTGTGTATAATTTGCATTGTATTCTTATGTTTATTGTACTATATGGGGTGTGGTAGTTTTTTGTAAAGTAATGAGTATAGTCTCTGAGGTATTCGATATAGTATTTGTATTGAATGTAGTATTGAATACAATATTTGTATTTTGTATAGTCTATTTGTATTTTGTATTGGCATACTTGCGTTCTACTGTGTATTTGGAGTATTGTTTAAATACTGTATGTAGTATACTATGGGTATGGCTTACTATACGATTTCTATATAGTAGCTGTAGTCTTTGTACCTATCTAGTTTGGTTTTCCATCTTCAAGCATTGGGGTGGACATAGTGCTTGCCATGGCTTGTAATGTGGCAATAGATGTGAGGATTGAAAGATTTCAGTTGTTTTCTGGTCACTACGAATTCCAGGAGGCTGCTCAGACTCAGATCGATGTGTATGATATGTGTTGCAGTGCTTGAATGCAAGCCAATTGGCAGATATCATAAAAGAAATGCCGGAGAAGCTGGAATCACCGGTAGCCGACGATGGAGACAACTGGAGTGTGGGGCAGAAGCAGCTCTTCTGTCTTGGGCGAGCGCTTCTCAAGCGAGCCAAGATTCTTGTGTTGGACGAAGCCACAGCATCTGTGGATGCGCACACGGACTGGCTGATTCAGAAAACAGTCCAGGAGTCCTTCGCAAACTCTACCGTTATCAGTATTGCGCACCGCATTCCAACTGTCATGAACTGCAACAAAGTGCTCGTGTTGGACGCTGGTAAGCTTCCCGTTTCTAATCTCATGCGTGACATTTCAGAATGCTCAATGTCATGGACTAAGTAAAGTGCAAGCAACCTCTCGTTGACAAATAACCTTGTTACTAAGAGTGGGTGACAGGTTATTTCCATGATTAGGGACTTCGTACACATCACCATGAATCAAACATCTTGAGTCAATAATGATAATTCAATTCTCACAACAAACACTTCATAGCAGCCCTTTATTACAAGAAATAGCCTTGAGGTAGATATACAATTATTCAAAGTTACTGCCTTTCCAGTGAATAACTCCATCTTGTCTTTCCTAACCAATGGATACGAGCTAGAATTATGGCCTCGGCATTGGATCCACCCATATGATTGATATTATGATTTCAACATTAACTGATCAAGTGTTTTCTTTCAACAGGGAGGGTGAAGGAATACGATAGCCCAGCGAGGCTGTTGGAAAGTAGTACATCATTATTTGCAGCTCTTGTCCAAGAGTACACTACTCGTGGACACTATGAAGCTGTAGAAGACTAAACACGACTTCACCAAGGGTGGTTTTTGTTACCCGACCTAGCACCCAGTGGCGTCGCCCAGCTTCCTTGAAGAGTGATTATGATTCCGGATTAGTTGAGTCGTTTGTATGCACTGACTCATGAAATGAAACATGAATGAAATTCAACTATCAGAGAAGATAAATTACATACAAATGCAAACTTTAGAATCTTCTTCAGATTGTTGGAATCAGATTTGGTTGCGAATTTGGATGTGTTTAACATGTCAAGCCTAGTATTTAGAAGAATTCCAAGGTTATGGGCTGGTGAAAGACCTGTTCAAAGAGATTAAAGTTTGAATTGGGTTCAATACATATTCCATCATATCAATTTTGTACAGAGACAAGCTACTAAAACTGCCCAACTAAAAAATTTCTGATGCGGGGGCTACCAAACTTGCGGTAGAAGCTCGATGGTCTGAAATTCTACATGCTTGAAATGCTCTCCATTTAGGAACCCATGACGGTTGTTCCGGTAAAAGTTAGAACTTTCCAGCAGCTAAGAGCAAAATGCAGCTTCCCAACAATGGACCAGTTATATGGAAACTACAACAATATGATGGAACTGTCGAGAGCGACAGGAAGATATATATCAATAACAAGAGGAACAAAAATGCTGTAAGGTAAACCAGGAAACAGTTTTACAAACAAGAATTTATCCATAAATTGAGGTACAACTTTCTTACATATTCAGGCCGACAACAGTATTACCGAGTTACCGACTGGACACATTTCTTCCTGGCTATCACAGCTCCTTACATATATTTCTGAACATAAGATACTTGAAGTACCAGCTTTTTACACAATTACAACATGAGGCGTCGCAAACTCATGGACACCTTCATTCCCGAGTAGCATTCCCAACATTCTGACCCACCACTCCAGATGCCTCCGAGGGTGGCGCGATTCGGTACAACCTGAGCTCAGACATTCTTCACCATGCGAATGTACTTGTAGGCGTGGGACACAGAGGCGAAGAAGTTCTGCCCAGGTGCGAGGATGGCCTCCGGGTCGAACGTCAGCTTGTTCTGCACAATGCTGTCCCACTTGGACCCGAAGTGGCGGCGCCACTGGGTCACGTCCGCGTGTTTCGGCAGGTACTGCTTGCATCCCATCGGCTCCGCCATGCGCAGAATGCTCTCGTTGTCCGCCATCATCTTCGACAGCGCCGCGCCCTCGGGCAGCTTGTTGCTCAGGAACGACACCATGTAGAACACCTCGTCCGAGCCTTCGGGAATTGCCACCGACATCCTCCTGTCCCACCTGAAGCCACACAAAAACAATCAGACTCATGATGGGTGTACGCCCTCAAACTTCGAGTTCCTTCATCTCTCCGCAACACCAATTTAGAACTCATGAGTCCACTCGGAGCTTACTTGGACTTGTTCATAGGGTAGACGAGGATGGGGCCATTAAACTCAGACGACGCCAAGCGCTTGAACACCAGCTTATCGAACTGCTCCACGGCGGAGGCGGGGACGAAGAGGCTGAGCAGCGGGCCGTGCGTCGTCCAGTGGCAAAGCTTGGTCCACTGGCAAGCGCAGGCATTGTCCCACGACGCAGTCCCCTTGAGCGCCATCTCGGTCTCGTGCACGCGGTCCAGGAACTTGAAGTAGGTGGCGTCGGTCTTGAAGAGCAGCTCGCGGTGGAAGCTCAGCTGTGCCAGCGTGGCGTCCACGGCCAGGTCGACCGACTCGAGGTCCGCGACGAAGTATGTTTTGGCCACCTCCAGGCAGTACATGACGGAGCCCGCGGTAGCGGGGATCATGGCCTCCGAGATGTCGCTGTGGACAAACGGAACCGAGCCCCACCCGTTGACGGCGTTCGCGTTGTTCATCACCAGGAAGCCCTCCACGAAGTCGAACGGCTGGCTCGCGCCGATGAGCGCCTCCTGGTCAGCCTTGAACGTGGCGAAGTCAGTGTACAGCGCGCGCATCCAACGGACTCGCTGGGGCGCAGTCTCCAGCACGATGCGCGCCTTGGTGATGATGCCGAACTGGCCGAGCCCTCCCAACACCGCGAAGAACAGCTCGGAGTTCTTGTCCGCCGAGCATTCCACGACCTCGCCCTTGCCGGTGACCACCTCGAGCTGCATGACGTTGCTGACCTGCGCGCCATGACGGAACGTCTGCCCGCTCACACCTGCGTTAGACAAGGTGCCGCCCACGGTGAGATACAGGTAGTCCGTCCACGACCGCGGCGCAAGACCGTACTCCAGCGACGCCTTCAGCACGTCCACCCACAGCTCCCCACCCATCGCCTCCACGAACGGCACGCCGCCGGACGCCGCGTCGCCCCGCGGCGCCACCTTGATCCCCTTCAAACTCGTCATCTCCACCACGATCCCATTCTGTGCCTGCCATCATGCACAACAAGAGCCCACACACCATCAAGTCAGCTAAGCGATCCGACAAACACCGGTCTCAACACCGACACAACCATACCCAAGCAGCACTGCGGCGATAACACGGTGTTGAACAGGCACGTATCTACCTGGGACCGGCCGCGGATGTTGTGACCAAACCCACGTGCAGCCACGGTGAGCTCGGACTCGGAGCTAGCAACAGCTCGCACAACGGCCGCGATATCCTCCACCGAAGAGGGGTACACTACCCCAGTCGTGACAATGTCGGGGTTGGCGCTGCAGACAGTAGTGTCGTCGAAAGCGAGCATGCCCTGCAGCTTGAGCGACGCCAAGATGTGGCGACTGGTAGCAGAAATCGGTGCCGCTGCTGCAGATGTGAGCAGGCATCCCAGCATGGCCAACGCCATGAGCATTCGGTCGGACCCCATCGTGAAAGAAAGGAACTGGTGTGCGCTCGATCCTGGTCAGAAGCTGTAAGGCGAATAGCTTACGAGATGCAGATTGAGTGGGGATTCGACCACCTGACGGGGCATTTATACTTGCCCACAGGTCGTCCTGATGCGGACGTGGGGCTTTCCCGAGAAAGGAGTACCATTCCAGAGATCAAACGCGAAACGCATGTGTTGCTAATTTTAGTTACATCGTTGTTCTAAGAGTGAATGCTGGATCCTCGATCCATCGGTCACCGACCAGTTAGAACGGCACGAGCAAGTATCACATGGAGTGTTGTGCATTCGTGTGTCCTGAACCCAAGACGTTGGCTATATTGAATATTGTGACAGATTCTCTACCAAAACCAGGAGCGCTGATATCGATCGACTATTTGACCAAGTAACGTATACTGTTTCGAGAATGAGTCAAATTAACCCCTAGAGAACCCTCGCTCTAAAACCAGTCCAAAACTGTCACTACCAAAAAGAGACATGACAATCACATTTTAAAGTGAATTTTGGATTTTTAACAGTAAGATCTTAAAATAGACTTCTATTTAAACATGCCCTAAAATTTTGGTTGCAATCCACTGCACGGAATGATAGATTTTAGTGTTTAAAGTCAAAACAATGGTTCATTTTCTTCCCTGCGTTGAGTAGATCAGCAGACTTTGGGGCTGTTTACACCTAAATGTTTGGGTTGGAGCCCATAGACACAAGTGGTACCCCGCTTGAAGGATGAAACCACTGTAAGCAGGGTACCTTCCACCAAAGAAGGGAATTCTAAGTGGGTTGTGGCCCAAAGTTTACATGTAAACACGAATAAAAGGGCTGTGGACCATTGTGCACTTGGGCTGAATTTCTAAGTAGTATGAAAACGGGCTCTTTTTAGAATTACCCCATAGTAAAAGAAAATTGAACTTGACCAAAAATATGAAAATTATTAGTTACGCTCATGTACAATCTTCATGCAAATAGGAGTGCTCTAAAATGCTCAAAAACATCATTAAAGGCCTGAAAATGGATTCGGAAATGTTTGGATAGCACACAATAAATCACATAAATAGTAGTATAGGAAGGTTTTTATCCAACTTTTGTACATCGAAAGCTAGTAGGCTTGGTGGCTAGAGTAGTGTGAGGCCTTCAAAGGGAGACTAGAGGTGGCCGGTTTGATCCCCGGTGGCGTCGTTTTGGTCACCGCACCGGATCCGGCCGGAATTTGGGGGGAAAGGGGGACCTCAAGGGAGCCCAATTGGCCCTTTTCGGCTCTAGGCAAAGGCTCAAGAAGGCTCAAGCACTTTTGCTCCTCAAGATTCCTGTGAGTCCAAAAATATTGCAAATATGTAGATCCTCTAGAAAATTGATAGATTTCAGTACATACCTTGATTTTTGGCCTTTGAAAATTCTTCTTCCAATTCTCACGCCATCAACAGTAAATGTAAGTTCTTTCTTTGATGAAGAGTACTAACGGGAAAGAAGTTGTCAAAAAACTTCAGACCTAAAATAGTGAAATCCAGCATTAAAATATTATAAAGGATTGGCTGAAATAGATTATAGAAAATACTCTCCCGGCCTTCCGGAAATACAACCTCCTAGAGGTTGTAGGAAATAAGTCTCCTTAAGTTCTAGAAAACACTATTCAAATCTGCCATGTAGGATTCCAACTAGATTTCTCATCCACAGAAAAACCTTTGGGCCACAGCCTGCATTTTGCTTGATGTAAACCCATTTCCGGGGTACCAATTCTTTACTCCAATCAGAACTTGAGAATTCTTTGGGCTCCATCCCTAACCATCTAGATGTAAACAACCCCTTTGACTTCACTTTGTATCAAATTTTTGCATTGTACAAGGTCTAAATCTTTTACCATTGTCTTAAGCATGATGTCATTTCCCAACACACCAATTTTTAGAGGTAAAAAAGGGGTGTAGCATATTCAAAACAAGTGTGCAAGGAGTGGAAGTTCAAAAATTGCCATTTCACGTTTTATTTTTTTGTGAACTGCGTATGTATTCAAATGATAATTGGAACGGTTAACAAGAAGGTTTTCACCACATATTGTTGTTGAAGAAATAAAAAGTGAAAAATATGAAGATCTCTAGGTTTTATGTAGAAAAGATGAAGGTTTTTTCCCCCGTTGCCCGACAATGTATGAAAATGTTTGACTTGGAATAAAATGCCTTTTTACACTAAAGACAAGATTTTTTTTGAAAATTTCCCAGAAGGAAATATTCTTTATATGTGTGAAAAATCTATATGTCAATAGAAACTTTTGTCAAAAAATTTGGAGGTGCCTGGTGTCCCACTTTTGGCTTTAAGTGGTACTAACTTTCAATCCACAAATCCAAAAAATAAAATAAAAATATGTCCACGAAGCTCTTATCAGAGGCAATCAAGAATAAAAATTTCAGAGAAAAGGATTTTTTTTTGAATTTTAGGAACCTGCACAAAATCAGAAATCCCTCCGAAGGAGACTCTGGTCCTTTAGGGGTTAAACGATGCCTGCCCTCGACTGCTGCCTGCTGAAATATGGACGTACGTTGCACGTCCAGTCCTAATATTTCATGTCCGAAGCGAGGAGCTCGTGTGCGATGAGCGACGTTCCAGGCTCATTCCACGCGAGCCGGCGTGAAAGAGCGTCGGTTGGAATACTATCTTCCAAGCGTCAGGAAAGCATTTGAATGTATAAATCAGCCCTTTTTCTTTTCTCTTTTTTCTTTTTTTCTTTTTTTTTTGGTCGATCTGGAAATAGTCGCGAAAAAATAATCCCAGTAGAACAATATTCCCAAAAAAAAGTGGAAAATTTATGATTTCATGTCGCCAAAACTTCATTGATGGCCATTGCAATATCATCATATTGCCACTAATGAACAACCGGGACTCCATCCTATCGCAAAAAAGGATGTTCAATTCTATGTTCATGGAGATGAATTCTCAAAAATGAATATTTAATGGGAAAATTTGGTTTTGAATGATCCCTTGACCTCTGTAGCCAGTGTGGCTATCCCATTAAAACGAAAAAATAAGGGTTGGTAGTTATCCATCCGTTGTAATTTTGTGAAACTATTGTGGTACTACCCTACGTGTTGGTCGGGTTCGTACATAATTAATTCAAAATGGAGGGTGTCCAAAAAATTTGGAAAATAAAAAATATTATCTAAGGTGATACCCATGTAATGCCAAGGTCATACCCTTGTAATATCTAAGCAATACTCATGTAATACCTAGGTGATACCCGTTATGTTAAAAAATTGGTGTACCAATGACTACGATATACAGACTCTCAGAGACACGCACATTGAAACGCTTTTATTATCACTGATTTGTGTTCCAAGGACTCCACTCCCTTTCCTTGCTGAGAAGATGTTGTAATGAAGAATCAAGTCAAACTGTTTGGGTCTGTACTGAATATCATGATCTTGAGGATATGGTTAGTATCTAGGATTTTGTCATATTATGTAAAAAGAGTACCGGCAGTGTGTACTCATTGGGTTGAGACAGAACTGCTGCAAGCGGACCTTGTTTGTGAGAAAAGACGAGCTGTACTTACGGTATCTTTTATACAAGTACCCCCCTTCGCCAGTTTCCTGCTGGTAGTAACTACCGTAGCTTTACTTGGACTAGAATTACTGTAAGTTGGGAACTTATTTTCATTCCAAATGCACTAATGAACTCCAATAAGTTAACGCACATGAGGCCCGATGTGTACATCCCAACAAATTGTTAAATTTGCACCTGAAGCCTCTGCAAGTAGCTTATTTCAAGAAGAAGAAGAAGAAGAACTCTAGTCTTTAGAGGAGATCGGTGTGAATAAAGTGTCTATTTGTTCCACCACTAAAGGGATGCCCTCTGGATGAAGGTTTAGTGGTATGGAACTACTTCCCTCTCTCGAGGGTAGACACTGTAGTATATGAAGCTCAAACGAGCCACCGGGGGGGCGGGGGTTGTTTTAGTTCATTAGTTATATGGCTTATATAGGGGTTGGTTGTTTTCTAGTCTTCTCTTTTGGAGGAAAATAGACATGGTGTACTGGATAGCAATGGTGTCGATGTTTTTGAAAGTGCTTCAAATGGAGGCTATTGGGATTATAAATGTGTGTTCAATTGATTTTATAAAGGAAATATATGTGGTAGCTCTAGCTCCAGCTATGATTACTATTTGAGGACTCACTTTCCAGCCAATTGCAGTGATTTCTATTAGAAAAGGTTGATATTTGTTTATATTTTGTTCAATGGTACTTGGCAAGGATCTATTGTTACAATATGTGAATTCAATGAATTATATAGTGATGTATGGGTTGGGGGCTTCTGGCAAAGGGTGGTTGTATGGTATGCCGTAGACACATAATATGTTTGCTTCAAACCTAGCATTACAGTGGCATCATTTTGAACCACATGTACAGTTGGGTCCAAGGCAGAATGGCATTTTTGGTTTCCCAGTGGAAAAAAATTCAAGTCTGCCCACTTTGAAAGCCTCTAGAGAGATCAAAAATTGGTATTTTACCTTGAATTTTTTACCATGAACCTAAAATCAAGTTGTCAAAAAGCCTATCAAACTTCAAAGCCAAATAATTCACCAAAAAAAAGTTATTCAAAATCTACCAATATAGGTAGTTGTGGAAAAAGTTTCACTCCTACCAACTTCGACAGCCTCCCAAGAATTGAAAAAAAAATTCCTTACTTTGATTTTTTTTTGGTAGAAACCAATTTGTGTTAATAATATATGGTAAAAATCTCAAGTCTAAAAGATTAGCAAAAAATAAGATATTCCCAATCTACCAACATGTGTTATTTTGCGGTATGCTTGTGGAAATCATTTTCACTACAACCAACTTTGACACCCTCCCAATGGCTAAAAAATGGCCCATTTTCCATCAAATTCTTGTCACAAGATAAGCTACATGTTAATGACAAGTGTGCCAAAATTCAAGCTCAAAAAGCTTACACAAAAAAAATAACTCACAATCTACCAACGTGTATGTCCTCCACTTGCCTCTATCACTGCTTGTAACCTAGTAGGCATGGAATGACATAGCAAAAGGAGCTTTTGACCACTAATAATCTTCCACTCTCTTGCAATAACTACTCTTAAGTCACTTGTATTTTTAGGGCATATTGAACCATGTTGAACTGCATCTTTCAAAACCTTCCAAAGATTCTCAATTGGATTGAGATCAAGAGAGTTTGCGAGCCAATTAAGCTTCTCTAGACGGTGTGCTTGCCTCCATTCTTCACATAGTTTGCTTCTATGGACAGGTGCACCATCTTCCATTAGTAATCCTTGTGGTACTTTTTCCATAAAATGAAGTAACTCCCCATTCTAAACCACTTCAACAAAATCCTTTGCAGAGGGCCGATCTTTAGGCATAAAAACAAGTTGTGACTTCTGCCCTCCAGAAAATGCACCCCAAATCATCAAAGAAGTCCTCCCACTCTTGAAAGTTGGAACTATACAACTTGAAGCATAGCGCTCATACATAGTTCTCCAAACATGAATTTGTCTAGAGTTTTTTCCAACTTCAAAAGTAGACTCATCTGTCCAAACAACTTGCTCCCACTTTTCTGTACTCCATCGACAATACTTTTGAGCAAAAGCCAACCGTTGAGACATGTGGCGAGGTGTCAAAAAGATTTTTTGACTGCAATTCGACTGTGAATGCCACTATCATTTAAAGCCTTTCGAATAGTATTTCTACATACTTTAGTAGGACACATATTAGTAATGTCAGAGAGCGTGATGCGACGATCAGCTTGTAAAACACGTTTTATACCACGAACATCTCTATCACTAAGTTTTTTTCCATATTTTTTGGCACACGTTTTGCTACGATAGGTTCCATTTTCTCGAAATTGCTTCACCAACCTCTGAACTGTTCTAACAGGGACTTCAACATTAGCTGCAATTTCAATTCCTTTCTTCGCTCCCTCACTCAAACCCACAATACGTGCACGAATTTCATCTGGAATAGCCATCAATCACAACTTTAAATCTGAGAATTTGATCTAAAATTTTAACTACCTAACCACATGTCCATACATGCTCCCCTCCCAAATCAACCTTGATGTGCAAAATGTGCTCCCAAATCAGCTTGTGCATACCTTCACTCCCAAACCAGTATGTGTAGACCTTTCCTCTCAAATGAACCCTCATGTGCATACTCTTACTCCCACATCACCATGTGCATACCTTTGCTTTCAAATAAGCCCTTTCAAATCATCACACATTCTACAAGTCACTTGTGGTATTCAACTCTCAAAACAAGCATTGATGTAGAGAACAAAAGCTCCTTCATGCGTATGTGGTATTCAAATTCTTAGCAAGTGTATTCATTGGGAAGTGACAAGTGCGCACAGTTAAATTTGGATGTTCTAGATTTTTTGAGAAGCATTTCTTTCTAGGTACTGTATTATGTGGACAATTTCATACCATAAGCTAATTGTCCATGCTTCTAAGCATGAACATTCCCAACATGCTCTTAAATTGCTTTTCACAATTACACATGTTGATAGATTGTGAGTTATTTTTTTTGTGTAAGCTTTTTGAGCTTGAATTTTGGGTCACTTGTCATTAACATGTAGCTTATCTTGTGACAAGAATTTGATGGAAAATGGGCCATTTTTTAGCCATTGGGAGGGTGTCAAAGTTGGTTGTAGTGAAAATGATTTCCACAAGCATACTGCAAAATAACACATGTTGGTAGATTGGGAATATCTTATTTTTTGCTAATCTTTTAGACTTGAGATTTTTACCATATATTACTAACACAAATTGGTTTCTACCAAAAAAAAATCAAAGTAAGGAATTTTTTTTTCAATTCTTGGGAGGCTGTCGAAGTTGGTAGGAGTGAAACTTTTTCCACAACTACCTATATTGGTAGATTTTGAATAACTTTTTTTTGGTGAATTATTTGGCTTTGAATTTTGATAGGCTTTTTGACAACTTGATTTCAGGTTCATGGTAAAAAATTCAAGGTAAAATACCAATTTTTGATCTCTCTAGAGGCTTTCAAAGTGGGCAGACTTGAATTTTTTTCCACTGGGAAACCAAAAACGCCATTCTGCCTTGGACCCTACTGTACATAGAAGTAGCCATGGTGAGACTGTATTTTCTGATGGGTTATTGTAAAGGTACGAACGTTTATAAAAATGAGGCATTGGATTTTGCTATGCAATGTTAGTAGTTTTCTAATTTTTCATACTGATTTGTTGTGTCTTTAACTAATAATGAGTGTATGTGGTGTTGGCACTTGAGTAGTATATGTAACCAAGTGTCTAGTTATGTGGAGTGGTACATGGGGCATGCAATAGAGGGGAATCTTTTTATCCAAAGAAGAGTTTTTTTCCCACATTTCCCATGTATTGGCTGGTCCTAAATTTTATGATACAAGTTTTATATGAGTCTCTGATAAGGGGATTTTTCCAAAAGTCATTGGAGAGTTTGCTATAATTGATGTCTTTATTACCTGCCAATTTTTCTATGTTTGGGAAATTTTTGGCTAAGTCCGTAAGGTTATTATAGAGATTGTGTCTTATGAGGTATTTGTCTAGGAATCGTATAGGGCTTTTGTCTAAGGTGTCGCCCATGGAAGGCCATACATCTCTTTGATAATAGTATGGTGTTGTGTGGACATGTTTGTATGTGTGTTTGGCTTCCCTATGTTCTTTGTCTCTTCCTATTTTGGCTAATTTGCCTGCTTCTTCATTCCCATCAATGTTGACATGTGCCCTCACTTTGTATAAGTTTGTGGATTGTGTACGTATTTGTAACATTTGTACCATTGAGGCAAGGATGACTTTATATGGATGGCTATTATGTATGGCACGGTGTTGTATTTGTGTGTTTAGGAGATATGATACATTTACACAATCTATGAAAGTTGTGTCCGTTCATCTGGGTATTTTGTTATAAAAATTTGTAGTGTTTTGTGGATGGCCATCATTTATGATCTATTGATATTTTGTAATCCATGTAGTCATTTGGCAATTTTGATGTCTTTTGATGCATTATATATACCATATCTAGTTTTTTCCCTATGTTAGTTTCTTTGACTAAATTCTATTGGTTCTTTGAAAGATCCATTTGTGTAGCAGCAATACTTTGGGTTAAATATAAGGGGATAGATTGCGCCATAATCAGGTAGTGATATTCAGTTCGTACTTTGATTTTGGGTTGTATTTGGATATGTTTAGTCTAGTGTTTGCTACGGTTTAGTAGTTTATTATTATTGTTGTAGAAGTGGATGGAGTAATTTTTGTGCATAGTTGTTATATATTTAGGTTTTTAGTATTTGTGTGAGCTGGTTTAGTTGTTCTTGGTTACCCAAAGTTTTACTTTCGTGATGTATGGAAATTATTTGGAGATTCAAGGTTTATTTTCTCGGTTTACAGAGTTCTTTTGGTAAAATAGGTTCGGTACAAGTTACTATATCTGCTTCAAATAATCCAATCATGTGGTAGTTGGAGAAGGGACCCATTTCTTGGTTAATATTTTTGCACTAGTTGTCATCGGGTATCACCATGAATGTGATGTTGGTTGGATTACTTTTTGCTGCTAATCTTGCCCAGTGTATGGCTTCTTCTGCATCTTATTTGTTATGTAGATGGGCATATCCAACGCCTTTCCATTTAAAGTCAAATGTTTTTCCAAGTAAACTTTAAAATAGTTATTAGGTATTTTTTGTTGTTGATGTTGTATATATGTGCCTTATCTTGTTGTATTTGAATGATATTTTTTTGTATGATGATATCATTGTTTGGATTGGTTTTGGTGGTAGAGATGTGTATTAGTGGGAGACTTAGAGGGGAGTAACAAATCTTGTGTCCATGGGTTGGTCTTGTGGATGACATGTGTTTTTATAATGATTAGGTAGTATTTATTTTGTTGTGTTAAATAGTATTGTTTGATACATTCAATACTTTGTTGTGAGGTATTGGGATTGTTCCATGGGAATAAGTTTTGTTGTGGTTGCTATTTGGTGTTGTCTCAAATTGTCCATTGACAAAGATATGAAGTATCATATTTTTGTATGTTACCAGAATCTTTGTATCTTTTGTGTTTGTGATCTATTATTGTATTCATCCAGTATGTGCAACATTATTTTAGAATATGTGGTGGCGGTGGAGGATGATGTGGATGGGGGAATTCGATGGGTAGATGGGTGCGGTAATTATATTGAGATGTATATTGTTATTTATACAAATGTATTCTTGTTTTAAGATTTTTGGGCTTGGATGTATTATGCAGAGTATCTTAGCATTCCGAATAACAGAATAGTTGTTTAGCAATGTTTTGTGCACTTTTTGTTTATTTTGTAGGTGTAGAGTGGTATACTTTAAATCGGACTCATCCATTAGTTGATTATCATTTGGTAGTGTGATTTGGCTTAATGTAGTGATGTTGACGGTAAATAATTTTTGTAGCATTTTCAAAGATAATTGTTAATTTAGTTGTGCCCTCTTTTGTGTTTTTGTACCCAAATACTTTCGAGGGGTGCTGATTCTAGTAAAAAATTCTATATTGTGCTTCTTATATGAACTTTCTCCACGGTTTTGAGTAGCAATAGTGTACAAGTTATGGAAGATCTATAACAATCTTAGCTTTTTAGTCTTGGAAGTTCTTCGGCTCATCTATATTTGACTAGAATGAGGTGTAATAGGCCTCTGTAAATTTTTCATAATCGTCCTTTATCATTGAAGGCATTTTGTATTTGTTCTCTAATACAACAAAAGTAATCAATTTTTTGGGAAAAAGCTTATAGTCCAAAAAGATAATGTGGGAGTTGTGCTATGATATTTGACACGCATTTGGAGAGGCTACATATTTTTTTTTACATTGCTATAATTTTTTTCTCTACTTTTTTTATGGCAGGCATTGAATTTGGTAGTGCATAGAAGTTGTATGACACTCTAGGTCTAAGGACTAAGTCAATTATATTACTTTTTTGTTTCATTGTAGCAGGGCATGCTGTAAGCTCTTTACATTGTTTGCTCTATTTAGTGGTAGTAACGTAAGTCTGGATTTTCCATTTTAGTAAGGGAAATAGTTGAGCTCCAAGATATACATACGGTTTGTTTTGATGGAGTATTGATGCGGGGTTGCTTTTGTAGTTAATATTTGTTGCTTGCATTAGTGCGGTTGGGCTCATTTTGGTCATATTAAGGCATTGAGTAACTGGGCATTTGGGGACTCCAAGTTCCATACCAACCCACTTGCAAAACTTGTCAATTTTATTTAGTTGTATTTGTATTGCTTTCAGTCTGTTACTTATTGCAGCCAAATCGTCAGCAAATGCAACAAAATTAATGGTGATTTTGGATGTACCAAAAGTGTAGCCATTGTTTCCGCGTTAAGTCATCTAAGTAATGGTTCAAGGAATATGGTGAACAGATACGGGCTAAGGGCATCATCTTGTTTAGTGTCTCTCTGAGTAGGAATTGGGTGTGTTTTTTCAAAGTGTTCTCATGTATAAATAGTTGTTGATTGTGAGTAGATTTTGCCAATGAGTATCACAGCATTGGTAGGATAGCCGAGGTCGCTCATAATTGCGAGTAGTCTTGCATGGTCTATTGACCCGAAGGCGTTTTTAAAGTCTATATATGGAATATACATGTCTTGATTATTGAATATAGCATCGTTTACTATTGCAATTAAATTTTGTAGTTGTGTAGCAGTGTTGCGTACCGCTTTAAAACATCCTTGGCTATCATGTAGAATCTTGTGTGTTTTACCATATGTCGTGATAATTCTATACATCATTTCATCAAAATAAGTCGTGATAATTCCATTCATCATTTGGATTTTAGATACAACAATTATTTCTCAAACTAAAAAATAAAATTGCTTTCCTAAGTAAAGGACCACTTTCTCTACCCCTAGTTGTTGCAAGTCCATTTTTCTTATCGCAAACACCTCCTTTACTTGTGATTTTGGCGTGCGATGACCTAATACAAGGTAGAACGTAGATCCATTGAGCTTCTGCAATGTGTAGTAGAAAAATATGCCATTATCTTGAGTCAAACTACGATGGCCCTGGCTGGGCACAATGGACAAAAACAATTTTGCACTCTTAAAATGCATGTATCTTACAATCCGCACGGTCAACTTTTACGAAATTTTTTGGGTGTCTTTTTTTAGTAGTTAGCTTGAAGATCCTACGGTTGAAAATAGTAGACGTATGTTTTAATTAGTCTAATAATATCTCTACATACAATAGTGACATTTTTTTGGCAAGTTTATTGGGGGTGCATGCTATTTGAGCTATCTCGTGAATCCAAGGTTTGATAGGGGTGCCTTCTAGGGAAGGTTGTCGTATGTACGTATATTGGTGATTTTGTATACTGTTTAGTATAGGGTGATTATAGCGGTTTGTGTTTTGTTTAAGGTCACAAATGGTTTACTTGATGAGGTGGTAAGTTGCTATGTGTTGTTTCCGTTTTTTTGCTAGTTTTTTTGACAAAAAAACTGCCTTGTTGTATTGCTCTGGAGTAAGTGGTAAGTTGTGGCAAGTTTTGTGCTTTGCACATTAATTTGAGAGTTTTGGCAGTTTCTTGACTAAGGGCATCTAGGGCGTCGCATGTTTTTAGCCATTGCATATGTATTAGATTTTCCTTGAGATCTAAGTTTGTAATTAGATTATCTATGTGTAGTGAGTTTCTTTTGAAGAATGTATTGTTGAAGTTTTACATGTTTTCATTAGGGGTTGGACTTAGAATTCCAATGTTGTTAGTGTGTTGTCATTTGTTGAAGGTGGACTATTTAGTAGCGTGTTTTGTGGGATTTGAAGTGTTACGGGAAAGTGATTGGAGTTCAGATTTTTGGTGGTGTCAATTGTTGACCTGTATTGTTGGGCTTGTGATTTGTGTATGTAAAACTCATCAATCAGGCTAGTTTCCGTGTAGTTTATCCCACCTTGCCTAGAGTGGTTTGTATTGGTGGGGATGTAGTTTAGTTGTAGACTATTTGTAAAGATTCTCCATACTATGTCCTCTTCTTGGGGTGCAATTATACCATATTTGTAATGTTTGTCTATGAGGGCAATGTCACGATTAAAGTCTCGACATAAGATATGGGTGTAGTTTCGGTGATTATGAATTTGATTTTTGATGTTGTCTTGTATTTTATTAAAAATTCTAGTGTCATCTTGATGAAAGGGCATATACATGTGTAATAGGATCCATGGTTGTAATGGTTGGTTGTTAATTTTTATAATTTGCAGATATGGTCATACACTAGAGGGGGTTGGGATTTAATGATGTTTATGGGGAATGCATATGAGACTTGAGTTATGTATGAGTGTGTTTAGTCCACCCCTTGGCGGTGTGTACCTCATTTGTTGTTGGATGCATCTAGTGAGGCAATGTGTGTTGTTAAATATTGGTTTGTAATTTGGAAAAAGATTTTTGATGTATTTCTTAAATTTAATTGCAATAATTTTTGTTTCTTGAATAGTGATGATCGCCGGTGGTATTTAGCTATTATTGGTGAGGAATTAAGGATTTTTCTTAAAGATAGTTTTCTATTGTTAGAATAAGTCATAATATTTCTATTCACTACTTGGATTTTAGATCCAACAATTATTTCTCTATTTGAAAAATAAAATTGCTTTCCTAAGCAAAGGGCCACTTCTACACCCCTAGTCATTGCAAGTCCATCTCTCTTCTTGTAAACACCTCCATTACTTGTGATTTTTGGCTTGCGATGACCTAACACAAGGTAGAACATAGATCCATTGAGTTTATGCAATGTATAGTAGAAAATAATGCCATAATCATGAGTCAAAGTATGTTGGCCTTGACCAGACATGGTAAAAAAAACAATTTTGCACTCTTTAAATGCATGTATCTTACAATTCGCATGGTCAAAGTTTACAAAAAAAAATTGGGTGTCTTGTCTTAGTAGTTAGATTGAAGATCCTATGGTTGAAAATAGTAAAAGGTTGTATGCATCATTCTAATAATATCTCATCTCAAAGTGGCAGTTTTGGGGTGGTTTTGGTGAAGTATAAGGCATGGTCCTTTTAGGGTTCAGAATGCCACATTCCAAGTTGTTATGTGGGCATTTTGGTTATATATTGTTTGTGTTCTGCCTCTTTGGTTGTTAGGGGTGATAGGGAGGGGTTGGGTGTTTCTAGTATGGAATGAGTATTTCTGTGATTGAATTCTCTGGTAGAGAAGGAAATCTTCCTCCAATTTTTCGTCAGGGATAAATTAAGCGATTTGACAGGACACCCCCATGCTCAGACTTACCGGGTGGGGGACGAGGTGGTGGGGCCAAAACCTGGCCCCTATTTTGTTTTTGAATGACGCCCTAAATTTAGACGAAAGGGGACCTATAGACTAAATTCAGGCCGTAGGCCCCAATTTTGTAAAAAAAAAAGCCCAAAAAAGCCTCTGACCCCCCCAAATGGGAGGCCCAGAAAAATGAGCCCATGCCATCAAGACGGGGCCCACCTTGGGTAAGTCCGAGTGTGGGGATGTCCGGTCCGTGCCTAAATTAAGGAATCCATGAATTATTGTGTCATGAGTCTGATAACTTTATTCCGCTACTCCTGGACATATGACTAAACACACAGCACATTCGTCAAATTCAGAAATTTGTCAACTGATGGATGGATACTGAGGTTAGATAAGAACAATTC
The DNA here is from genome assembly GCA_963971425.1 of Bryoerythrophyllum caledonicum. Taxonomy (NCBI): domain Eukaryota; kingdom Viridiplantae; phylum Streptophyta; class Bryopsida; order Pottiales; family Pottiaceae; genus Bryoerythrophyllum; species Bryoerythrophyllum caledonicum. Next base: position 16,785,735 of record OZ020523.1, on the reverse strand, counting down.
CATGTGAATCTGATCATCTTGGAATTTTTTTGATTGTGTCACTAGTGTGATCAATGCTTGGAAAATGCATCTTCCTCTATTGGATGATGGTCTGGAATGGCTGACCCACTTTGCCTGCATACTGAATCAGACACTACCATGGTTTTCTCATACATTTCTCATAAATTGGCGATGCCTTCCCATGTTTTTCCCATGTTATCTGAAAATATCAAAAGGCCCATTGCAATCTAGTGTAAGCCAATGGCAGAGGATGAAGTAAGGTGATTGGGTTCATTTGCATAAATGAGACGCTTTTCTTATGCAGAAATCATGCGGTTTATTGGTTTACACGAATCAAATAAAGGTATTCAATTGCAAGAAAGAAAAAGGAAAAAGTGTAAACTTGCAAGGGCAAAAGACTAAAGAAAGAAGAAGACAAAGAACTCTGGTCAAAAGTGGAGGTTGGCTTGAATAGAATGTCTGTTCATTCAACCACTAAATCAATGCCCACCGGACAAAGGAATAGTAGTATGGAACTACACCAAAGATCACATTTAGTGTATGTCACACTAATTGATTTATAAATGCTATAACTTTTTACTCTTGATGAATATTTTTACCAACTATGTCTATAATGATCCACCTCCTTGACTAGTGTAGATATTTGTGCTCATAGTAAAAATATTCATTAAGAGTAAAAAGTTATTGGATTTATAAATACCTTAGTGTGACATACACTAAATGTGATCTTTAGTGTACTTCCCCCTCTCGAGGATAGGCAATATAATTATTTTTTGCAAAAATAAAATACATTCCTCTGTGACAAATATATTAATATTTATTATAATATATTTATAAGACTAATATTTACTCGGACCCTCTCTAAGCCACGACATCTTCATACCATCAATCCCAACTGGGGTCAAACTTGCACAAGATAGTAAGCAAACGTACATGCGACCATACGGAGCTCACATCCAAACCCCAACATCAGATGGTGGGCCCCACTTGAAGTGAAATTTTGTTTTCTAACATTTTAAAGTTACACATTGGGAGCACTAGGGAACGACCGTGCCTACTTAGGAACGCACTTGGGAAGATTGGGGAACACATGAGAACGATGTGGGAACACATTGGGAACGGATAAGTTACAAATATGGTAAAACTATAAAGTCAAAAAAGGGTAAACAAATGGTTTAGTTCATAACCAAACCAGTTTTCCACCTCAACCCGATATGGGTGTGAGACACCAAACCCAACCCCGTAGGAGCCGGATTTGGTACCTCACATCACCATACAGTGCTCATGTGCGTATGCTAAGGGCCAAACCACACGAGAGGAAAGGCAGTGAGTTGGATGACTCACATTGGTTCAAATTAGCAAGTGGTTGCCACATGAGAGGAAGTAGGGGGAGTGGCAAGAATGACATGGAACAACTTTGTAGCTTTGGAATTTGCATTGGATGTTGCTTTGGAATCTACATGGCAATGACTTGGCACAATAATTGCCGTTGCAAACTACCAGGCACTAGTGCCATGTTGGAGGAAAAGAATATTTTTCGTGCCACTTGTGCCATGTTGGAGGAAGTTGTGAAACTTCCTCCCCCTCCTGTGTGGTAAGGCCCTTAGTGTCGTGAAAACTCGCTCCATGTCATGCAACCATACTCGACAATGGAATTCCAGATGATATAATTTCATCTTTTCTTCAGCCCAAACCTTGTGGTTGAAACCTACATCGTCCCGAGCAACCCAGATAGCCCAAAAAGTAATGTCGCAAAGAAGGTTCCATAGTCATTTGATCTATTGAATACCCGAGGAAGTCTCTAGGCAAAATTGTTTGTTTAACCCCTAAAGGACCAAGTGTCCAAAACGGTCTTTTTGAAAATTCGGTCAGGTTCCTATGTTGTCAATTTCAAACATTCATCTTTGAAATTCTTACCATAGAAGGGCATTACCAAGACCTTAGTGGGAAAACAATTTTTTTCCTAAATTGGACATTTGATGAAAAAGTTATAGGGTTTTTAATTTCAAATGGGGAGAGCGGGCACCTCGGGCACCTCCAAAAACTTTTGATAGGACACTCTATTGAAAGTGAGATTTTCAGTACTCGCAAGTAATATTATTTCCCTTCATGTTGTCAAAAAAAAATTCTTGTCTTTAATGGAAAATAGCATACCAACCCAAGTCAAACATTTTCACACATTGTCACTCATTGTCGGGCAAGGTACCAAAAAAACTTCTTCTTTTCCACATAAAACCTAGAGATCTTCATATTTTTCACTTTTTATTTTTTCCACAACAATATGTAATGTAAACCTTCTTATTAACCATTCGGATTATCAATCGAAAACATATTAAGTTCAAAAAAAAATAAAGTGTGAATTAACAAATTTCGAGCCTCCACTCCTTGCACACTTGTATATGTTACACCCTGTCTCTACCTCCAAAAATTGGTGTGCAAGGAGCTAACATCATGCTTAACAAGATGGTAATAGATTTAGACCTTGTGTAGTGAAATTTTTTGACACCAATTGAAGTCAAAGTTTGCTGATCCACTAAACACAGGGAACAAAATGAACCATTTGCTTGACTTCAAACACTATAATCTTTCAATCCGTGCGGTCAAAGTTTATGAAATTTTGTACATGTATTACTTAATAAGCCTTTATTGAGATCCTACGGTCAAAACTAAAATAAAAGTTTTTGTTACCTTCTTTATTCATTGCACTAGAATCCATTAATTTTGAAGTTTTTTGGTGTAAAACTGCCTTGGTACGTTAGGGGTTAAATTGGGTCTCTCCCATGGTTGCTAGGACAATTAAGGATTTGCAGAGTTCCATGCTTGTTGGGCTTGAGTGCACGACCAAAACTTGAGAAGCAAACTTTCTTCCAAATCGCAGTCACGATCTGGGCAAGTATTGTGGATGGTGTCCGAGATTTGGCCTTACTTTTGTTCACTGCAACAGCATTGGTCATTTAATTTGTCCTGCCTTCTTCCTTGCGTGTAATAGATCTCTTACGTTGTTCCACCAGAGGTGAAAAGCATCTAGGGACGAAGGAACACATAGGATCTCCTTATTGACCCTGGTCAAGCGTTGCACCAAACCTCAGCCTCGGTTGGGTCCATTTTTCTAGCCTTGCCCGTTTTAGGATCCTAGAGGCTTTTTGGATTTTTTTTCCAAATTTCGGGCTTGCGGCTCCTAATTACCCTCTATGACCCCCGTGTCTATCAAATAGGGCCCCCTCCAACATAGAAATAGGGGCCGATTTTGTCCCTAACCTCCCCCACTTTTACAAGCCTGAGGCTTGGTGCAATGCTCGACCGGGGTATTTAGGCAAATCCGAACACCACCAATCTTCACGAGTCATACCAGACAGTTGTTGATTCTGTTTGTCATCCTAAACTTTTATTAATAAGGTACCCCTTGCTATCTTAACCCCTAAAGGACTAGGCCTTGTACTTCACCAAAACCACCCCAAAATTGCCACTTTTGAAATGAGATATTATTAGACTGATTAAAATAATCATTTACTGTTTTCAACCATAGGATCTACAAGCTATCTACTAGAAGAAGACACCCTAAATTTTTTGTAAACTTTAACTGTACAGATTGAAAGATATATGCATTTGAAGAAAGCAAAATTGTTTTTTTCTACTGTGCTCGGACTCGTCCAACACACTTTGACTCAAGATAATTGCAAATTTTTGCACTACACATTGCATAAACTCAATGGATCTATGTTCTAACTTGTGTGAGGTCATTGCATGCCAAAAAACACACGTGTCGGATCTGTTTACGATAAGAAAAATGAACCTGCAACAACTACGGGTGTAGAAAGTGGCCCTTTCACTTGGAAAATCAATTTTAATTTTTAAATGGAGAAATATTTGTTGGATCTTGTCGTAGTTTGCAGAGTCAATACTCCTCCGGAATGCACTCAATCGTCACTAAGTGCTTCCAAAGTGAACCACTCCGGTTTCGTTCCCACAGAGATCTATTTATCCTTTCAGATTATCCAAAACCACTAATCTATTGATCACCTAGGTTAGTTATTCTATTGAGTAATGGTTCCGGATCCTTCCGGATTCCGGAACTCTAGCAAAACTTGCCGGAACAAGTTTCCGGAAGGTATATACAGTTGTTTCCGGAAATGATTTCCGGAGAACAAGAGGGTAGTTTGATTTACCTCTGTTCCTCCTCAGAGCGGCTTCCGGAAGGTTTAAACGAGTGACCGGAAGGCCACTAATCCTATTTTGTGTAAGTGGCCGGATTCCCCACTGCCTTGTGACTTTAAGTGGCTAGACACCCACTGCCCCGGAGTTTATAGTGACCGGACAATCACTCTCCCTAATCTACTAACCGGTGATATTGTGTTGATCCTAGACTTAACTCTCACGACATCCGGAAGGCCTTCCGGATGTGGTCACACAAAGGTAAGTCCGGACTACAACAACGGTCCGGTAGCACTTTTGTAGCCCTCTAAAGATAGTGATATAGTTTTACTTGGGAGGACTCCTTCTAGACTCACATAGCAGGTTTTTCCTATCGTGGGGGTAAACTCCGGCTTTGGACCGGAATCCGGATTGACACGGAATATTCCGTGCCCTAGAGACTACCAGGAACACCTCTGCAATATATCTCTTCCCTTCTTGGTTCTTCCGGACTCTGAAGGTGACCATGAATACCTCTGCAATCTCCTCTACTTATTCCGGACAGTCCTCTGCTGGAGATCCAAGCCGGTTCACTCCTTAGCACAACAAAACATCCTTCTCTTCAAAGAAACTTGCACAAATACGTACTACAACAACGGACCTTGAACCTCACACGTAAAATAACTCTCTTCACAAGTACTAGGTAGCAAATCCAGTTATAGCTCTGAAATATATTCAACGTAAAGGAAAAGAAAACAAGGTGATGAGTTTTCCAAAACCCATCTACTAAGTACTAGAACTATTCTCAATTTAAGGCTTATCCTATCTCCAAGAAATTCGGAGGATCTTATCCCTCAAGTTAAGGATCTTATCCCGAAAAATCCGGAAAAGAGAATCTCAGATCCTATTTTCCCGGGTCCGGATTCCGGACATCCGAAAAATACGCAAAATTCCGGAAGTGTTACAAGTTTTCGGAAGTCTTAGCTTCCGGATTAAGTAGCCGGGTGCAACTCTGAGCCCCATCGTTAATCGCTACCTAATTCCGATCACTAAGCTGCTACTCCTTCTAAATCTAACCTACCTAAGGGGGTGATCCAACGCTCTTGAATCGAGGACTGGTACGCCTCGTGGAAGCCTCTGCCTTGGACTTACCGGCCCTCCTCCGCGGGGGCGTAGTAGTTGCCGGAGTGTCTTGTGATCCGACTCTGGTAGTTGGAACCTGTGATGCTGCTGGTGGAGCTGGCTCGGAGGTGGAATCCACCACAATGGTCTCCGGAGCTTCAGCGAAGCCTTAGAACTGGGCTCCAGGGCTGGAAGGATCGGTCGCCAAACACCTCGTAAGCGGGAGAATTGACTTCCGGCGGCTTGATGAAAGAGGAGTAGGTTGGGGTCGGAGGGGAGAAGGGGTTTTGTTCGGACTCACCTCTGGGAGTAAATCCGTCCAGTGCTTTCCGGTACCGGTGTTCAAATTGCCGGGAGGACTGCAGCTCATGTGTGCGGTAGGCTTCGGCTGAGTCAAGTTCTCCTTCTGCTTCCCGGAAGCCTCCGGATGTACGCTTGAAGGTCCGGGTTCGTCTGAGGATGTCCGGATCCGGACCGGAACTGCAAGGTCCTCTGGTGCTTGGGTGCTCCGGTCCTCCGGTCCTTCCGTGGTTATGTTGGCCACCAACTCCTGCATGCGGCTCCATGTCTTCTCCATCTTCTTGCCGTGGTCGTGTAGAAAGCGTATAATCTGAACCCGGTTCAACTTGCTCTCCTTCTCCAGCTGATCTGTGAAGAGCAGACTTCGGTTGACAGTGTCAACCGGGAATGCCAGAGCTGCACGTACCTCGATGAAGGCTTGGGCGGACGCGTTTGCTTGATCTTCGGCCTCCTTCAACTTCTTCCGGGACTCTGTCAGCGCTGTAAACGTCTTGTCGCACGTGGCGGCAAACTGATCTCGACACTAGATGATAGCAGCCTACTGAACCTCTAAGGCTCGAAGTCGGAGCGTGTTCTTCTACAGCTCCGCAATTGCTGTCCGTATCTCTACAAACTTCTCTACCTCCAGCTCCTGCCGGATACCGTCAAGAATCTGCCCATATCGTGCCTCGGGTTGGCACACGATCGCCGCACACCAATCCGCATGTTGAATGAGCTCAAGTAGGTCGGGTCCGTCAAGTCCAACGAGGTGCGGGGCTCCGCCGGAGGAACACGACCTGTACGTGGAGCTTGTTCAGGGCCTTGTTGATGTTGACCACCTGTTGGCTGAATCGATGAAGATGGTCCCGGCGTTGACTCCCTCGGTATAGATCGGCTTCTCTTCCGGGGTTGCGGAACAACCTCATGTATAGAATCTTCAACGTCCTCCATTCCTTCGTTGTCGGACCCTGGCTCCGGATCGCCATAGTTCTGGATGTTGAGCAGCAACTCGTACGCGTCTTGCTCGTCCGGGGTAAGCACGTCGTGTTGGGCGTAGAGATGAGTGAGGTACGAGGAAAGTGGAGTGCTGGCCCTCTTCGACTTCTGGAGCCCTCTCACCATCCGGTTGACCATCTCGCTCATAAGCGAGGCCCAATCTATACTAAACTTCTCCCTCATCGACCCTAGAATGGTGGTGGCCCATTTAAACACCACCCGTTTAGGTTTTTCCGGGTGAAAGATCGGGTTTAAGAACTTTACCACAATCTGAGCGTCTTGATGCCAGAGGTCGTCGGTGCTGTAGCCTTCCTTGGGGTCGGCTTGCTTCGTGAACTCGTCTCCGAGGATGTCATCGTTTCGTTCTGCCGTCTTGACGATTCCGCTGCCGAAGGAGTAGGTACGCTGCCACTCCGAAATACCCCACGTCTCAGGGTGAGCTCGTATGGTTCCGTCGTACTGGTTGTCCGGTGCACCAAGTATCTCCACCACCAGCTTCGCTTCCTTCGCACCCCACACTACGTCGAGCAACCCTCGGCAGGCCATGATGGTGAGGTAATGCTCAAGGACGGCCTTCTCCTCCGGATCTGTCGGTATGATCGGAACCACCCGTTGAACCGCCGACTGGGTTGTTGTACCTCGAGTAGCCCGGGAAGGTTCCTCATCTGTCATTTCTACAAAAATTCCTCACAACCTCTCTAGTACCACCTGCACGCACTGACCTTACCACACACCCTCACTACCGGAAACACTTCTGTTCTAATGAAGTCAAGAAGGTAAGAAGCAAGGGAGAAGAGAGGAGAGCAAGCCAAGAAGTGTGGGAAGCCAAATTTAGCTTCTTGCTTTTATACTTTATGTGGTGTACGGTTGGCCGTTACGGTCATGATGGCGGTTCCGGCTCCTGACCGTTTCCGGGTCCGGGTTCCTTCCGGCTCTAGAAGTTTCCGGTTCCGGATGATTCTGGAAAGTTCCGGTGGTGAGGGTTTTCTCCGGTTCCGGATCCCTTGGATTTATGGCAATTCCTAAGAGCTTTTAAGGATCTTGGGTACCCCTTAATTGTCTTATTTGCTATTTCTCTTTTCTATGGTTTAAACCTACCTTTCTAACATTCTAATACTAATTTTTTTTTGTTTTGCCGGATTTTTAGGTTAATTTCCGGAACCTTGTGGGAACGGATTCCCACAGATCTAAAATCCAAACGGTGAATAGAATTATCATGAGTAATTCCAACAATATAAAAAAATCAAAAAATTAAAATCTTTAATTTCCATGCATTTTTAAGTGAAAACAATGAAGATTGCCAAGAACTTTCCTTCACTACTACCTGCCTCAAAAAAGTGCAATTGTCCACTCTACAATAGCACTATTCATCTCTATTTGTTTGAAGCACCATGATTTTTTCACTATATGTCCCAAAAAAGAAAAAAGAATCCCTAGGAAGGCAACCCGTATTTCTTTTATCACCTAAAGTTTCAAGAAGTTATCTTCAAAAGTGTATTTTTAGAAACCTGCCAAAAACTGAATTGTTCCCCGCATGGACAAATTGTCCATTAGGGGTTAATACTACTCTTTTCTTTGGAAGTGGCCATTATGGTAACCCAACCTATTATAGCCACAATAAGCAATGTGCATATTTGGAGAGGACGCATAGTGATAAAGAAAATAAATCCAATGATAGTGTAGAGCATTACAATTTCATCCCAAGTGATTTAATTTTTTTCAAATAAAATGTGGATTAGTTATTTATTTTCAAAGTGGCTTGCCATATTTAGCCTATAACTACTACTAGGTACCCTCCATTAGCATCGACCATAAGTAAGGGGTCTTGACCAATAGCAAGCCTTAAATTAGAAGTGTGAAAGAGTGCATTGTTTGTAATTATATCTTGAGTGTTTCATTTGCTTGTGCAATTATTTCTCTACTTCTTTTGAACCTCAATAACTACCTAATAAGAAGATGGCGGTGATTGGCTGGGCTACCTCATATCAATGGAAAAGCTTGGTGGTTCCTCGTCTAGAATCCTTCTTAACCTTTTAGTGGCCAAGTCATGTTTCTCCAAAACCAAGACATGAGCTGATCATTTCTTTGAATTAGGCTTGATGGAAATATAATGCCTAGTTTTAGTATCTAACCTTACAAGATTGAACTCAAATCATGACCTTAAATTTGAAAAGAATTTGCACAACATTCAACGATTGATGGAATAGATTACAGTGTTTAAAGTTACCATATATTGGAAATGAAAATTGTAGACTTTGGAGGGTATACTACTTTGTTCATCAATAGATTCTTGCAAGAATCTTTGAACTTTGAATAAAAGAGGTTTGCATGTGCACTAGGCCAATAGCTTTGCATTGACATATCATGTATGAAGAAATCATTTGTACATGATTATTGATGATTATTTACTTTTGTCTACTTATTGTATACTAAAATGTTCCAAACTTATGCAAATTAAAATTAGTGTATTTGATGTATTTGTTAATTGATGTATTTTGATGGTATCCATTGTATTATAGTATATTTGATGTATTTTATGTTGTATTACTAGTTTTCCCATGGGTTCCATATCTCCAAAGCATGATCTGATTTTGGCAGAGTGTTCATGTAACGTGTGTGCAAATCTAGTTTTCAAGTTTCACAACCTAATTTCTCATGGATTCATGCAAATTGAGTTTTAACACCTCCATAGCTCCATTTTGGATCTTGTGGGCACTAAAGGGTTAATCTTTTAGAGGAACTTTTGCCCCTCAAGGTACTTTTTGGCATTTTAAAGTGGTTCTTGTGATGTTGATTTTAGTATTAAACTTCTATCAAGATCAACATTGAGGTTTACTCCATAATTTCTTTGAGATTGTCGAAAAGAAAACTTTTCATTTTTGCAAAAACATAGATCTAAAAGCAAGTCAAAGGGTTTTTTTTTTTAGGCACAAAAAAACCGGAGTCTAATTGTAGAAAGAAACACAAGCTACACAAAGAATTGCGCCAAGGCCTACCACGTGATGGTAAAGAGAAGACCCCTACACACTCTCTCTAAAAGAGCCTCAACAGACTACAAGGTTCAAGATTACCCTGTTTAGTACACATCGCCTCAAAAGGATCTCAATGGTGTTGAAGCACGCGGAGGCTTTAGCATGCATGTATCAAAATTGGCGGTTATAGCCTTGCCCCAAGCAATCTTGCCATAGTTGGTGAGCCATTGCCAAATTGTGCTCTAAAATTTCTAGATTGACCATCAATGTTGATTTAACACCCAATTGTTCCTCGCAATCTAAATAGTCTACCAAGAAATGCGACACAAGAGAAGTTGGATTTTACTATCTTCCAAAAGCTTCCAAATAGGTATATTACTGGTAAAAAATGATTGATTAACCCCTAAGTTACCAAGCCATTTTAAAACCAAAAACACTTCAAAACTAATCGTTTGAGTGCAATAAGTAAGGAAGAAAACCAAATATTTTATTTCCAATCTTAATTGTAGGATCTCAATTTAGACTTATTGAGTAATGTACTCACAAAATTTCATGAACGTTGACTGCACAAATTGAAAGCTCATAGTGTTTGAAGTGCTAAAAAGGGTTCATTTTCTTCCCTACGTTTTGGATCAGAAGACTTTGACTTCACTTGGTTTCCAATGTTTGCACTAGTCTACAAGGTCTAAATTCATTACCACCATGTTGAGCATGATTTTAGTTCCTTCTACAATACTCGGCAGCTAAGATATGGAAAGTACGTTTCCACACTACACTGTTGCCAACTTTGACACCCTTCCAAGGGCTGAAAATTTGTCAATTTACCATGAAATTTTTGGAACAAGATCATTTCTATGTTAACAAAATGTGTGCCAAAATTCAAGTCCAAAAGATGAATACATAAAAAAAAATTAAAATCTACCAAGATGTGTAGTTATAAGTCAATCACAGCTTCCAACTTTGACACCCTCCCTAGGGCTGATTTGTTTTTAAATTACCGTGAAATTTTTAGCACAAGATCATCTCTATGTTTATAACAAGTGTGCCAAATTCCAAGGCCACATGATGAATACAAAAAAGGATATTCAAAATTGTTCCTCATGATTATATATGTTGGTGGATTTTGAAGATGGTTTTTTTGTATTCACCTTCTCCCTTTGAATTTTGGCACACATGTTATCAACATAAAGGTGATTTTGAGCCAAAAATTTCATGGTTAACTAACAATTTTTTAGACCTAGGGAGGGTGCCAAAGTTGGCAATAGTGAAATGGTTTTCCTAATTGTTTCTCACAACCACACATGTTGGTAGATTTAGATTTGCTTCTTTTCTTTTGTGGATATTTTGGACTTGAAATTAAATACACGTATATTCAACATAGAGATGGTATTATGTCCAAAATATCATGGGAAAAAATCTGTAATCCACTTCAAACACAAGTGTCCAAAATTGGAGTTGTGAAACTTTTTTCATAACTACACATGTTGGCAAATTTTGAATATCCCTCTTTGTATTCATCTTCTAGACTTCAAATTTGGCACACATGTTGTCAACATAGAAGTAATCTTGTGCCAAAAATTTCATGGTAAATTGACAATTTTTTAGCCCTTGGGAGGTTGTCAAAGTTGGGAGTAGTGTACTGTGGAAACTTACTCTCCATATCTTAGGTGCGGGGTCCTATACACCAATTTTTAGAGGTAAACAAAGGGTGTAGCATATTCAAAAGAATTGTGCAAAGAGTCAAGGTTCAAAAATTGTCAATCCAAGTTTTATTTTTTGTGAACATAATATGTTTTAGAATGAGAATATGAATGGTCAATGAAAAGGCTTACACCAAATAATGTGGTAGGGAAAATAAAATGTAAAAAGTATGAAGATCTCAAAGTTTTATGTGGAAAGGAAGAAGATTTTTTGGTACCTTGCTCAACAATGTAGGACAATGTGTGAAATTGTTTGACTTGGATTAATATGCTATTTTTCACTAAAGACAAGATTTTTTTTTTGATGTATGGCTTCAGGAAATAATCTTATTTGCTAGTATGGAAAATCTCACATTCAATAGAGTGTCCTAGCAAATGTTTTTGGAGTTGCCCGACGTGCCCGCTTTCCCCATATGAACTTGAACACCCTATTTCTTTTTTATTAAATGCCAGATTGAGAAAAAAGTTGGACTCACACAAAGTAATGTCCTACTACAATAAAAATTTCAAAAAACAATGTTATAAATTGACACAGGAGCAACGTGCCCAAACCTTCAAGAGTCTCTCGAGGGGGATCTTGGTAATTTAGGGGTTAAGATTAGGTTCACCCCATCGTTGCCCAGGTATGTTAGTAATATTATTTAAAATCTTGATGATGTAGCACCAAATATCACCAGCATGCAATAGTCTCAAAATTGGTAAAGAATGGAGTTTTCCTGAAAGTACTCGGGGTTTGAACCCTGATTGTCACCCCAAAACGCTAATAGGGGTTGTACACCTGAAAGTCCACTTGTTTTTGAGAAACATGGTGGTTTGGTTAATTTTGGGGTTTATTTCATAAATTATGGTCCTTTGTCAGCCAACCAACATGCTACAAGGTTAATCATCTAGGCACACTCACTGTCCAAACATAGATGCAAGGTGGCATTGGTGACTCCAAATTACTAAATTGGTTACATTAGCTTGTTCCATGCGCGTGGCCCATAAAATATGGAGGGTGAGAATTTTCACCCTGCAAATATTGCCGTATTTAAATCTCACCCTACTTTGGTGAATAGAGAAAGACACAAGGTCCTTAAAAGATGCTGCACCGGGTCTTTTTTGCTGACACAAGGTAGCCACCCTTTAAAACTCAGACTTTCAGGAAAACTCTAATATTTTCTTGCACACCTTGGTCATACATTTCACGGGTATTATCAACATTAGAGGCAATCCAATTTCTCCATTGATTCACTGCAGCTGCCTTAATATGACATAATTTCCAAACAAATCCCGCTTCTTTCCCAGCTCCTTCAAGGTAGGTATTAGACCATTTAAGATAAGCCCCCCTAAAATTGACAAGTTAAAGGAATGTGCATATATGGAGGGAGGAGATAATTATACTATTATTTTTTGTGATAGCCAATAGAATTACAGTTCCAATTCAAATGATTTCATATTTTTTCGATGAAAACTGAATTAATAATGAATTTTCAAACTGTGCAACCATGTTTAGTGGGTGGCCAGCTGTAGGTACCGCCCATAACCAACGACCAAGAGTAAGGGTCTTGACTAATAGCAAACCTCCATTTGGAACTCAGTTGGTGGTAATGGGATGGAAGAGGGTTAAATACCTCAATTTTATAGGCGTTGGCTATGGGTTTTTGTTGGTTATGGGAGGAAGGCTTACCTTATCTGAATCCAACTATTGAAAAAACACTCAGGTACCACACTTTCAACTACTAATTTAGTGGATCCCTTGAGTTAATTTCAGGATTGCTATCTTGTGAGCCGTGAGCGGCGAGCGGCGAGCGGTGAGCACTGAATTTTTTTGTTTTTTTTTCACAATTTTTTTACAAAATTTGAAAGCAACGCCTGTGGCCGTTGCTTATATATAGTCTATCTTGACATATGAAAAAATCATGTAAAACTCTACAATATTTGGACATATTGAAGTCTGAATTGTTGACAACTTGATGGGCTTAGAGCAACAATTTTTCCTCAAAATGAAAGGGGCACTTATGGGTTTGGTATTTAGGTTAGGGTAACAAAACAGGTTTGAATTACTCATTGGTCGTATTTGTATTTATTTCATTGAGAATGGAACTCTCCCAATAATTTTAAAATTAAAAGGATTAATAGAAGGCCATACCCTTACAATACATATATGATATCCATATAATACCTAGGTGATACCCGTGGTGTGGGAACCACCTTTAATTGAGAATTTGTAATACTTCAATAAAAATTGTTTGATACCGACGATTGCGTATGGTACGAAGTACGGAAACACGTTCATGTTGTTCAGCATACTATGAAAAACGTGGTGAATTCTCAAACACAATAGATAAACGATTATACTGAAGATATAAAAAATCAACACGCATTGTTAACTGGCTAAAAAATCAAATGGATAATTCAAGTTTCCTCCCCTGATAGATCGTCCGAGCTATCCTCATAAATACCAGGCGAACTACTATCCGTACCACTACCAACCGCTTCTCCGTCTATGAACTGCTATGCTGCGGACCTGCGCTGGGCTACTCGTGAAATCCGTGGAGGAGATGGTAACGCAGCCATCGCATGTGCAATGCCCCAATCCCAAGGATTCATGTGATACGAGCGAGGCGGACTCATCAAAGACCGTGACAAGCGCGATAGCACCCTAGTCTGAGATGTTGATGGTGAAGCCATCAACGACGTCGACCGACTGCATTGATCAAACAAAACGTTGATGTCAACGAATTAAAAAGATCAAAGGCAATAAACTTCAGAGCAAAGTCATTTAACAAAACTCAAGACTCTAAACTTATTTACAAGTTCTCTTGCGAGCTCTCTTCACCTCGGACTCGTCATCATCGACCTCCAATGGGCGTTTTCTGGATCCTTCTTCAACCGGTATATTGACTGCTGACTCAACTTCCAAGATACTGGGAATCAAAGGGCGCAGGACCTCATCCACCAAATCAGCGTCCTCTTCTAATGCAAGGATGTGGCGCTTCAGGGCCATACATGCCTTGATGGATGCACCTAAACGGTTGAAATAAGTACGATGGAGTTAGCAGCTGATGGTAATTAAATAATGACAGAAGAGGAACACGAAAGAATGCTTACCAGTTGATGCTGTAAGATCAAGGATGATCTCATCTTCCTGGGTACAAAGGTCAACAAGAGCCTCCATGAGGTTGGAGGACTTTTCACGAGCTCCACGCCATGGCTGGTTGGTGGAACCTCTCATCGTCAAGGTCTCCTGTGTGATCAGATTGGTCAAGTGACCATCTGATGACAAGTGAATCCCTTCCAACAACAATTCCATTCTATCATTGAATGAAAAAGGAACCCAAGGCTCCAAGTTCCTCACATAGCACTTCACCATGAAGCAGTTGTGAGTACGCCCGGGATGGCCCTTGCGTGAGAGAGATAAGCCGTTAATGGCAAACCACTTTGTCTCCTCACGGAAGTCTGCCCACTCTGCCCATGTATGAAGCTCGTTAGAGATGAACTTCGAGTCCGAGTAGAACACGATGAGCGGTGCCCCGTCGCGAAGCAAGGCTCCTGCCATCTCGAAGCATCGATGAATCCATTGGGATTCCCGCTTACCTCCATCAGACTGTTGACTTGGAAGTATGTTCCAACTCGGCACCACACCACCGCCTTCAATTCCAGGGACCGGCAAATCCTCTGGGACATCAAAAATAATCATGTCCACTAAACCGTCATCGCAAGGCTCTCCACGGTGATGGCGCAACCGCGATCCAAAATGTACCTTCATGAACTCCCGCATCTCTGACCAAACAGATCGCAAGTCATCCTCTTCAGCTATATTATCGAACAAAGTCATAACACTGAGAGCGCTCTCACAAATCACCTCCACTCCGACATTAGACTCCAGATGCTCCACTGCTGGAATGGTGTAGATCGTCTGCGAAGGCTTGGCCACATAGGTGGAGGGTCGGCTGCTGCCTGAGGGGGAAATGCCTTGCGTCGGTGCCATGGCAGCTGGAATAGCAAACGCTGCTGCCCCTCCAAGTTGAGCAAACAGTTTCTCAGGCCCCTCCTTTGCCACCAATGCTGCCAATTCTCTGTTCCTCTCCCTCGTCTCCTTCTTCAACGTTTTGGCTTTGAGATTCTCCACCCTTAAAGCTTCCTTCTCCGCCGCCTTTAGCGCCGCCTTCGCCGCCCTTTCCACAGCCTTTGCACGATCTTTCTCCAAGAGAGAAGCGTCAACTGGCTCAATCGAGGCAGAGACAGAAGATGGAAGCATGTCGCCATCTCCACCGGTGTCGTGATGTAAATAACTACAGTATGTAAAAAAATAATGTAGATACAAAAAGTGTGGTCGTAGAGTGACCTACAGTTTAATTCAATGTGGGAACAATTGGAGCTTGTTAGCCTAGCTTGGATGTACTGCATCTCTTGTCTCTAGCTCAGGGGTAGGTAGGTGGCCAGTTGGCTGTTTATTTTCCTGCTCTCACTAGCAAGTGCCAAGCCGCAGCCGCCCGAACAGTTCAACGAGTTCAATGAGACTCGAACTCGGAATCAGTCGGCGGATAACAAACGGGCTCTAACAGCCAACCAAGTCTACAACTTGGCGATTATCATCGAGCCCGCAATAGTCTTATACTGCTACAGATAAGTCGTTTGTTTCTTAATCTGACTTTACTGTGGACCATCTTTTAGATGGAAAGGCATCTATGGCTACTTAAATTTGCTTAGCCGTTTCCAATTAAAGAAATGTCATTGAGTTAATGTTAGGGAAGGCAAGCTTCTTGATGAAGTTATCGAAAAACATATAAAGGGTAGATGGTTGCCGTGCCTTATACATTACTTCAGGTCATTATTAGTTTGGATTGTTTCTTCTTAGTTTCTATAGGTTGATAGTATGGCTTCTCAAGACCCTGATGATTGGGAGTTTCCTTTAGCTCACTCACCGGATGATCTAATTCAACTTTCTCAACCATCAACATCAAGGCGACGTGTGCGAGAGGAAGTAGGGCCTTCTGAGCGTCGTGTTCAACCACGTACCGCTTTTGATCCTCAACAAGTTCCTTTGACAAGTTTAAGAAGTTTACAACCGGAGGCAAGAACTTTAGTAATCGTCTTGGAGGCTGGAGATGTGCTTATCGAAGGCCATCAAGTGGTGTTTGAAGGGTGTTTTCAAAACACTAATGAAGGTCAAATGGTAATCCGCTTGTCCAATGACCTTGGTCACCGTCTTTGGCTTCAAGGCCCGCTCAGACACTTGAGTAGTGAAAGGCGATCAAGTTACATTGCTGCTGTTCTTCGTGAGATTCTTGACTTTTTACATGTTTAATCCATCTAGGGGCTGAAGTTGAGACCATTTGTTGTTATTTTTCTTAATATATATGTAGTTAGTTGTTGTTGTTGAAGAAACCCGGTCTTTAGATTGATGACCAGGTAGTTAGTATTTAAAAATACAAAGGATAGAAAGGATAGGGGGATGATAAGAGTTGATAAGGGGGAGAATTTGGGCAACCAATGGGGTTTAAGATGCCCATGTGGCCTTTGAATGGGCTGAGGTTAGTTGTGATTGGCTCCTTTCCCTGTTTTGGGGGTTGGGTTCTTCCTTACCAAGGAGGGGCTGGACTGCGGGGGCTCTCTCGGGTTGTGTTTGTTTTAGTTTGTTTTGGATTTTGAGTATGTTGTAGCCCTTGTTGTTAGCTCTCTATGAAGCTATCACTCGGTCTTAGAGCTAAAAGTATGAGTGAACGGCGCCTTGTCGAACACAAGGGGGTCTGCTGCCCCATGATTTCATGAGCAGTAGGTTTGAAGCCTTGTAGCGAGTTGTACAAAGTATATCTAAATGACATCTTTGGTGAGTGTTTGTACACTGTAAATAGCTTTCCAAAGAGCTATCTTATGCTCTATTTCGAGCTTTTGTGAAGTCATAGCACTAGTTTGAAAGAAGAGGGGTCAGCTGATTTGAGTTTTTGTAAGAAGTAACTTTGATTGCACATAGCGGCTGGCCAGATGGGTTTTTGGAGGTGAAATTTGGTGTGTGTGTGGTGTATTTTAGTGGCTTTTCAAGTAGCTATAGCACGACTCATTCCGAGTTTGTATGAAACCGTAGTGGTATTTTGAATTATAAGGTTAATCAAGAGTTTAAAAGAGAGTTTGAGTTCGGTTTGTACTTAATGAGAGGTTAGAGAAATGATTTCAAAGGGAGTAAGGGTATATAGGAGAAGGGTATGAAGTGGTTAGGGTATGTAAGGGTAAGGGTATGTGGGATTGTGGTTAATTAGGGAATTAATTATCTTAATCAAGGTTAATTGTGTTAAGTAAGATTAACTAGTCTAATTGTAATTAATTAGCTTAACTAAGATTAAGTGGATTAATTAAGGTTAATCATATTATTTAAATATAATTATCTTAAGTATTAATTAATTATTATTAAACGAAATTAGTTAATTTAATCAGAGTTTAATTAAGGCTTGATTTAGATTAAGGATATTTAATGTTTTGAGTTAAGTTTTTGGGAGACAAGTTCTACAAGACATCTGCATCATGTCTTATTATATGTACATCGAGTTTTATTATACAAGTTGAAGATTGAAGGCCTTTCTCGTATGCTAAATGAGGACTTATGAGTTTATATGGGCTTGAACACAAAATTATATGTTCCATATTCTCCCTTTCCCTCTCTAAACTAAGTGCAGCCAAGAACCCTGCGTTTTCTTGAAGCAAAAACTCTCTACACGACATTTGGTGCTTCCACTGAGAGAGCTTCAAGGCATTTGGTTTGGTTAGGGAAAGATGGATGATTCTGGTGGGACTCGAGGTGGTGGAGGTGGTCAGAATCTTGCGGAGGAGTTTATGAGGACCATGCAGATGCTTATGGGCCAACAAGCTGCTAATACATCGGGACAAGGAGCTACGAAGGCTTTGAAGACTGTCATCAACAAATTAGGGAGGTTTGATGGCAAGAATGTCTCGAAGTTTTTGAGGGTCTATGGGTGCGAGATGAAGATTTATCAAGTACCTGGAGAAAGGATGATAGAGACTTTTCACCTTGCAGTTGTACCTGAGATCAGGGAGAAGATCAGACAGTTGCATGAGGGTATAGATGTGCCCTCATGGGCTGTATTTGAAGAAAGACTCAGAGATGAGTATTTTGATGAAGATACGGAGAGGATGTCCAAGAGAGGGTTTCTTGATTGGGTGGAACAACGACCTGGCAAACACATGGGGCCTAACGAATTACTCAGAGAGTTTGAGAAGAAGTTTGGACAGTTACCTTTGGTTGAGAAGCGGCTTCTGGAGGTGAGGAAGTCTGAGCTTTTTCTACAAGCTGCGGATGAAGCATTGGAAGACAGATTGCTTCTCTTCCTCTCAGATAGTACTACCGAAGGTGGGTTTACCACTAATTGGAGGAGATTGGAAGAAGGGGTGAGCATTATTGCCAAACAACAACGTGTGAAGGCAAGAGGACTTGGAGCAAGGACAGAGGTTTTACCGATAGTAGAAAATACAGCTTCAACATCAACACAGCCTACTTCTACTCCTCCAGGTTTCTCAAAGGGCAAAACGGTGGATGATGCTACAATTCAAAAGCTTATGAAGGGCATCAAGGAATTGAAGGTGGAGATGAGTACGCTTATGAGGAATACCAAAACGAGTGGTTCACAACCAAGTGGAGGACAGAAAGATTTTGTCATGAGGTGCATTTGGTGTGATGATCCAAGCCACAAGCGTGGGGATTGTACGTCGTATGCAGATGCTATGAAGAATGGCATTATTTCTTTCAAAGAAGGAAGGATTAGAGATGCTTCGACGGAAGAAGTTTTGAACACCAACTTTGGAAGAGGGGGCATGAAGAAATTGATGGATGAGCGGGTGCAAAATGGCAGTACTTCAAAAGGCAAGGAAGCAGAAACCTATAGCATTGAGGTCGAGCAGAGTAAGGTGAAAATCTTATCTCATGTATCCACAGAGCTGATGGTCAGAGGAGCACAAGCTATTAGACAGCTTACTGGATGGGGTGATCCGGTAGACGCGATCACCATCAGGGCATATCTGGATAATGAGCAAGGGGTCGATTTGCCTAGCGATGCGTTGGTTGAAGCCAAACGTGGCAGAGATGAAGAAGAAGAGACAACGAAGCCAGTAAGTAAGAGGAAGCCTTCAGGCAACAAGGATACCACTCCAGTACAAGGGCCAGCAAATCACACTCGCCAGAAGCAAGATGCTAGACCTTCTAACTTACATCGAGGGAATGCACCACTACCAAAGGACAAATGGGAGGAAAGGATGAGCAGTAAGAAGGGAAAGGAGAAAGAAGATTCTGCAAAGGGAAGAGGTAAAGTACCAGCCTACAAACTTCAATCCGATATTGAATCTTCAATTGATATGAAGGGCATTCTTGAAGAGAGGATTCTTGATGCAAAGATTGAATTCACTTTGAGAGAAGTTTTTGGCATCGCCAAGAAAGACTTTCACGAGCTCATAATAGATGTTATCAAGAGAAAGAGACAAATGACAGCAGAGACAGTGATGGCAAAGGCGATAGATACTCACGTGACCAAAGATGAGGAAGATGAGATTGGGCAAGTGTTTGTCATGATGTGTGACTCTACAAGTTCAAGGGAGAAGGATGTGGAAGATGTTTCAAATCTTTTGGATGCAGAAATGGAGGATGAAGTCTTGCAAATGTTTTCCTTAGAATTCATTGCGAAGAAATCAGAGGAGGCAAAGGCTGACGCTTCTCCTGAAGAGATTGCAATGACGTGTTGTATGGGTGGAGAGTTTTGGGGAGAACATGAGGATGAAACAGTGCGAACTTACACTCAACCATTCTGGGCCAGAGCTACAACAGAGACACGTGTGAAGCTTGGAGACTTGGATGAGTCTATATTGGCTCTAGTTGATCATGGATCTGAGATTAACATAATCTCAAGGAAGATCTATGAAAAGGGTAAGTGGCCCATTGACATCAACCATGGATGGGTCTTGCGAGCAGCGAATAACGAGAGAGGGGGTCTTTATGGTGCATGTCCAGCTGTGAAGACCAAGATTGGAGATGTTGAAGTGGAACAAAACTTCTTTGTGCAGAACAATGGTACGTATCCGATTATTTTGGGACAACCATATATCACTGCTACAAGGATGGGGACTAAGGTATTAGATGATGGCTCACACTATGCTAGAATTCGAAGTTGCGATGGAAAGAAAGCAGTGCAGTTTCTCACTGTGAAGCCAAATCACGAGAGACATAGAGCCCAACTTAGAGAAGCACCCATGATCGATGACTCTGAAAACTTTCAGGGTTTCTAGATTGCACACGTGGAAGATGGGGGTCCGCGGGTGCAAGGGGTTTCTCAACAGTTTCATTCCCCAATGTAAATAGTAGAGGTCGTGTGGTTTTAAATGTTACAGAAGATAGCCTTGTAACTTTTGTGAGGATTGAAGATTTGGATTCAGTAGGAAAGAAGGCAGTTAAGAAAATTGGAGAAAAATTCAAAAAAATGGGTGTGGTATTGGATGACGAGAATATTGTTGGAGTGATAGAAGAAGAAGGATTTTCTGATGACATTGTTACGGTTTTAGAAGGTATACTTGACCAAAAGCCAACGCCTAGTAATGTTGTCGTTGAGGTTCATTCAAGGGAACTCTTTGACGAGCTTTTAGAATCAGCAACAACTATTGGATTGGTTGAGAGCCATGGTGCATACTTTGAAGCTGATGTTAACACCAAGTACAAGACAGTGGCAAAGAAAGTGAAGCCCGTAGCAACACAATTGCCACCTGACACTGATGATCACATTAAACAGGCGGAGAAGGAACCGGGACTTAGAGAATCAAGGAAGATTGGGCACAAGTTCACTAATGAGACAATTGGCAAGCTAGAGATTGGAGGGGGTGAATTCTTGAATGAACCAGAGAAGAAGAGATTCCGAGACATGCTCTCTAAACATGGCAAAGCATTTGCGTCATCACCAGATGAAATTGGATGTGTGCAACCTAATGTAATTGCACCAATGGTTATTTTTACAGTGCCTCATGTCCCATGGGATTTGAAGCCAATACCAGTGCCAAGGGCTTTGTTGCCAAAGTTGGTGAATCTACTGAAGGAAAAAGTACGAATGGGCATACTTGAACCTTCTATGGCTCCATACTCCAACCGTTGGTTTACAGTGCCAAAGAAATCAGGGGCATTAAGATTCATACAAGACATGCAGCCGGCTAATAAGGTTACTATCAGAAACAAAGGGTCTGGACCGGTCGTGGATGAAGTGGCTGAAGCATTTGCAGGACATGCCATCTATTCTATTGGAGACTTATATTCAGGTTATGATCAATTCCAACTTGCAAATGAAAGTAGGGATTTGAGAACCATGAAGACTCCATTGGGACTTGTAAGGATGTGCACATTGCCTCAAGGTGCCACAAACTTAGTGGCTCACATGCAAAATGCCATGAACCGCATTTTAAAAGACTTTGTACCTGAGAAGACAGTACCTTTTGTTGATGACATACCGATTAAGGGCTGCAAGGAAGAGGCAAGAGACTTATCTAAGGATGAAGATAGTTGCAGGAGATTTGTAATAGACCATATTGCAGATGTGGAGATGATTCTGGGAAGGCTTGAAGAGGTGGATTTAACATTTTCCATTGACAAGTCTAAGTTTGGTGTCGGAGAAATTGTGGTAGTTGGGCACTTATGCGGAAGATATGGGAGAAAACCTAACCCTGAGAAAGTAGATGCTATTGCTAGAATGAAAGCATGCAGTAGCATTACCGAAGTAAGGAGGTTTTTAGGTGCATGTGTGTTTTATCAGATTTGGGTACCACATTTTGCTCATGTGGCTGATCCACTATACAAACTCTTGAGAAAGGGAGTGAAGTTTAGATGGGGGCATGATCAAGAGCTTGCAATGGAAGGATTAAAGGACATTTTGAAGTCTTCACCAATTCTAAGACAAGTTGAATATGATAGTGGTAGACCAGTAATTGTGACAGTCGATACTAGCCCAATTGCTACAGGTTGGGCTATTGGCCAAGACGATGTAGAAGGAAGAAGATTTGCAATAAGATTTGGAGCAAGGATTCTTACAGAGCGTCAAAGAGCATATCCACAAGTAAAGAGGGAGCTTTTAGGGGCACTAACGGCACTAAAAGCAGACAGAAACTACTTGATAGGTGCAAATGTCATCTTGGAGACTGACTGTTTGCCATTAATTGGTATGGTTGCCAATTGTTCTACTCCAGACATTGCTATGCTACGGTGGATAGCCTACATTCGATCACTAAATCCTGTGTTAGTTCATATTACTGGCAAGAAAAACTCAGTAGCTGATATGCTATCCAGAGCCAGGTATATGTGTGAAGACGAGATGAAGGCACAAGAAATTGGTGAGGAAGATGACGATGAAGATTATGGCTATGTTTTGGCAGTTGATGGAGCAGACGCAAGTGGTGACACTTATCTATTCAAAGAAGAGCTATATCAAGATAAATTAAAAGACATTGGCATCTATTTGAGCACTTTGAGAAGGCAACAAGGCTAGTCAGACAAAACGTTTAAAGATATTAGACACCAGGCCTATAATTATCTTCTGAGGGATGGTTTATTGTGGAAAAGGCCAAAAAGAGAAGATGGAGTGCCTTTGAGAGTAGTTGACGATTTAGAGTTGAAGAGTCAGGTTCTTAAAGAGTTTCACGATACTCTTTGGGCAGGGCATAGAGGAGTTTGGGCCACATATTACAAGATCAAGGAACGATATTGGTGGAAGGGCTTGTATAAAGATGTGAAGGAATTTGTTGGTTCTTGCACTGAGTGTCAACTGCAATCAAAAGTAAGACACAGAGATGAGTTACATCCTACTTATCCACTTGCAGTACATTTTCAGTGGGTGATTGACTTGGTTGCAATGCCATTGGGATTATGGGGCATGAAATACCTTGTTTTGGCTAGAGAAGAGCTCTCTAACTTTGTTGAAGGAAGGGCTTTGAGGACCAAATCTACAGAAGGAGTTTGTAGATTTATACTTAAAGACATTTTCAGCAGATATGGTAGTATCGGCAGGGTGAGAGGAGATCGTGGTGAGTTAAATGCTGCCGAAGCTGTCGAGTTCTTCAAAAGATATGGAGTAAAGTTAAGACTTACAACAGCTTACAATCCTGAGGCAAATGGTAAGAGTGAGAGAGGGCATCCTCCCATCATTAACGCTCTGGTCAAAGCATGTAAAGGGAGACCAAAACAGTGGCCTAAACTATTACCATTTGCATTATGGGCTGATAGAACCACTCATAGCACAGTTACAGGCTATATGCCAACAGAGCTGATGTTAGGCCAAAAACCCATCATGCCAACAGAGACTTCAATACCGACATGGACGTTTTTAGATTGGAATGATGGAATATCAAGGGAGAGGTTATTAGAGCTCCGGATAGAGCAACTTGAGCGGTTACCTGAAAATCATAGAGCAGCATTAGAAAGGCTAAAAGCAGCAAGGCTCAAAAACAAAGAAAGATTTGACAAAACTCACAGATTAATAACAAAACCAATTCAAGCTGGGGATTGGGTGTTGGTGTTTGATAGTAGCTTGGAACATCAGCACAGCACTGTCAGAAAATTTGCACGAAGGTGGTTTGGACCTTATGTGGTACTAGAAGTCCATGAAAACGGCACATATACTCTTCGTGAGTTGGATGGCACTCATCTGAGAATACCGGTGGCAGGAAAAAGAATCAAAGCATTCAAGAGGCGTCACGGTGAGCTTAGCTTTGAAGACAAGGAAATGTCAGAAATAAGTGATGAAGATCAGCTAGAGGATGCTGATCAAGAAATCAATACTGATGAAGATGACAACATTGGAGAGCCAAACTAGATTGGCACATCACGGAGGATGTGCAGGTTTGGAGGGGGTGTATGTCGTGATGTAAATAACTACAGTATGTAAAAAAATAATGTAGATACAAAAAGTGTGGTCGTAGAGTGACCTACAGTTTAATTCAATGTGGGAACAATTGGAGCTTGTTAGCCTAGCTTGGATGTACTGCATCTCTTGTCTCTAGCTCAGGGGTAGGTAGGTGGCCAGTTGGCTGTTTATTTTCCTGCTCTCACTAGCAAGTGCCAAGCCGCAGCCGCCCGAACAGTTCAACGAGTTCAATGAGACTCGAACTCGGAATCAGTCGGCGGATAACAAACGGGCTCTAACAGCCAACCAAGTCTACAACTTGGCGATTATCATCGAGCCCGCAATAGTCTTATACTGCTACAGATAAGTCGTTTGTTTCTTAATCTGACTTTACTGTGGACCATCTTTTAGATGGAAAGGCATCTATGGCTACTTAAATTTGCTTAGCCGTTTCCAATTAAAGAAATGTCATTGAGTTAATGTTAGGGAAGGCAAGCTTCTTGATGAAGTTATCGAAAAACATATAAAGGGTAGATGGTTGCCGTGCCTTATACATTACTTCAGGTCATTATTAGTTTGGATTGTTTCTTCTTAGTTTCTATAGGTTGATAGTATGGCTTCTCAAGACCCTGATGATTGGGAGTTTCCTTTAGCTCACTCACCGGATGATCTAATTCAACTTTCTCAACCATCAACATCAAGGCGACGTGTGCGAGAGGAAGTAGGGCCTTCTGAGCGTCGTGTTCAACCACGTACCGCTTTTGATCCTCAACAAGTTCCTTTGACAAGTTTAAGAAGTTTACAACCGGAGGCAAGAACTTTAGTAATCGTCTTGGAGGCTGGAGATGTGCTTATCGAAGGCCATCAAGTGGTGTTTGAAGGGTGTTTTCAAAACACTAATGAAGGTCAAATGGTAATCCGCTTGTCCAATGACCTTGGTCACCGTCTTTGGCTTCAAGGCCCGCTCAGACACTTGGGTAGTGAAAGGCGATCAAGTTACATTGCTGCTGTTCTTCGTGAGATTCTTGACTTTTTACATGTTTAATCCATCTAGGGGCTGAAGTTGAGACCATTTGTTGTTATTTTTCTTAATATATATGTAGTTAGTTGTTGTTGTTGAAGAAACCCGGTCTTTAGATTGATGACCAGGTAGTTAGTATTTAAAAATACAAAGGATAGAAAGGATAGGGGGATGATAAGAGTTGATAAGGGGGAGAATTTGGGCAACCAATGGGGTTTAAGATGCCCATGTGGCCTTTGAATGGGCTGAGGTTAGTTGTGATTGGCTCCTTTCCCTGTTTTGGGGGTTGGGTTCTTCCTTACCAAGGAGGGGCTGGACTGCGGGGGCTCTCTCGGGTTGTGTTTGTTTTAGTTTGTTTTGGATTTTGAGTATGTTGTAGCCCTTGTTGTTAGCTCTCTATGAAGCTATCACTCGGTCTTAGAGCTAAAAGTATGAGTGAACGGCGCCTTGTCGAACACAAGGGGGTCTGCTGCCCCATGATTTCATGAGCAGTAGGTTTGAAGCCTTGTAGCGAGTTGTACAAAGTATATCTAAATGACATCTTTGGTGAGTGTTTGTACACTGTAAATAGCTTTCCAAAGAGCTATCTTATGCTCTATTTCGAGCTTTTGTGAAGTCATAGCACTAGTTTGAAAGAAGAGGGGTCAGCTGATTTGAGTTTTTGTAAGAAGTAACTTTGATTGCACATAGCGGCTGGCCAGATGGGTTTTTGGAGGTGAAATTTGGTGTGTGTGTGGTGTATTTTAGTGGCTTTTCAAGTAGCTATAGCACGACTCATTCCGAGTTTGTATGAAACCGTAGTGGTATTTTGAATTATAAGGTTAATCAAGAGTTTAAAAGAGAGTTTGAGTTCGGTTTGTACTTAATGAGAGGTTAGAGAAATGATTTCAAAGGGAGTAAGGGTATATAGGAGAAGGGTATGAAGTGGTTAGGGTATGTAAGGGTAAGGGTATGTGGGATTGTGGTTAATTAGGGAATTAATTATCTTAATCAAGGTTAATTGTGTTAAGTAAGATTAACTAGTCTAATTGTAATTAATTAGCTTAACTAAGATTAAGTGGATTAATTAAGGTTAATCATATTATTTAAATATAATTATCTTAAGTATTAATTAATTATTATTAAACGAAATTAGTTAATTTAATCAGAGTTTAATTAAGGCTTGATTTAGATTAAGGATATTTAATGTTTTGAGTTAAGTTTTTGGGAGACAAGTTCTACAAGACATCTGCATCATGTCTTATTATATGTACATCGAGTTTTATTATACAAGTTGAAGATTGAAGGCCTTTCTCGTATGCTAAATGAGGACTTATGAGTTTATATGGGCTTGAACACAAAATTATATGTTCCATATTCTCCCTTTCCCTCTCTAAACTAAGTGCAGCCAAGAACCCTGCGTTTTCTTGAAGCAAAAACTCTCTACACGACATTTGGTGCTTCCACTGAGAGAGCTTCAAGGCATTTGGTTTGGTTAGGGAAAGATGGATGATTCTGGTGGGACTCGAGGTGGTGGAGGTGGTCAGAATCTTGCGGAGGAGTTTATGAGGACCATGCAGATGCTTATGGGCCAACAAGCTGCTAATACATCGGGACAAGGAGCTACGAAGGCTTTGAAGACTGTCATCAACAAATTAGGGAGGTTTGATGGCAAGAATGTCTCGAAGTTTTTGAGGGTCTATGGGTGCGAGATGAAGATTTATCAAGTACCTGGAGAAAGGATGATAGAGACTTTTCACCTTGCAGTTGTACCTGAGATCAGGGAGAAGATCAGACAGTTGCATGAGGGTATAGATGTGCCCTCATGGGCTGTATTTGAAGAAAGACTCAGAGATGAGTATTTTGATGAAGATACGGAGAGGATGTCCAAGAGAGGGTTTCTTGATTGGGTGGAACAACGACCTGGCAAACACATGGGGCCTAACGAATTACTCAGAGAGTTTGAGAAGAAGTTTGGACAGTTACCTTTGGTTGAGAAGCGGCTTCTGGAGGTGAGGAAGTCTGAGCTTTTTCTACAAGCTGCGGATGAAGCATTGGAAGACAGATTGCTTCTCTTCCTCTCAGATAGTACTACCGAAGGTGGGTTTACCACTAATTGGAGGAGATTGGAAGAAGGGGTGAGCATTATTGCCAAACAACAACGTGTGAAGGCAAGAGGACTTGGAGCAAGGACAGAGGTTTTACCGATAGTAGAAAATACAGCTTCAACATCAACACAGCCTACTTCTACTCCTCCAGGTTTCTCAAAGGGCAAAACGGTGGATGATGCTACAATTCAAAAGCTTATGAAGGGCATCAAGGAATTGAAGGTGGAGATGAGTACGCTTATGAGGAATACCAAAACGAGTGGTTCACAACCAAGTGGAGGACAGAAAGATTTTGTCATGAGGTGCATTTGGTGTGATGATCCAAGCCACAAGCGTGGGGATTGTACGTCGTATGCAGATGCTATGAAGAATGGCATTATTTCTTTCAAAGAAGGAAGGATTAGAGATGCTTCGACGGAAGAAGTTTTGAACACCAACTTTGGAAGAGGGGGCATGAAGAAATTGATGGATGAGCGGGTGCAAAATGGCAGTACTTCAAAAGGCAAGGAAGCAGAAACCTATAGCATTGAGGTCGAGCAGAGTAAGGTGAAAATCTTATCTCATGTATCCACAGAGCTGATGGTCAGAGGAGCACAAGCTATTAGACAGCTTACTGGATGGGGTGATCCGGTAGACGCGATCACCATCAGGGCATATCTGGATAATGAGCAAGGGGTCGATTTGCCTAGCGATGCGTTGGTTGAAGCCAAACGTGGCAGAGATGAAGAAGAAGAGACAACGAAGCCAGTAAGTAAGAGGAAGCCTTCAGGCAACAAGGATACCACTCCAGTACAAGGGCCAGCAAATCACACTCGCCAGAAGCAAGATGCTAGACCTTCTAACTTACATCGAGGGAATGCACCACTACCAAAGGACAAATGGGAGGAAAGGATGAGCAGTAAGAAGGGAAAGGAGAAAGAAGATTCTGCAAAGGGAAGAGGTAAAGTACCAGCCTACAAACTTCAATCCGATATTGAATCTTCAATTGATATGAAGGGCATTCTTGAAGAGAGGATTCTTGATGCAAAGATTGAATTCACTTTGAGAGAAGTTTTTGGCATCGCCAAGAAAGACTTTCACGAGCTCATAATAGATGTTATCAAGAGAAAGAGACAAATGACAGCAGAGACAGTGATGGCAAAGGCGATAGATACTCACGTGACCAAAGATGAGGAAGATGAGATTGGGCAAGTGTTTGTCATGATGTGTGACTCTACAAGTTCAAGGGAGAAGGATGTGGAAGATGTTTCAAATCTTTTGGATGCAGAAATGGAGGATGAAGTCTTGCAAATGTTTTCCTTAGAATTCATTGCGAAGAAATCAGAGGAGGCAAAGGCTGACGCTTCTCCTGAAGAGATTGCAATGACGTGTTGTATGGGTGGAGAGTTTTGGGGAGAACATGAGGATGAAACAGTGCGAACTTACACTCAACCATTCTGGGCCAGAGCTACAACAGAGACACGTGTGAAGCTTGGAGACTTGGATGAGTCTATATTGGCTCTAGTTGATCATGGATCTGAGATTAACATAATCTCAAGGAAGATCTATGAAAAGGGTAAGTGGCCCATTGACATCAACCATGGATGGGTCTTGCGAGCAGCGAATAACGAGAGAGGGGGTCTTTATGGTGCATGTCCAGCTGTGAAGACCAAGATTGGAGATGTTGAAGTGGAACAAAACTTCTTTGTGCAGAACAATGGTACGTATCCGATTATTTTGGGACAACCATATATCACTGCTACAAGGATGGGGACTAAGGTATTAGATGATGGCTCACACTATGCTAGAATTCGAAGTTGCGATGGAAAGAAAGCAGTGCAGTTTCTCACTGTGAAGCCAAATCACGAGAGACATAGAGCCCAACTTAGAGAAGCACCCATGATCGATGACTCTGAAAACTTTCAGGGTTTCTAGATTGCACACGTGGAAGATGGGGGTCCGCGGGTGCAAGGGGTTTCTCAACAGTTTCATTCCCCAATGTAAATAGTAGAGGTCGTGTGGTTTTAAATGTTACAGAAGATAGCCTTGTAACTTTTGTGAGGATTGAAGATTTGGATTCAGTAGGAAAGAAGGCAGTTAAGAAAATTGGAGAAAAATTCAAAAAAATGGGTGTGGTATTGGATGACGAGAATATTGTTGGAGTGATAGAAGAAGAAGGATTTTCTGATGACATTGTTACGGTTTTAGAAGGTATACTTGACCAAAAGCCAACGCCTAGTAATGTTGTCGTTGAGGTTCATTCAAGGGAACTCTTTGACGAGCTTTTAGAATCAGCAACAACTATTGGATTGGTTGAGAGCCATGGTGCATACTTTGAAGCTGATGTTAACACCAAGTACAAGACAGTGGCAAAGAAAGTGAAGCCCGTAGCAACACAATTGCCACCTGACACTGATGATCACATTAAACAGGCGGAGAAGGAACCGGGACTTAGAGAATCAAGGAAGATTGGGCACAAGTTCACTAATGAGACAATTGGCAAGCTAGAGATTGGAGGGGGTGAATTCTTGAATGAACCAGAGAAGAAGAGATTCCGAGACATGCTCTCTAAACATGGCAAAGCATTTGCGTCATCACCAGATGAAATTGGATGTGTGCAACCTAATGTAATTGCACCAATGGTTATTTTTACAGTGCCTCATGTCCCATGGGATTTGAAGCCAATACCAGTGCCAAGGGCTTTGTTGCCAAAGTTGGTGAATCTACTGAAGGAAAAAGTACGAATGGGCATACTTGAACCTTCTATGGCTCCATACTCCAACCGTTGGTTTACAGTGCCAAAGAAATCAGGGGCATTAAGATTCATACAAGACATGCAGCCGGCTAATAAGGTTACTATCAGAAACAAAGGGTCTGGACCGGTCGTGGATGAAGTGGCTGAAGCATTTGCAGGACATGCCATCTATTCTATTGGAGACTTATATTCAGGTTATGATCAATTCCAACTTGCAAATGAAAGTAGGGATTTGAGAACCATGAAGACTCCATTGGGACTTGTAAGGATGTGCACATTGCCTCAAGGTGCCACAAACTTAGTGGCTCACATGCAAAATGCCATGAACCGCATTTTAAAAGACTTTGTACCTGAGAAGACAGTACCTTTTGTTGATGACATACCGATTAAGGGCTGCAAGGAAGAGGCAAGAGACTTATCTAAGGATGAAGATAGTTGCAGGAGATTTGTAATAGACCATATTGCAGATGTGGAGATGATTCTGGGAAGGCTTGAAGAGGTGGATTTAACATTTTCCATTGACAAGTCTAAGTTTGGTGTCGGAGAAATTGTGGTAGTTGGGCACTTATGCGGAAGATATGGGAGAAAACCTAACCCTGAGAAAGTAGATGCTATTGCTAGAATGAAAGCATGCAGTAGCATTACCGAAGTAAGGAGGTTTTTAGGTGCATGTGTGTTTTATCAGATTTGGGTACCACATTTTGCTCATGTGGCTGATCCACTATACAAACTCTTGAGAAAGGGAGTGAAGTTTAGATGGGGGCATGATCAAGAGCTTGCAATGGAAGGATTAAAGGACATTTTGAAGTCTTCACCAATTCTAAGACAAGTTGAATATGATAGTGGTAGACCAGTAATTGTGACAGTCGATACTAGCCCAATTGCTACAGGTTGGGCTATTGGCCAAGACGATGTAGAAGGAAGAAGATTTGCAATAAGATTTGGAGCAAGGATTCTTACAGAGCGTCAAAGAGCATATCCACAAGTAAAGAGGGAGCTTTTAGGGGCACTAACGGCACTAAAAGCAGACAGAAACTACTTGATAGGTGCAAATGTCATCTTGGAGACTGACTGTTTGCCATTAATTGGTATGGTTGCCAATTGTTCTACTCCAGACATTGCTATGCTACGGTGGATAGCCTACATTCGATCACTAAATCCTGTGTTAGTTCATATTACTGGCAAGAAAAACTCAGTAGCTGATATGCTATCCAGAGCCAGGTATATGTGTGAAGACGAGATGAAGGCACAAGAAATTGGTGAGGAAGATGACGATGAAGATTATGGCTATGTTTTGGCAGTTGATGGAGCAGACGCAAGTGGTGACACTTATCTATTCAAAGAAGAGCTATATCAAGATAAATTAAAAGACATTGGCATCTATTTGAGCACTTTGAGAAGGCAACAAGGCTAGTCAGACAAAACGTTTAAAGATATTAGACACCAGGCCTATAATTATCTTCTGAGGGATGGTTTATTGTGGAAAAGGCCAAAAAGAGAAGATGGAGTGCCTTTGAGAGTAGTTGACGATTTAGAGTTGAAGAGTCAGGTTCTTAAAGAGTTTCACGATACTCTTTGGGCAGGGCATAGAGGAGTTTGGGCCACATATTACAAGATCAAGGAACGATATTGGTGGAAGGGCTTGTATAAAGATGTGAAGGAATTTGTTGGTTCTTGCACTGAGTGTCAACTGCAATCAAAAGTAAGACACAGAGATGAGTTACATCCTACTTATCCACTTGCAGTACATTTTCAGTGGGTGATTGACTTGGTTGCAATGCCATTGGGATTATGGGGCATGAAATACCTTGTTTTGGCTAGAGAAGAGCTCTCTAACTTTGTTGAAGGAAGGGCTTTGAGGACCAAATCTACAGAAGGAGTTTGTAGATTTATACTTAAAGACATTTTCAGCAGATATGGTAGTATCGGCAGGGTGAGAGGAGATCGTGGTGAGTTAAATGCTGCCGAAGCTGTCGAGTTCTTCAAAAGATATGGAGTAAAGTTAAGACTTACAACAGCTTACAATCCTGAGGCAAATGGTAAGAGTGAGAGAGGGCATCCTCCCATCATTAACGCTCTGGTCAAAGCATGTAAAGGGAGACCAAAACAGTGGCCTAAACTATTACCATTTGCATTATGGGCTGATAGAACCACTCATAGCACAGTTACAGGCTATATGCCAACAGAGCTGATGTTAGGCCAAAAACCCATCATGCCAACAGAGACTTCAATACCGACATGGACGTTTTTAGATTGGAATGATGGAATATCAAGGGAGAGGTTATTAGAGCTCCGGATAGAGCAACTTGAGCGGTTACCTGAAAATCATAGAGCAGCATTAGAAAGGCTAAAAGCAGCAAGGCTCAAAAACAAAGAAAGATTTGACAAAACTCACAGATTAATAACAAAACCAATTCAAGCTGGGGATTGGGTGTTGGTGTTTGATAGTAGCTTGGAACATCAGCACAGCACTGTCAGAAAATTTGCACGAAGGTGGTTTGGACCTTATGTGGTACTAGAAGTCCATGAAAACGGCACATATACTCTTCGTGAGTTGGATGGCACTCATCTGAGAATACCGGTGGCAGGAAAAAGAATCAAAGCATTCAAGAGGCGTCACGGTGAGCTTAGCTTTGAAGACAAGGAAATGTCAGAAATAAGTGATGAAGATCAGCTAGAGGATGCTGATCAAGAAATCAATACTGATGAAGATGACAACATTGGAGAGCCAAACTAGATTGGCACATCACGGAGGATGTGCAGGTTTGGAGGGGGTGTATGTCGTGATGTAAATAACTACAGTATGTAAAAAAATAATGTAGATACAAAAAGTGTGGTCGTAGAGTGACCTACAGTTTAATTCAATGTGGGAACAATTGGAGCTTGTTAGCCTAGCTTGGATGTACTGCATCTCTTGTCTCTAGCTCAGGGGTAGGTAGGTGGCCAGTTGGCTGTTTATTTTCCTGCTCTCACTAGCAAGTGCCAAGCCGCAGCCGCCCGAACAGTTCAACGAGTTCAATGAGACTCGAACTCGGAATCAGTCGGCGGATAACAAACGGGCTCTAACAGCCAACCAAGTCTACAACTTGGCGATTATCATCGAGCCCGCAATAGTCTTATACTGCTACAGATAAGTCGTTTGTTTCTTAATCTGACTTTACTGTGGACCATCTTTTAGATGGAAAGGCATCTATGGCTACTTAAATTTGCTTAGCCGTTTCCAATTAAAGAAATGTCATTGAGTTAATGTTAGGGAAGGCAAGCTTCTTGATGAAGTTATCGAAAAACATATAAAGGGTAGATGGTTGCCGTGCCTTATACATTACTTCAGGTCATTATTAGTTTGGATTGTTTCTTCTTAGTTTCTATAGGTTGATAGTATGGCTTCTCAAGACCCTGATGATTGGGAGTTTCCTTTAGCTCACTCACCGGATGATCTAATTCAACTTTCTCAACCATCAACATCAAGGCGACGTGTGCGAGAGGAAGTAGGGCCTTCTGAGCGTCGTGTTCAACCACGTACCGCTTTTGATCCTCAACAAGTTCCTTTGACAAGTTTAAGAAGTTTACAACCGGAGGCAAGAACTTTAGTAATCGTCTTGGAGGCTGGAGATGTGCTTATCGAAGGCCATCAAGTGGTGTTTGAAGGGTGTTTTCAAAACACTAATGAAGGTCAAATGGTAATCCGCTTGTCCAATGACCTTGGTCACCGTCTTTGGCTTCAAGGCCCGCTCAGACACTTGGGTAGTGAAAGGCGATCAAGTTACATTGCTGCTGTTCTTCGTGAGATTCTTGACTTTTTACATGTTTAATCCATCTAGGGGCTGAAGTTGAGACCATTTGTTGTTATTTTTCTTAATATATATGTAGTTAGTTGTTGTTGTTGAAGAAACCCGGTCTTTAGATTGATGACCAGGTAGTTAGTATTTAAAAATACAAAGGATAGAAAGGATAGGGGGATGATAAGAGTTGATAAGGGGGAGAATTTGGGCAACCAATGGGGTTTAAGATGCCCATGTGGCCTTTGAATGGGCTGAGGTTAGTTGTGATTGGCTCCTTTCCCTGTTTTGGGGGTTGGGTTCTTCCTTACCAAGGAGGGGCTGGACTGCGGGGGCTCTCTCGGGTTGTGTTTGTTTTAGTTTGTTTTGGATTTTGAGTATGTTGTAGCCCTTGTTGTTAGCTCTCTATGAAGCTATCACTCGGTCTTAGAGCTAAAAGTATGAGTGAACGGCGCCTTGTCGAACACAAGGGGGTCTGCTGCCCCATGATTTCATGAGCAGTAGGTTTGAAGCCTTGTAGCGAGTTGTACAAAGTATATCTAAATGACATCTTTGGTGAGTGTTTGTACACTGTAAATAGCTTTCCAAAGAGCTATCTTATGCTCTATTTCGAGCTTTTGTGAAGTCATAGCACTAGTTTGAAAGAAGAGGGGTCAGCTGATTTGAGTTTTTGTAAGAAGTAACTTTGATTGCACATAGCGGCTGGCCAGATGGGTTTTTGGAGGTGAAATTTGGTGTGTGTGTGGTGTATTTTAGTGGCTTTTCAAGTAGCTATAGCACGACTCATTCCGAGTTTGTATGAAACCGTAGTGGTATTTTGAATTATAAGGTTAATCAAGAGTTTAAAAGAGAGTTTGAGTTCGGTTTGTACTTAATGAGAGGTTAGAGAAATGATTTCAAAGGGAGTAAGGGTATATAGGAGAAGGGTATGAAGTGGTTAGGGTATGTAAGGGTAAGGGTATGTGGGATTGTGGTTAATTAGGGAATTAATTATCTTAATCAAGGTTAATTGTGTTAAGTAAGATTAACTAGTCTAATTGTAATTAATTAGCTTAACTAAGATTAAGTGGATTAATTAAGGTTAATCATATTATTTAAATATAATTATCTTAAGTATTAATTAATTATTATTAAACGAAATTAGTTAATTTAATCAGAGTTTAATTAAGGCTTGATTTAGATTAAGGATATTTAATGTTTTGAGTTAAGTTTTTGGGAGACAAGTTCTACAAGACATCTGCATCATGTCTTATTATATGTACATCGAGTTTTATTATACAAGTTGAAGATTGAAGGCCTTTCTCGTATGCTAAATGAGGACTTATGAGTTTATATGGGCTTGAACACAAAATTATATGTTCCATATTCTCCCTTTCCCTCTCTAAACTAAGTGCAGCCAAGAACCCTGCGTTTTCTTGAAGCAAAAACTCTCTACACGACATTTGGTGCTTCCACTGAGAGAGCTTCAAGGCATTTGGTTTGGTTAGGGAAAGATGGATGATTCTGGTGGGACTCGAGGTGGTGGAGGTGGTCAGAATCTTGCGGAGGAGTTTATGAGGACCATGCAGATGCTTATGGGCCAACAAGCTGCTAATACATCGGGACAAGGAGCTACGAAGGCTTTGAAGACTGTCATCAACAAATTAGGGAGGTTTGATGGCAAGAATGTCTCGAAGTTTTTGAGGGTCTATGGGTGCGAGATGAAGATTTATCAAGTACCTGGAGAAAGGATGATAGAGACTTTTCACCTTGCAGTTGTACCTGAGATCAGGGAGAAGATCAGACAGTTGCATGAGGGTATAGATGTGCCCTCATGGGCTGTATTTGAAGAAAGACTCAGAGATGAGTATTTTGATGAAGATACGGAGAGGATGTCCAAGAGAGGGTTTCTTGATTGGGTGGAACAACGACCTGGCAAACACATGGGGCCTAACGAATTACTCAGAGAGTTTGAGAAGAAGTTTGGACAGTTACCTTTGGTTGAGAAGCGGCTTCTGGAGGTGAGGAAGTCTGAGCTTTTTCTACAAGCTGCGGATGAAGCATTGGAAGACAGATTGCTTCTCTTCCTCTCAGATAGTACTACCGAAGGTGGGTTTACCACTAATTGGAGGAGATTGGAAGAAGGGGTGAGCATTATTGCCAAACAACAACGTGTGAAGGCAAGAGGACTTGGAGCAAGGACAGAGGTTTTACCGATAGTAGAAAATACAGCTTCAACATCAACACAGCCTACTTCTACTCCTCCAGGTTTCTCAAAGGGCAAAACGGTGGATGATGCTACAATTCAAAAGCTTATGAAGGGCATCAAGGAATTGAAGGTGGAGATGAGTACGCTTATGAGGAATACCAAAACGAGTGGTTCACAACCAAGTGGAGGACAGAAAGATTTTGTCATGAGGTGCATTTGGTGTGATGATCCAAGCCACAAGCGTGGGGATTGTACGTCGTATGCAGATGCTATGAAGAATGGCATTATTTCTTTCAAAGAAGGAAGGATTAGAGATGCTTCGACGGAAGAAGTTTTGAACACCAACTTTGGAAGAGGGGGCATGAAGAAATTGATGGATGAGCGGGTGCAAAATGGCAGTACTTCAAAAGGCAAGGAAGCAGAAACCTATAGCATTGAGGTCGAGCAGAGTAAGGTGAAAATCTTATCTCATGTATCCACAGAGCTGATGGTCAGAGGAGCACAAGCTATTAGACAGCTTACTGGATGGGGTGATCCGGTAGACGCGATCACCATCAGGGCATATCTGGATAATGAGCAAGGGGTCGATTTGCCTAGCGATGCGTTGGTTGAAGCCAAACGTGGCAGAGATGAAGAAGAAGAGACAACGAAGCCAGTAAGTAAGAGGAAGCCTTCAGGCAACAAGGATACCACTCCAGTACAAGGGCCAGCAAATCACACTCGCCAGAAGCAAGATGCTAGACCTTCTAACTTACATCGAGGGAATGCACCACTACCAAAGGACAAATGGGAGGAAAGGATGAGCAGTAAGAAGGGAAAGGAGAAAGAAGATTCTGCAAAGGGAAGAGGTAAAGTACCAGCCTACAAACTTCAATCCGATATTGAATCTTCAATTGATATGAAGGGCATTCTTGAAGAGAGGATTCTTGATGCAAAGATTGAATTCACTTTGAGAGAAGTTTTTGGCATCGCCAAGAAAGACTTTCACGAGCTCATAATAGATGTTATCAAGAGAAAGAGACAAATGACAGCAGAGACAGTGATGGCAAAGGCGATAGATACTCACGTGACCAAAGATGAGGAAGATGAGATTGGGCAAGTGTTTGTCATGATGTGTGACTCTACAAGTTCAAGGGAGAAGGATGTGGAAGATGTTTCAAATCTTTTGGATGCAGAAATGGAGGATGAAGTCTTGCAAATGTTTTCCTTAGAATTCATTGCGAAGAAATCAGAGGAGGCAAAGGCTGACGCTTCTCCTGAAGAGATTGCAATGACGTGTTGTATGGGTGGAGAGTTTTGGGGAGAACATGAGGATGAAACAGTGCGAACTTACACTCAACCATTCTGGGCCAGAGCTACAACAGAGACACGTGTGAAGCTTGGAGACTTGGATGAGTCTATATTGGCTCTAGTTGATCATGGATCTGAGATTAACATAATCTCAAGGAAGATCTATGAAAAGGGTAAGTGGCCCATTGACATCAACCATGGATGGGTCTTGCGAGCAGCGAATAACGAGAGAGGGGGTCTTTATGGTGCATGTCCAGCTGTGAAGACCAAGATTGGAGATGTTGAAGTGGAACAAAACTTCTTTGTGCAGAACAATGGTACGTATCCGATTATTTTGGGACAACCATATATCACTGCTACAAGGATGGGGACTAAGGTATTAGATGATGGCTCACACTATGCTAGAATTCGAAGTTGCGATGGAAAGAAAGCAGTGCAGTTTCTCACTGTGAAGCCAAATCACGAGAGACATAGAGCCCAACTTAGAGAAGCACCCATGATCGATGACTCTGAAAACTTTCAGGGTTTCTAGATTGCACACGTGGAAGATGGGGGTCCGCGGGTGCAAGGGGTTTCTCAACAGTTTCATTCCCCAATGTAAATAGTAGAGGTCGTGTGGTTTTAAATGTTACAGAAGATAGCCTTGTAACTTTTGTGAGGATTGAAGATTTGGATTCAGTAGGAAAGAAGGCAGTTAAGAAAATTGGAGAAAAATTCAAAAAAATGGGTGTGGTATTGGATGACGAGAATATTGTTGGAGTGATAGAAGAAGAAGGATTTTCTGATGACATTGTTACGGTTTTAGAAGGTATACTTGACCAAAAGCCAACGCCTAGTAATGTTGTCGTTGAGGTTCATTCAAGGGAACTCTTTGACGAGCTTTTAGAATCAGCAACAACTATTGGATTGGTTGAGAGCCATGGTGCATACTTTGAAGCTGATGTTAACACCAAGTACAAGACAGTGGCAAAGAAAGTGAAGCCCGTAGCAACACAATTGCCACCTGACACTGATGATCACATTAAACAGGCGGAGAAGGAACCGGGACTTAGAGAATCAAGGAAGATTGGGCACAAGTTCACTAATGAGACAATTGGCAAGCTAGAGATTGGAGGGGGTGAATTCTTGAATGAACCAGAGAAGAAGAGATTCCGAGACATGCTCTCTAAACATGGCAAAGCATTTGCGTCATCACCAGATGAAATTGGATGTGTGCAACCTAATGTAATTGCACCAATGGTTATTTTTACAGTGCCTCATGTCCCATGGGATTTGAAGCCAATACCAGTGCCAAGGGCTTTGTTGCCAAAGTTGGTGAATCTACTGAAGGAAAAAGTACGAATGGGCATACTTGAACCTTCTATGGCTCCATACTCCAACCGTTGGTTTACAGTGCCAAAGAAATCAGGGGCATTAAGATTCATACAAGACATGCAGCCGGCTAATAAGGTTACTATCAGAAACAAAGGGTCTGGACCGGTCGTGGATGAAGTGGCTGAAGCATTTGCAGGACATGCCATCTATTCTATTGGAGACTTATATTCAGGTTATGATCAATTCCAACTTGCAAATGAAAGTAGGGATTTGAGAACCATGAAGACTCCATTGGGACTTGTAAGGATGTGCACATTGCCTCAAGGTGCCACAAACTTAGTGGCTCACATGCAAAATGCCATGAACCGCATTTTAAAAGACTTTGTACCTGAGAAGACAGTACCTTTTGTTGATGACATACCGATTAAGGGCTGCAAGGAAGAGGCAAGAGACTTATCTAAGGATGAAGATAGTTGCAGGAGATTTGTAATAGACCATATTGCAGATGTGGAGATGATTCTGGGAAGGCTTGAAGAGGTGGATTTAACATTTTCCATTGACAAGTCTAAGTTTGGTGTCGGAGAAATTGTGGTAGTTGGGCACTTATGCGGAAGATATGGGAGAAAACCTAACCCTGAGAAAGTAGATGCTATTGCTAGAATGAAAGCATGCAGTAGCATTACCGAAGTAAGGAGGTTTTTAGGTGCATGTGTGTTTTATCAGATTTGGGTACCACATTTTGCTCATGTGGCTGATCCACTATACAAACTCTTGAGAAAGGGAGTGAAGTTTAGATGGGGGCATGATCAAGAGCTTGCAATGGAAGGATTAAAGGACATTTTGAAGTCTTCACCAATTCTAAGACAAGTTGAATATGATAGTGGTAGACCAGTAATTGTGACAGTCGATACTAGCCCAATTGCTACAGGTTGGGCTATTGGCCAAGACGATGTAGAAGGAAGAAGATTTGCAATAAGATTTGGAGCAAGGATTCTTACAGAGCGTCAAAGAGCATATCCACAAGTAAAGAGGGAGCTTTTAGGGGCACTAACGGCACTAAAAGCAGACAGAAACTACTTGATAGGTGCAAATGTCATCTTGGAGACTGACTGTTTGCCATTAATTGGTATGGTTGCCAATTGTTCTACTCCAGACATTGCTATGCTACGGTGGATAGCCTACATTCGATCACTAAATCCTGTGTTAGTTCATATTACTGGCAAGAAAAACTCAGTAGCTGATATGCTATCCAGAGCCAGGTATATGTGTGAAGACGAGATGAAGGCACAAGAAATTGGTGAGGAAGATGACGATGAAGATTATGGCTATGTTTTGGCAGTTGATGGAGCAGACGCAAGTGGTGACACTTATCTATTCAAAGAAGAGCTATATCAAGATAAATTAAAAGACATTGGCATCTATTTGAGCACTTTGAGAAGGCAACAAGGCTAGTCAGACAAAACGTTTAAAGATATTAGACACCAGGCCTATAATTATCTTCTGAGGGATGGTTTATTGTGGAAAAGGCCAAAAAGAGAAGATGGAGTGCCTTTGAGAGTAGTTGACGATTTAGAGTTGAAGAGTCAGGTTCTTAAAGAGTTTCACGATACTCTTTGGGCAGGGCATAGAGGAGTTTGGGCCACATATTACAAGATCAAGGAACGATATTGGTGGAAGGGCTTGTATAAAGATGTGAAGGAATTTGTTGGTTCTTGCACTGAGTGTCAACTGCAATCAAAAGTAAGACACAGAGATGAGTTACATCCTACTTATCCACTTGCAGTACATTTTCAGTGGGTGATTGACTTGGTTGCAATGCCATTGGGATTATGGGGCATGAAATACCTTGTTTTGGCTAGAGAAGAGCTCTCTAACTTTGTTGAAGGAAGGGCTTTGAGGACCAAATCTACAGAAGGAGTTTGTAGATTTATACTTAAAGACATTTTCAGCAGATATGGTAGTATCGGCAGGGTGAGAGGAGATCGTGGTGAGTTAAATGCTGCCGAAGCTGTCGAGTTCTTCAAAAGATATGGAGTAAAGTTAAGACTTACAACAGCTTACAATCCTGAGGCAAATGGTAAGAGTGAGAGAGGGCATCCTCCCATCATTAACGCTCTGGTCAAAGCATGTAAAGGGAGACCAAAACAGTGGCCTAAACTATTACCATTTGCATTATGGGCTGATAGAACCACTCATAGCACAGTTACAGGCTATATGCCAACAGAGCTGATGTTAGGCCAAAAACCCATCATGCCAACAGAGACTTCAATACCGACATGGACGTTTTTAGATTGGAATGATGGAATATCAAGGGAGAGGTTATTAGAGCTCCGGATAGAGCAACTTGAGCGGTTACCTGAAAATCATAGAGCAGCATTAGAAAGGCTAAAAGCAGCAAGGCTCAAAAACAAAGAAAGATTTGACAAAACTCACAGATTAATAACAAAACCAATTCAAGCTGGGGATTGGGTGTTGGTGTTTGATAGTAGCTTGGAACATCAGCACAGCACTGTCAGAAAATTTGCACGAAGGTGGTTTGGACCTTATGTGGTACTAGAAGTCCATGAAAACGGCACATATACTCTTCGTGAGTTGGATGGCACTCATCTGAGAATACCGGTGGCAGGAAAAAGAATCAAAGCATTCAAGAGGCGTCACGGTGAGCTTAGCTTTGAAGACAAGGAAATGTCAGAAATAAGTGATGAAGATCAGCTAGAGGATGCTGATCAAGAAATCAATACTGATGAAGATGACAACATTGGAGAGCCAAACTAGATTGGCACATCACGGAGGATGTGCAGGTTTGGAGGGGGTGTATGTCGTGATGTAAATAACTACAGTATGTAAAAAAATAATGTAGATACAAAAAGTGTGGTCGTAGAGTGACCTACAGTTTAATTCAATGTGGGAACAATTGGAGCTTGTTAGCCTAGCTTGGATGTACTGCATCTCTTGTCTCTAGCTCAGGGGTAGGTAGGTGGCCAGTTGGCTGTTTATTTTCCTGCTCTCACTAGCAAGTGCCAAGCCGCAGCCGCCCGAACAGTTCAACGAGTTCAATGAGACTCGAACTCGGAATCAGTCGGCGGATAACAAACGGGCTCTAACAGCCAACCAAGTCTACAACTTGGCGATTATCATCGAGCCCGCAATAGTCTTATACTGCTACAGATAAGTCGTTTGTTTCTTAATCTGACTTTACTGTGGACCATCTTTTAGATGGAAAGGCATCTATGGCTACTTAAATTTGCTTAGCCGTTTCCAATTAAAGAAATGTCATTGAGTTAATGTTAGGGAAGGCAAGCTTCTTGATGAAGTTATCGAAAAACATATAAAGGGTAGATGGTTGCCGTGCCTTATACATTACTTCAGGTCATTATTAGTTTGGATTGTTTCTTCTTAGTTTCTATAGGTTGATAGTATGGCTTCTCAAGACCCTGATGATTGGGAGTTTCCTTTAGCTCACTCACCGGATGATCTAATTCAACTTTCTCAACCATCAACATCAAGGCGACGTGTGCGAGAGGAAGTAGGGCCTTCTGAGCGTCGTGTTCAACCACGTACCGCTTTTGATCCTCAACAAGTTCCTTTGACAAGTTTAAGAAGTTTACAACCGGAGGCAAGAACTTTAGTAATCGTCTTGGAGGCTGGAGATGTGCTTATCGAAGGCCATCAAGTGGTGTTTGAAGGGTGTTTTCAAAACACTAATGAAGGTCAAACGGTAATCCGCTTGTCCAATGACCTTGGTCACCGTCTTTGGCTTCAAGGCCCGCTCAGACACTTGGGTAGTGAAAGGCGATCAAGTTACATTGCTGCTGTTCTTCGTGAGATTCTTGACTTTTTACATGTTTAATCCATCTAGGGGCTGAAGTTGAGACCATTTGTTGTTATTTTTCTTAATATATATGTAGTTAGTTGTTGTTGTTGAAGAAACCCGGTCTTTAGATTGATGACCAGGTAGTTAGTATTTAAAAATACAAAGGATAGAAAGGATAGGGGGATGATAAGAGTTGATAAGGGGGAGAATTTGGGCAACCAATGGGGTTTAAGATGCCCATGTGGCCTTTGAATGGGCTGAGGTTAGTTGTGATTGGCTCCTTTCCCTGTTTTGGGGGTTGGGTTCTTCCTTACCAAGGAGGGGCTGGACTGCGGGGGCTCTCTCGGGTTGTGTTT
This sequence comes from Bryoerythrophyllum caledonicum, assembly GCA_963971425.1. NCBI lineage: Eukaryota > Viridiplantae > Streptophyta > Bryopsida > Pottiales > Pottiaceae > Bryoerythrophyllum > Bryoerythrophyllum caledonicum. The sequence goes on along the minus strand of OZ020523.1, from coordinate 16,743,095 downwards.
GTTTTAGTTTGTTTTGGATTTTGAGTATGTTGTAGCCCTTGTTGTTAGCTCTCTATGAAGCTATCACTCGGTCTTAGAGCTAAAAGTATGAGTGAACGGCGCCTTGTCGAACACAAGGGGGTCTGCTGCCCCATGATTTCATGAGCAGTAGGTTTGAAGCCTTGTAGCGAGTTGTACAAAGTATATCTAAATGACATCTTTGGTGAGTGTTTGTACACTGTAAATAGCTTTCCAAAGAGCTATCTTATGCTCTATTTCGAGCTTTTGTGAAGTCATAGCACTAGTTTGAAAGAAGAGGGGTCAGCTGATTTGAGTTTTTGTAAGAAGTAACTTTGATTGCACATAGCGGCTGGCCAGATGGGTTTTTGGAGGTGAAATTTGGTGTGTGTGTGGTGTATTTTAGTGGCTTTTCAAGTAGCTATAGCACGACTCATTCCGAGTTTGTATGAAACCGTAGTGGTATTTTGAATTATAAGGTTAATCAAGAGTTTAAAAGAGAGTTTGAGTTCGGTTTGTACTTAATGAGAGGTTAGAGAAATGATTTCAAAGGGAGTAAGGGTATATAGGAGAAGGGTATGAAGTGGTTAGGGTATGTAAGGGTAAGGGTATGTGGGATTGTGGTTAATTAGGGAATTAATTATCTTAATCAAGGTTAATTGTGTTAAGTAAGATTAACTAGTCTAATTGTAATTAATTAGCTTAACTAAGATTAAGTGGATTAATTAAGGTTAATCATATTATTTAAATATAATTATCTTAAGTATTAATTAATTATTATTAAACGAAATTAGTTAATTTAATCAGAGTTTAATTAAGGCTTGATTTAGATTAAGGATATTTAATGTTTTGAGTTAAGTTTTTGGGAGACAAGTTCTACAAGACATCTGCATCATGTCTTATTATATGTACATCGAGTTTTATTATACAAGTTGAAGATTGAAGGCCTTTCTCGTATGCTAAATGAGGACTTATGAGTTTATATGGGCTTGAACACAAAATTATATGTTCCATATTCTCCCTTTCCCTCTCTAAACTAAGTGCAGCCAAGAACCCTGCGTTTTCTTGAAGCAAAGACTTTCTACACGACACCGGTGGCTAGGGTGTCACAGTCTATTCGAAGCTGAAGCTCTTCACCCGGAGTAGGATCAGAAGTCTTCAACTCCAGGTACCAAGGGCACTGCCCCAAGTGATGTCGAGAAAAGCGTTGCCTCTGCTGCTCGGTGAAGATGCAGTCTGGTGAAGTAGGGTCCGTCCACTTCTTGAAGCGGATGGGCATTTGACTCGGTAGCAAGGCACCTTTAGCGACGAGCTCCCTCCAGAATTACCGAAGCACCGCCCGCTTCATGGTCTTCTCACATCCCTCCTGCTTTAGAAACTCCTCCGACTTCGAGAAGACACCTTTCCTCCCAAGGTGGTCTTTGAAGGCCTTCGCCCACAGCATGATACTCCAAGCCTCCATCCAAGAACCAATGTCTTGGATGGGATTAAGGAGCCATCATTCCTCAATACGACGTTGTCCTCTTCAATTAGCTCCGAGAACTTCTTCTCAATTTCCTCCTCCAACTATAACATACAGTACAATCCCTTAGACAAAATCACCATTAAATATGATAACGCAAATACAATAGACAATGGGGATTTGGAATACTCACCCCAGCCCAAAAGGCAGCAGTATCGATCCATCCCCGGAGACTCGTGTCTGATGCTGGCGATTTGGGGAAATCATACTCCGCCCTACTGTCCTTGCTCATGTTCCACCACTTGCACCATCTTCCCTTGAACTTCCCAGCCACCTTTGCCGTGCAAAAGAGTTGGAGCTTCTCCAGTGTCATCTCTGGCTTAGTCTGGTAAATATCGAAATGACGCATCACCTAAAGTAGAGGCACATGTACTTGGATTCAGTTATGGTTCGATACTTAAGCAAAATGATACAATATGGGAAAAACAAGAACAGGTGCCATCAAATTTGATATTCACATACCTCCTTGAAGAATTCCTCACCATTCGATGGATTTGCAATCGCCAACATTCGTGTGAATGTTGTTGGACAAGCAATTTTCTTCTTCTGGACAGCATCAGTGCAGAGTCTCACCAACTCTGCTGGACTTCCAACGCGATCAACACCAACGCCTGTGACAAGGCTATCCTTGTAATTGCGTATGCACTCCTCTTGGGCAGCAATAATCTCCCGCTAGAAACCAACGTTCATCAGAAATAGATAATGAATATTAAACAATTACGGAACTAGGCAACAATAGTAATTGAAATTCAGGTGTTCACTGACAAATACCTCAAACATGAGCTTCTGAAATGCGTCATACGTCATGTGATACCATTTCTTTGTTGCCTTCTTCCCCCACTCGTGCACACTTGCTTCGTAATCATCATCGCTAATCAAGCCCTTCAACTGCTCAAAGTCCAACAATCCAAAATGTTGGACCCTCTTCAGCTCATGTGATAAATGCTGCGTGACGTCATCAGCCTCTTTTTGCCTAGAATACCAAAACCATTACTTAGATACGTGCATGAACAATATAGATTTGTACCACCTAATACGACCATGGCATTGATGATAAATGGAGAATAGCATAAATATTATTGACAAAAACTAGGTGGAAGGAATCTTACTTGTTAAGATCAGTCATGGCGTTGAGAAGAATGTGGCGGTTTGCCAAACACGGCTCTAGAACCACTGCCCTCACCGGTGAATGGAAGATGAAGTCCCGAGAGTGCATCTGGGATATCACCTCCATCCACGCAATGTGGCGGTGGTTGCCATCCCAGATGAAGAAGTACTTGTTTGAGAACGACTGCAACTCTGGCCTCATCTGCAACATCATCTCAAACTTGCGATCCTCCTCTTGCCAAAGTGTTGACCAATTGGCTCGCTGAGAAGGAAGCACCTCTTGCTCGGTCATTGAGAAACTCTTTGCCGCTACATAGAAACATGCGGATCCGGGTCGATATCCCTTCATGAACTCCGCCTTGAGCTTCTCAACATCACTCTTCAAGGGGAGACGAACCTCCGTCATAGGTAGCATGCGGCATAGTGGAATGAGTAGCTCCTCGATTGAAGGGTAGAATGACCTTTGCAGGACATCTGACGCTGTCCCCCGAATAGACTTCCTCAACGCTTGCTCGGTCGATTCCATCCTGGAGTCGCCCTCCAACTCATGCATCTCTTCATCCTCAAGTTGATTCATCGGATCTAAAACCTCAGTACATGATACCGTCCCTAGTTCTTGTTGTGCCATCTGAAATATTGTAGTACATTAATAACATCATCAAAGATCAGACGTAGCCAGATAAACTCCCTAACTCAGAACGCAGAAACATACCTCATCGAGGAGAACGCTAGCTCTAGTCATGGTCATAAGAATGGACCCAACGTTCCATGTGCGCTGCTGATCCACCGCCGCCTGAAACCAACAGAAATACCTCAGCATCGAGCATGCAATCAAATTCCTAAAAAATCAGCTGCGTACCTCCTCCACGTGCACAACAGACTGCAGCAAGCTGCCCGCGAGTCCTCACGCGCAAACCTGAACTTAAACTCCTAACCTAAACACATCAAACCAACACCTCAACTTTCACAAAGTAGAAGGAAAAAAAAACGACGAGCAACAGGCCCCACGAAGGAGGAAAAAAAACGACACACCTCAGACCATCCTCGGATCCGAGGGTCATTTCGAACTTCCAGATTTTCTTAAAAAATCAGCTGCGTACCTCCTCCACGTGCACAGCAGACTGCAACAAGTTGCCCGCGAGTCCTCACCTGCGAACCTGAACTTAAACTCCTAACCTAAACGCATCAAACCAACACCTCAACTTTCACAAAGAAGACGGAAAAAAAATGACGAGCAACAGGCCCCATGAAGGAGAAAAAAAAAACGACACACTTCAAACCACCCTCGGATCCGAGGGTCATTTCGAACTCCCAGATTTTCTTAAAAAATCAGCTGCGTACCTCCTCCACGTACACAGCAGACTGCAGCAAGTTGCCCGCGAGTCCTCATGCGCAAACCTGAACTTAAACTCCTAACCTAAACGCATCAAACCAGCACCTCAACTTTCACAAAGTAGAAGGAAAAAAAAACGACGAGCAACAGGCCTTACGAAGGAGAAAAAAAAACGACACACCTCAGACCACCCTCGGATCCGAGGGTCATTTTAAAGCCTCAAATTTTTTAAACAAAATTGCGTACTTCCTTGACGAGCGCACGAGATTGCAGCCCGGAGATGGCTACGGTTCACTCTTCCTCCTCGAACTGAAGAGCAACAACCCTAGACGGAGGGAACTCGCGCCTCTAGGAATACTGGGGTGAGAATTATAATATTATTGGTTGACCCCTGATTCGCGGGATCGTCACCAACTCAGAATATCATGGCGCTTAGAGTACATATGAATGTACAATATGTCTCGATGGGAGACATTGAGACCCTAGGAGTACTATTCGGGTTTTACGGGAAGGAAGTTTAAGAACCTGAGGCGATGAGCCTGGTCCTGGCTCAAGGAGTGTTGGGGTTTCGCTGTTCTTACTTCGATGATGAATTCTAGGTAGACTTGCAAGTGTTTGAGCTGGGGAAGTGGGGATGATCTTTGTAGGCCTTGATGGATTTCCTCGGCTTCCAGATGCAATAGTTGACTTCATCGTTCGACACTTAGACTCCCCAGAACTGTCGTCAGTCCCCTTACCTCTTTCCAACGAGGTATCCGAGGCACTTGATCTCTGATACCGACTCATCGTACTAGCTTGATCTAAGTCCTCTTCTACTCTCTTCCCACAAAAATGCTTACTAGGCTTGTTCACCTGCACAATATTGTAAGACCCGTAGTCATTCCCTAACACCATTCAACTAATCTGCTTCAGAAATTTCTGCAAATCAATGGAACACCAATAAAAAAATACCTGATCGCTAGAACTGGATAATGAAGCTCCTTTGTGGATAGTTATCACATCCCTAAGTTCCTTACTAGATATTGCGCCCACTACTTCTGTATTGTGAGAAGCTAATAATGCTAGCTTCTCTCGATGTCTCTTCTGAGCCCGTACTTGCTTAGGATTTGAAAATTTAGTAGGTCTTCTCCTCTGTCTAGCACTCTTAGTCATCCTCTTAACTCAACCCTAAACCGTCATCTCCACTCCCTAAACATCACAACCCAGCAGGTAAATCACAAACCTATAGCCACAACTGCAAGGACGCAACCGTGCAATTATACATAACCCTTCATGCTACCTTCGACGGGTGGTAGATTCAATTCTCGAAAATATTGGATCTTGACAGTCTTTAGTTTAAATGGAGACAGCGTTGTAGTCTCTATTAATGTTACTTTCACCATATATATTCTACTGCAACGCTCAAACTCCATATTTTTAGGGATATCCAGCACCACAATTGAAAAATGACTGCAGGCATGGTATTAATACAATGGGCAACCCCTCCGTTTCAAGAAGCCCCGATTAGATTATTCGATATATTAAGATATTTATGGACTACTACAAGCATGATTTACTTTGCATTTTGTCGTATCCGTCCAGGAGGAAAGAGAATTGTTGCATGAGCATCCTACATGTAATATGAAATTATTATCCCACCGCAAAATGGTTCATGGACCATCTTATTTAAATGTGGACGCAAGTAGTTACTCATTCTCTTTCTTCAACCCGAGGTCATTTCGCAAAGTTGTTCAACCTTCTTTGAGAGCCCTGGAACATGGCGTCTCTTTCATCATGCCGAGGGGGCATCCCTTTTCTCATGCCTGTTGATGAACTGGGCACTGTGATTGTCGCAGAGTCTTTGCTATGTCTTCGTTTCGGATTTAGGAGTGGAACGGTTCAAGTCAAACAGGAAGTATTTGATAGTGACGGGATTCACACGCAATCCGTTTATCAAGTAAAAGATCGTGATGCGGTAGGATTTGTGTGGAATTTATGTTCAGGTTCGTTCAAAGTGTACGGTGTGTTAGATGCTCAGATGTCTGGTCATGCATCTATAGTGGCCACCACTTCTTCGGAGGATTCCGGAGATACAATACTCTTGCCTGCTTTGGGCACGAGGTCTATCCCGATTGTCCATACACTTAGCGACACAGAGGAAGAAGATGTCAGTGATCCTAACTTAGGTAACTCAAGAAATCTCAACAATTGTCTCAAGTCATTCCTTCCTAGTATGTCTATTTCACCCGCTTCGATATCCGATACGTCCCAATCTATTTCACTAGGAAAGCCACCAGTCGATCCCAAATCCAGAAGAATATGGAGTATTCTTTTACAAGTGTGTAAAACAGGTCTCAGGAAGGGGTCCAGATCGGAGTTGTCACGAATTGATCTAGATAGTCTAGAATTGAAGAGTGTGAAGTACTTGCCACCAGATTACAATGGAAACTAGATCTTTGAACTACCGCCACTTCGAGAAGGTATCCCTCCACAGTTTGGAGGGGGCCTCGATGGTATGAGTAAACAGTATGATGGTCACGCTTGGTGCAGGACGATGACTACAAACATCAAGAACGACTTCGGCCTCACATACCGGAAGTCAATGTGTACCGGGCATCTCCAGTGTCCCAACGCAAGTTGTGACTATATATGCAGAAACGAAGGGCGCACGAATCAAACCGAGTGGAGCAGGTTCGCCTTCACCCCGTTTCCTCAATGGAGCACCTTCCGAGAAGTCAACATTGGCATGTAAGCTTTGTCGGACTCCTCCTATTTGTATATCTCTCTGTGATGCTCGTATCTACTACGTGACATCGACCGATCCGTCACGCACTCGGGCGGCCATTCATCTTGGGTGCCATGACCATCCCATCTCGAAGGCGTCGACCAATGCGCGATGGACATTGTGTACGACTGTGTTGCCAAAGAAGTCCAACGCACACCGAAGGCTTCGAACTCCGCAATCATCATGGCAGCGAGCAAGAACTTTCTTTCTGACTACTTGATTCGTCCGGCATCCGAGTCATCAACTTTGGAAGGAGTTTCTATGGACGTTGTCCTAGATCAATTCGAGACACTTTCATCTCCAAATATTAGAAATCTTGTGTCAACCTGCAAGAGGTTCTACAGTGGTCGTAAGGGAGTGATGGAAAACATTATGACCTTGAAGGAATCGTCCAAATTTGTGTTCATCCATGAGAACAAGTTCCCCGGTCAATCCAAAGGTAAAGTCTTTGTCTTCAAGATGTCAGTCGATCGAGCAGGTAGTGGTGTGGATCTCGTCAAGCGTATGCAACCCGGGAATGACCTACAGGATTGCTGGTTGATGTTCGATCATGTAAAGCGGGTCAAAGACTGGACTACCATGGCATGTCATGTATATGATAGTAAATATTGTCAAGTCATGACAATAGCCATGTGCGATATGCAATCCGAGGATGCCGACGCACAGCAGCTTTTCTGGGAGAATTTGAATGATATGATGAAGAACCATGGATTGGAGGCGACTAACTTCAAGGGCTTCATGGCAGATAGTGTTGGGGCGAACTGGCACGCCGTTCGTCGAGTTTACGGCAACGGCGACAAAGACAAGCCCATGGACAACAAGGAACACACATGTTTATTCCATTGGACGAAATGCCTCCAGTGAGCCACCATTCGGAACATTCTTGTCGGCTTCCAAGACCAGCATATTGCCCTTTGCAAGATCTGGAAGAATGCAAAGTCTCAAGAGGAGGCCGAAGCGCAATACAATGTGATAAGAGGGTGGTGGGTGTCCTCTGGTGCCACTACCGAAGTAGGGCGGCGAGCTCTTGAGGATTGGATGGCGTTCTGGCACTTTCGGTATCGACAATGGGGCGGCGCAATGCGACTTGTAAGTTGTCTGAGCTTTTCATACAATCTATTCTCCAGTTCTAATTGTTATAGTTCTTTGAAATCATTTTATGACTCTCGTTGACTTCTGCTAGGATATGACACTGGATGAGAGGGCGGACATGCCATCATGCAACCTCGCTGAAACTGTCCACAACCGGTGGCTTCAACAATCAGGGAACACGATGACATGCTTGTACGCTGCAACCGTGGACGACCTCATCCGTGCCTTCATGCAGATAACTTCATGTCGTGCATGGTTGAAGGGTGGAACATCTGGTACAGGACCCGACAAAGGCACGTTGAGGCTCCGTTCTGCTCAACGTTCAGGTGATCCCAAACTCATTGCTGAGGCTGTTAGAAACTTTTCAAATGCTGCAGATCTATTAACCTGAACTGGCGGATTAGAAGGTTCGGAGATTTTTGGGTTAACGAAGCGCAAGCTTGATTTGTCCAGGGTCCGAACATGATTCTCACCGTTCCGATACGGTGAACTAGTCTATTCCACGAGATGGGACGAGGGTGACTCGGGCACGTATTGAGGAGTCCCTTAGCGGTCACAACTCCGGAGTTCAGCACACAACCTCCGTCCAAGAGTCGGACTGTGATCCATTGAAGTGGCACATTGCTTGTCTTCCAAAGAAGTCCGCTTGAAGATGCCAGGCATTGCAAGCTCATACAAGTCAACAATGCAACGCTAGAGTACAACGTGGAAGTTATGGAACTCCGGCCCCAACATACGCCGGTTTGAAGAAGGATTTCAGGAGTCCACATAATGTTGCTGCGCAGTTCTGGTTTTACCCTGATGACATTAGCCGTTGTCTGAAGGGATCGAAGCGATCATTTGTACTGGATTGGCCAGCAGTTCCGATGACATGGCCTATGAAGTTTGGCACAAATCTAACAGTGCATGAGGTTTTGGCGTTAGAGGAAGCTGGTTTTCAATTGCAGCAACGTGGTGCTCTTTCACCGCGTTGACAATTCCAAGTGTCTTTGGACATGCCCCTTCCGCGTTCCCACTTCCCGGTTCCCTTGAATCCGGATTCATTCCACACATTTCGTCACGGCTATGCGATCCGTAGGGGCTCGGACGTTCCCACAATTGAGCAACGCAATAAGTGGTCAAGCGCGGCTCTTATGAATAACTGCTACGTTTCGAACGTCATTGCCATACCATACCCAGGTTGGGGATGTGTTATTACCCTTGACACAGCCTCTGAAAAGTCCTATTGCATCACCTTTACGGATCTCCCGGGGTGTTCTTGTCCTGATTTCTTGAGAATGCAGTCGGAGGCATTGGGAAAGAAGGGGCAGTGGAAGTATTGCAAGCATGTGTACTACATCCTTCGTTACCTGTGTTAGATGGATTACAAGGTGGACGTATTCATGCACGCTCCCAGTTATAGCTTCAGTGAAGTGATGCGCATTCTCGAACTTGCCAACATTGCAGAACAGGCATGAGTAACTCGAGTTCGTAGCAAAGATCAGACGTCGTGATTTGGTCTTAAGTAGCATCACAGAGTGAGGAAGATATCAAATTATACTTTTGAATTTAGTAGTTAGAATCATGAATTCGTCACATATGAGACATGATATTATGCTAAGTAATAAATTGAATGTTCATAAAAACGTAGTCATGGAAGAGGAGAAGGCCCCAAGCCCAAAGTTGTTGTCCAATACTGCGGTGACCACGGTTATAGGACACATTCTTAATTTAGTAAATTGTATCAAACTTTGTATGCAATTCTTTCGTTTCTGCGGTTTTTTCCCTGAATTTCACATTTTTTTTTTAAAAACACATTTTTTTTTTAATTTCTCAGAATTTTTAGGCTCCCCGCTCGGCGCTCGCCGCTCACCGCTCACAAGATAGCGTCGCTGGAGTTAATTTTTAAGAAATCTACAAAAATGATACTATATAGAAAATAGGAAGAGTTTTGGAAAACCAAAAGTTGTAGATAAAAGAAAATTTAATGTCTTGACCTCATGAAATTGCTTATTAAAATCATTGATAGTATATAAAATAGTAAATAACCTAATAATCTCATTATTGTTTTGATGTACAATGAAGACAATTTAATGTAGCAATTGTGCATGAAATACAACATTCTCAAAGAACTATAGTAGTTGAGTTTTTTTTTCCTTGAGAAAAATAATAGTCACCCTATTAAGATGCAACTAATATTCATTTCAATTTTTTTAGCATAAATTAGTTTGAGAAGTAGAAAGAATAAATGAATTTTATTCTATTTTCATTTCTTTCTTAAAATTTTTTTCCTTTCCACAATAACTTTGAGATGAACTTGTTTTTGAACTAAAATTATATTTTTATCTATTTAAATATTCAAATTCACTTATGGTTTTATGTTTTTCAAATCAAGACATTAAATAGTATGCTTTAGTACTAACAATACTCAATTTTAAGACGGTTTTTGATTTAAATAGACTATACACAAGTGGATTTATTGAAGTATTAAACATTACTCTAAATAAGATAAATTTGAATAATGAAAAATTAACCCTTATCCTATTCAATTATTTTGCAAGGAAAACAATCAATTGAAAATCCTCTGTAAAGCAAAAAATTAAACAAATTATATTAAAACCAATTTGATATAAAGATGTTACTTCAATATAAATCTTTCAATGTATCCCAACTTGGTCCAATTTTCCAAGAATATAATTTATTTCCTCATGGACTAAACTTCTTTACAAATTTCCTCAAACTTTGGCCTTGTATATATATCTTGCTCCCAACATCTCAAAATCAAATCCTTAATCCTACAATATTCATCATAAAAAACGTGGATCTCTGTCCACTAATCACACGATCTTGCTCTACTTTAGTTCTTGTAAATCCGTTTCTTTCAAACCGAAATAAACTAGTGGCAATTTCATACTAGCACAACATGCCATAACTATACACATTAGACTCTTTTGTAAACAAAGATGTTGGAGAGTGCCTCTTGATAGGATCCCTCATGCCCATCAACACTTCCAGTGCTCTCCAAAACCCTATAATTCCCAATACACCAAGTGCACATTCAAAATTTGACACCTTGGATTTCTCTAGCCAAGGAAGCTCAATGTCACCCACATTACTCTCCCAAGCAATAAGATTGTCTAAAGAAGCTGACAACACGACGCTGGAGGCCTTGAGATCTCTATGCACCACATCGCTATCATGTAATCCAACCATAGCAATAGCAAGTTGAAGCATCCACTCTAGAATCAAATGGTGGTCCTTGATTGTGATTGGCTTGATTGTCAAGCCAATGAGCCCTCGAAAATCACCCCATCCTCTCCGCTTCACCATTGCAATCCTCCCATCCTTTGGCAGCAACATCACATGCTCAACCAAAGGAGAAAGAAAACTAGCGTTTCAGGAACTCTGTGGCCATTGCTTAACAAGGTCTCGCAAATTATATCCTCGTCCAAACACCTTCAACACAACATGCATGCCCGGTTTACCTTCCTGCATGTCATTCGAATGCCTGCAGAGATCGTGGCTTCCCCTCCCGCACCAATCTTCTCACCAATCTTATAAACCCCATCATCATTCTCTAGGAAACGATGCCCCCATAGCCAATGCTTCCGGAGCTCGGCTGTGGTTTCCCTGTTGGCTTGCAGTATCTCCTCATCCAACTCTCTCTCTCTCATCTTCTTCCTCATCCTCTGAACATGCACTACGATTGCCTTCCTGGACAGAGATTCCTCCCCGTTGCACAGAGGTCCGATGCACCTTAGAACATTCGATTTCGAAGTCCACCCGGTTGGTATACTTGTCCCCATTCTCTATCATCCATTGAGTGCGTGCAGAGTAGCACTGGTTGGTCGAAGCAACGTAGTATCAAGTACTCTCCACAATGTTCAGGTCATTTTCAACTGAAAACTTGTAACTGAACTGTGTGACTGCGAATCTCTCAATCGAAATGTGACCTGGAAGCTGGTGTGCTCAATCTGAAGTGGTGACTGCAGGAAGTCGACTAGACTCAGTGCTGGTGTTGTGGATGTCCTGCTGCCGGCCCATCTTACACTCAGTGAATCAATCAGGGACTCGGCTGGACACCTCGAGATCAGTATCAAAGAGATATAAAACTCCCTCGTCGAGACCCCGCCAGTGAACTGCAGCCTCCAAGTCGACGTCCACGACTGCCCCAGTATCGCCCGAGTATCACGATGGTATAGCTCTAGTATCACCTAGATATCATCCTAGTATTATTGTTGCATTCGCTAGCGAGCCAACCTACCGTTGTCTGGAAAGTACAAGCTCACATACAACCAAGGTCCTTGCGCTCGACCACTCACAAGATTGGCACTGTGGTTGGATTTTGCGATGAAGTGGGAGACTGTGATGTTGGTGACAGTAATGTGATGCAAACGATTCACTTTGTAGCTTCGGAGAATGTGAACTGGATTGACATTTGTGACGCTGGATTAAACTAACTTAAGGGAAATCCACCACTTACGTTTTGTTACGTTTGTTCTATTACCGATAATGGTAGAGTGAGGTGTTGGAGATCTCCTATTTGTATACTATTTAAGAGTACTATAGGGTTTGTCAACTGTTATGTAGCATATGATGTGGTGTTACTTTTGTGGGGAAACTTCCTTGAGACAAGGTTAATCCCTAAAGGACCAAGTGCTGTAAAATGGCATTTTGAAGGTTTGGTCAAGTTCCTATGGTGTCAATTTCTAACATTCCTTGTTGAAATTTTTATTCTAGAAGGGCACTACTGAAATCTCGGTGGGAGAACAATTTTTCCCCTAAATCTAACATTTGATGAAAAAGTTACAGGGTTCTGAGTTTCAAACGGGGAGAGCAGGCACCTTGGGCACCTCCAAAACTTTTGCTATGGCACTCTATTGAATGTGAGATTTTCAATAATTGCAAGTAATATTATTTTCTTTCATACTATCAAAAACAATTTGTTATCTTTAGTGAAAAATAGTATGGAATAAATCCAAGTCAAACATTTTCACACATTGACAAGCAAGGTACCAAAAAAACTTCTTTCTTTCCATATAATACTTAGAGATCTCCATATTTTTTTACTTTTTATTTTTTCCACAACAATATGTGCTGTAAACCTTCTTATTGACCATTTCGATTCAGGATTATCAATCTAAAACATATTAAGTTCACAAAATAATATAACTTGAATAGGCAATTTTGGAACCTCCATTGCTTGCGCAGTTGTTTTGAATATGCTACACCTCTCTTCTACCTCTAAAAATTCGTGTATAAGGAACTAATATCATGCTTAAGACAATGGTAATGGATTTAGACCTTGTGTGGTGCAAAAATTTGACACCAAGTGAAGTCAAAGTTTGCTGATCCACTCAATGCATGGAAGAAATTGAACCATTTGCATGACTTCAAAAACTACAATCTTTCAATCCATGCTCTGAAAGTTTATGAAATTTTGTGAGTATGTTATTTAATAAGTCTAAGTTTAGATCCTATGGCAAAAAAAATAGATAATATTTTTTGTTTCCTTCTTTATTCATTGCACTAAAATCCAATAATTTTGAAGTGTTTTTGGTGTGAAATTGTCATGGTACCTTGGGGATTAAAAGTATGGTTTTTTTAATAAAGCAAGAAGAAAATTATAACACATCTATTTTTACAAAGAAATTTTGAGTGACATAGTCTTTGGGCCCTATTTGTTATAAACTATTAATCCGGTTCTACCAAGGTAGTGAAATAATGAGATCTTTAATTTAAAAACGTGGTTACAATCTTAAACAATATCAAATTAAAACTTAATAACAATAAATGACTTGCAAAATATATGTTTCATTTTTTGTAGTAAAAAACTCAAATAATAAGGTAGTTAATATATACAGACTTCTAAAAGGAAACTCATCTAGTATTTATAAAGAATTGTAGCCACCTTTCTCTTTTACAAACTTTGTATTAAAAATTATTTAGATCTTATTTTAATCACTCTAACATCATATTCACACTTTTGGTGACTTTACAAATAAATCTATTTGCAAAGATTGCTATGAAACTTTAGAAACAGAACAACACATCATTTATTGTTGGTTGATGTAAACCACAATGTGACAATATCAAACCAACAATACAACCCCCCTTCATTTCAAGGCAGAAATGTAGTTTTGGGCTACATGACTTACCTTTTTAGATTACATACCATAGGTAGTGGTTTCTTTCGGCACCCACCTACCAAAGTATTTCTTTTCCATATCGCAATCATTCAAACACAATAGGCTTCACCTTGGTATTACATGGGTATCACCTAGGCATTATGCAGGAGTCACCTTGCCATTACATGGGTATTACCTATATAAATCTCTTGAATATTCCAAAAAATTTGTACAATAGAGTTTTCTTGAAAGCCCTTCCTGAAAAGGGGAAAAATGAAAAAGGCAAGGTGAGATTTAGATACAAAATGAGGAAATTCATGCTTCCTTTCTTTGCACCAATGAAAATGCATGGCAACCAAGGCCCTACCCAATGCACGCTAAAGCTACCCCACAGTACCCTAAGTTCTCAAAGAGTTGACCAGTAGTCCCCCGCACCTTCCGGAAATCAAGTCATTGTTTCCATGTGGTCCCAGTTACTAACACTACAGCCCCAAGTGACACGTAGGGTAACCAAGTTTCAAGAAAACTCTATTCTCCACTATAAATCAGTTGTGTACAAAAGTGACCCTCGTGTAGGGTAGAATGGTTTAATGGTGGTTTTACAGCAGCCAACCTAACACACACTAAAGAATTCCCTGTACTACTTCAAAATTGGTGGTATTCACCAGTTGTACGGTTCTCCTAAGGGACAAAATATTTACAAAAACCGCCAACCTATTCCCAAGTATCATGAACCAGAGGGCACGATTGATGAGTGCTAATTCCCAGGTGCATATGATAAAGCATTACGCATATATAAACCCGCAACCCGACCTGAGTATCAACCGAGTATGATGCTATGTGTAGCCCAAGTATCACACGAGTATCGCCCAAGTATCACATGAGTAGATCTGAATAAGACGTTGGCCGGCCTCTCATCAAACCTAGACGTGGAGGGAGGATGCCATGCAAAATACGACGCTCAATCACGCTGTGATTAAGACAAGTAATTAGTACTTACCACACTTCTATATACCAGTCGGCCTCAGGATGTGTGTGCATGAAGCTATGAAAATGATATTCTATCTGAGCACCTTGTTCAGAGGCGCTTGAGCGACCGCCATATTGGCCAATTAATTTGCTGGAAAGAATGTTCTCTGGAAATGCACTTGTGCATGGCTACTTGTGATTATGAGCTCGAGCATGAGCGCCGTAATTTTAGCCCTCGAGAATCGCCTCTTGAGCAAGCCTCGAGGGTCTTCCATTTCACCGCCTTGCAAATTAGTATAAGTATTCATGGCTTGTTGTATGTTGAGGAAGCGAACTCTTTGGTTTGTGAAGGAAGTGTGTGCAGATCTTTTTGTAGAGTTCATTCTAGTTAAAATTCTTTCTGAGGCTATTCAAGGATGCACCGTCCGGTATCGAATCTCCGAGTTCCTGATATTGAATCCAAGGTCTTGAGATGGACGATGGACGACATTGCATCGTCCGATCTCTATAAGAAACAGGTGCTGTGTATGTCGTGGTTTGTTGTGTATACGAGTCTGATTTGGTTATTTATGTGCTTTTGATTGATGGGGACTTGGTTGTTTAGGTTGGAGTCATACCGATGGAGTTTTCCTCAGCGGAAGAGTATCTTCAGGGATTTCGCGTTCCGCTTCTGGAAGAGGTTCGAGCGCAGCTGCAGCAGGGTTTGGACAAGTTGCAGACCGCGGGTCATGGCGCCACCACGATCTGGAAGATCGTGAAGCCGAATCGGAAGAAGGTGCGTGAGGAGGACAGGTCGAGCAAGAAAATCCTCGTGTTCCGCCAACCGGTGCATCTGGCAGAGATGAAGTACTCAGACCTGGTTCTTTTCTGTAGCACGAAGCCTCGGTGGGACGCGGAGCGACAGTGCCTGGTGAAGCCTCACGCGGATCATCTGCTCGGGTTCGTTGTGTATTCGAGTGGATCGTCGGTCTCTGCGGCTGTGTATGCGGAAAACGGGAGCGCAATTCTCACGAAGCTAGCGATAAAGCAGTCCGTGTGGCATGTGGTGCTGCCGGGAGTGAGCTTGACACCCGCTCGGCGCATTTGGCAAGCAATTAGCGAGAGGTTAGAACCGGGTCATTCTGTGATACACACGATCCTGCAAGTCGATCGCTCTCCACAAACGGGAGATGGAGCCAATTTAGCTGTGCGTGGCTACTGCGATTCTCGCGGCTTGAACGAGTCGCAGCGCGATGTTGCTCTGAAGAGCGTACTTGCGAAAGGGGATGCGAAGCCGCCGCATGTGAGAATGGTGCAAGGCCCGCCAGGAACCGGGAAGACGACGATGCTGGTGACGCTGATCTCTGTACTGGTATGTCTCCAATGCCGAACCCTGGTTTCAGCTCCAACGAACGCCGCGGTCCTGGTACTCGCCAGACGCGTGATGCGGTTCTTCGACGCCCCGTCGACGAATCGCGAAGAGGATTTCTTTAGGTTTTATGCGAGGACGAACAAGCCGCACTGCTTCCCGGTTTTGTTAAGCAATGTGATCCTTCTCGGGAGCAAGGAAAGACTGCGAGGCGCGGTGGAGGGCACTACGCTCGAACGGATCTTTCTCCACTCCAGAGTCAAACGATTGTGTGTGGCTCTAAATCGCAGAACTGGATGGAAAGCTAGCGTCCACTCGGCGGAAACGCTCCTCACCACGGCCCCTGCGATTTTCAAAGCTCAACGCTCCGAGAATGTGGAGGAATCAAAAAAGAAGCAGAATGTTTCCTTCTGGCGCTTTGCACGGGAGTCCCTGGTGAAGCTCCAAGCGCAAATGAAGCAAAGCTCGGCCACACTCACGGACGATCTCCCGCAATGTCACATGGACATGATGACACGCACAGCCATCACGAGCGCCACCGACCTCATGGCGCATCTCGTGACGCTCATGCCACTGAAAGCGCCCGTCGAGGCGATTACGTGGTTCGCCACGGATGATCTGTGTGAAGCATTTGGTAACTTGCGTTTGAGCTCCGCAGATAGAATTAAGACGAGATTTCTGCAAGCACGAGAAGCGCTCCTCGAAGCGTTGAAGATGAGCCCCGGATGCTCCTTGTTCGTCACGACGAAGCACCCGAAAGGCCAAAATCCCTCGCAAAACTGGCTACAGTCAGAGTGCCTCAGGAATGCGACTCTCGTGTTTAGCACAGTCTCGGGCGCCGGCTCCAATCAGATGATGCGGTTAGCTTTCGAGTGCGCCATAGTCGACGAGGCGTCGCAGCTCGTCGAAGCGGAGACGGCGATCATCATGCGCAAGAAAGAACTCAAACAGCTCATCCTGGTCGGCGATCACAAGCAACTCCCCGCCACCGTCATCAGTAAGGTGATTATCACAGACAGCCTTCACAGATTTATGTTGTTTTCTTGTCCACTTCACAACATCGAGACGAGTTCGCAGATGTGTATGCCTTCCAAAATTGACTTGGACATGCTTTGGAAAATTCATCGAGTTGAATCAGATCTGGGTTTTCAGGTTGCAGAAGCGTGTGGCTACAAGCGTAGCCTCTTCGACAGACTGCAGACGCTCCAACACGGTTGCCGTCACCTGCTGAACGTGCAGTACCGGATGAAGCCAACTATCAGCCTGTTCCCGAACTCCCAGTTTTACGAGGGGAAAGTGAAAGATGGACCGAATGTGATGTCTCCCGCGTATGGAAGTCGTCTGCACGAAGCTACTGCTTATGGAGCATATGCATTTCTCGATTGCGGGCGTGGAGTTGAAGAGCTGGAGCAGAAAAGCTGGAAGAACTCCAAGGAGGTTGAGGCCGTGACATCGCTGGTGAAAGGGCTCGGCAAAGGTAACTTTGATATACCAAGATATAACTTAATGTTTCTTGGAGTTCTAATTTTCTAAGAGGGTACCGTTTATTTGCTTTGGCAGTGTGTGCAGCGAGGAGCATTGAGAAGTTGAGCGTGGGTGTTATTTCGCCATACCTGAGGCAAGTAGAAGCGTTGAAGAAAGCTTTGAAAGGCCAGCATCAGGCTAATTTACAAGTGGAGGTCAAGACTGTGGATGGCTTCCAAGGGAACGAGAGGGATGTGATCATCTTCTCTGCCGTGAGGTCCAATCACTCGAGAAAGATTGGGTTCGTAGATGACTGCCGGCGCTTGAACGTTGCGATTACTCGCGGCAGGTGATTTGGATTATAATCCGCACCCCAGTTTGTGACCTGCAACTGTTAGACCCAAGGGTAAACAGAGATGTAATCAACTAATTCCGCCCTTGGTTGTGTGCCAGGTTTTGCGTCTGGATTGTTGGAAACGCTGCGACGTTGAGTGGAGGCGGGAAGATTTGGAAGAAGCTTGTGAAGGATGCGAAAGCGAGAAATTGTTTTCATGCTATCTAGAACCGATTTAGCTGACTGCAACCGTAGTATTTTTGGGCTAGAATTGGATAATCGGTGGAAATCATAGTCATCACTACAGGCAGTATGGCATGTTGTATAAAATGAAAATGAAAATTGAGTTAAACTTGAGCCTAGTGCACTTCGAATCACATCTTCTCAATTCACTCCTTGGTGCTCAACATTAGCGGCTGAGAACCGGAAGAATCCTGAGAATCAAGGACAAGGATTCGTGTGTTTTGTGAGGGTCAGGAATATACTTTTAAGAGCAGGAAGAAAACTGCCCTGCACAAATCATAATGCTACACAAAAACAAAAATTGGAACAGCTGAACAGAAGATCTTTTTAAAAGAAACGAGAAAGCAGCACCCTCCAGATAGAAACAAAAACATGATGAATATCGAGAGACTCATCAAATTACGTGATGGCTATCGAATGAATGTTCAGGTCACCTTCGCATGCATGTGCTCTAACAGCTTACCGCTTTAACCTCACTTCTCTGCCAGTTATGGAACTACACTATGTCTCTCAAGTAGTATACAAGACTCAGTCACGGAATTAAACCTGGGGGAGGTACTGACAATTGCTATGTCTGGCCTCAAGACAACATGGCCTTCTCCAGCATCTCCTTCAACTCCCCACTCTGGTAAGCCTCTGCACCCCAACCCAGCCCCACGTCAGCAAGTGGTGGAAAAGTGAGACCCTCTTCCGAATTTCATTCTTCCCATGTGTCTACTGTTGTAGCTTAAATAAAACCTTATTCATGACGAGAACAACTTGCAAAGAACTCCACCAGAGTTCTATAGATACGAAATATAACCAAATCATGGTTTAAACTACATTCCGTTTTCATGTTTAGAGAAGGCTTCCTTAATCATGATGGATTCAGATTCTCCTCAAGCTTAAATTATGCGTGTTGAAGCCCAGTTGAAAGCCTGCGGAAAGTCTCAGATGCTTACCGAGAGTAATGTCACATCCGCCGAAGAATTCACCGTCGATGTACAATTGGGGAAAAGTGGGCCATGAAGAGTACAATTTCATGCCCTGCCGCAGATTCTCGTTCTCCAGAATGTTGACAGTTTCATAGGGGACGCGCAGGCTGTTGAGAATTTGCACACAGGTGTTGGAGAATCCGCATTGCGGAAACTTCCGGTCGCCCTTCATGAATAGGACCACCTTGTGCTCGCTAAGAAACTTCTCCACAGACTCCTTCAGCTGCGGAGTTAAGCCTGGGATAAATTCAATACCCAAGGTTAACACAACTAAACCCTAAATGTTGAAACACAAACCATGACTGTCACGATTGGTGTCCGTCGCACTCGACGATAACAAAAACATCTTCTGAGCACTAATTCCAGAGAGTTTTCAAGCTCCTTTATAACAGTGAGTTTTATTCCGTCTGTGACTCGTAAACCCTAACCTTTCAAGATAGCTATCAATGAAGAAATTACAACAGAATACTTGGCGACATTTCAAATACAGACAACACTGTCCAAACCTCATAATTTACTTCAGAGTTCTTCTAGATGCCAAAATTACGAACATCTCGTTATTAGATGCCCTACAAGGATTCAATTCTGTTCAATGTAACCTAAAGAGGAAGAACCAATTACGCAACAGGCTCAAAAATTAGGAGTAGAGCTGAAACTTCCCCTAACCACATCCTAGAAAAAACTTCTGATTGACAGAACTAAGAACTTTCAAAACCTACAAAACCAGAATGGTGGCTCACCGCCGCCGCCGCCGAGGGCGCTCCGAGGAGCCACTGAAGTGATGCGAAGCTGATCTCGGCTGCTGCTGGGGACCAAAGCCGAGAAACCTCTGCCCGCGCTTCCGAGGCGCTTCCATCCGCACCGCAGGGACGTGGGCGGTGCCGAGGAGGTTGAGGCCTCCGCGCGCGGCCCTGCCAGAGCGCTAGTGACCTGCAAGCTCCGCATCGCGGTCGCCATCGCTGTTGCTGTTGCTGCTGCTGCGTGTGTAGCTCGCGTGTCTGGATTTCTCGAAGGCGTTCACCGCACAAGCTCAATTGCTTGGGTCGCGTATTCTATCCTTATTCATCGACGAGCACGCTACTTTCATCCATACATCCATCCATCCATCATCGAAGTTTCTAGATGAGAACCCTCTGGTTTAGCATCAACACAAACATGTGTAGATAAAAAATTTAATCTCTTATTTGTATTTTCGCACCATTAGCAGGGTTGTCACCCTTTTTATTTTTGGGAATTTGACTTCCCAATAAAAGATGAGTTTTTAATTTTTATTAGTGAACAATTGTTGGAAAGAAAAACGCCTTAAATTGCATAGAATTAGGAGAATACTAAAAACAATTTGATCTACATAATTTTTCAAATTTTTCATTTAAGAAAATTTTGGATGAACATGCTATGGTGTTAATGTAATGAAACTATTCTACTTTAAAGTTATTTGTAAAGTTGTTCAAAGTTCCAATAAGAATCCCTCTTTCTTTTGTAGAAAAAAGAAGAATAATAGGCTTGGTATGTGTGAATCAAATTCGATTTGGGGTAATATTATTATTGTGACCATTAAGATCTAGATAGTGCATATAGTCTAATCTTGATAGTATTAGACCCTCGATTTCACTTAAAAGTGTGATATAAACAAGGTGTGATATATTTAATAATATCACATGTGGCAAATTTATGCATAATGTGATATTATTATTTTAAAAAAGGGCAAACAAAATCAAATCAAATAAACTAAAAAAATAACAAACTCTCACAAAAATTGAAGGTAAATTTCACATGATGTAAGTCACCACGGAAAATACCTCACTCCGGGCAATGAAAACACTAATTGATGGAAATGCACAAAACAAAATAGGAAGGCAACGATGGGAGACGGAAATTGTGCCTAAATTGAGACTGAAGCCGTGCATTTTGAAGGCACCTCTGGATGCTCTATGACGGGATAGTGAGGGGCTCTTGCAAGACAATGAGCGAGGGACATTGAGTTCAAATGAGGGCATATTTGGCGATAGGGGGTTTCGGGACACGGTTCAGCGAGAACACGAGGTTTTAGGAATTGAGTGTTTGGCGATGGACAAGGCGAGTGCGATAGGCAGATTCGGGACAAGGGGCAAGGGTCAACTCATGGGCGGGCAAGCTGTAAAATAGGGTTTGACTCTAAACCATTCTACGAGTCTGTTAGGAGAGGCAAGGGCCTACCCAATTTGAGTCACCGGTTTTGTTGATTTTGTAATATTGTTGACTTCATTATGAATACATTGTACTGAAGTTTTGATTATATTCTAGACCAAAGTCTTGACAGCACTTGGCGAGGGTTGAAGCTCAACAATGTAAGGGCGATGGGACATGTGATTGAGATATCATTCATGCAACACTTATTCATTTATATAACTTGTTAATGTCACACTTACACTACAGATTTTGAAAAAAAAGTGATATTATCAAGGGTAA
Organism: Bryoerythrophyllum caledonicum; assembly: GCA_963971425.1. Classification (NCBI taxonomy): domain Eukaryota; kingdom Viridiplantae; phylum Streptophyta; class Bryopsida; order Pottiales; family Pottiaceae; genus Bryoerythrophyllum; species Bryoerythrophyllum caledonicum. The sequence goes on along the minus strand of OZ020523.1, from coordinate 16,721,393 downwards.
TAGGGATATTAACAAGGGAGTTTTGAACTAGGAAAATTATGCTATGTAGTCCGGATGTGTCTTTTACCAAATGAATGGGAATTTGTTTAAATTCCCAGAAAAATATGAATTGTATTGTATTGTCTCAATAATTTTACCGTGGGTGTAGATATGTATGAGTAACATGAATCAGGGCTCAAACGACATCAGGCCCATACACCTACCATGAAAGTTATAGTCAAAAATGCAAATTTCTGTTGATTTTTACACAAAACTCATTTTGCATCTCCATTAACCCCTAAGGTACCGTGGCAGTTTTACACCAAAAACACTTCAAACTAAATGGATTCTAGTGCAACGAATAAAGAAGGTAACAAAAACTTTGATTTTTAGTTCTGACCGTAGGATCTCAATAAAGGCTTATTAAGTAATACATGAAAAAAAATTCATAAACCTTGACCGCACGGATTAAAAGATTATAGTGTTTGAAGTCAAGCAAATGGTTCATTTTCTTCCCTGCGTTTAGTGGATCAGCAGACTTTGACTTCACTTGGTGTCAAAAAATTTCACTACAGAAGGTCTAAATCTGCTACCATCTTGTTAAGCATGATGTTAGCTCCTTACACACCAATTTTTAGAGGTAGAAACCGGGTGTAGCATATTCAAAACAAGTGTGCAAGGAGTGGAGGCTCAAAATTTGTTAATTCACACTTTATTTTTTTTTGAACTTAATATGTTTTTGATTGATAGTCCGAATGGTTAATATGAAGGTTTACACTACATATTGATGTGGAAAAAATAAAAAGTGAAAAATATGAAGATCTCTAGGTTTTATATGGAAAAGAAGAAGTTTTTTTGGTACCTTGCCCAACAATGAGTGACAATGTGTGAAAATGTTTGACTTGGGTTGGTATGCTATTTTTCACTAATAACAAGAACTTTTTTATGACAATATGAAGGGAAATAATATTACTTGCAAGTACTGAAAATCTCACTTTCAATAAAGTGTCCTATCAAAAGTTTTTGGAGGTGCCCGAGGTGCCCGCCCTCCCCATTTAAAATTCAAAACCCTATAAGTTTTTCATCAAATGTCCAATTTAGGAAAAAAATTGTTTTCCCACTAAGGTCTTGGTAATGTCTTTCTATAGTAAAAATTTCAAAGAATAATGTTGGAAATTGACACCATAGGAACCTGACCGAACTTTCAAAAAGCCCTTTTTGGACACTTGGTACCTTTGGGGTTAAGTTCGTGATTACATTTTCTATGGGATAAAAGAGTTGTAGAGGTGCCTATGGTCTTTCATTTTCCATCCTACATTATTGGTTGCAAGAACTCTCTGTTGAAAGTCCAGAGATGATTCCAAAGGAATGGATAGTGCAAAATCACAAACTTCAATGGATAAAGTGTTTAAAGATACCGTATATTGGTAATGAAAATTGTGAACCTTGGAGGGTATACTACTTTATCCATCAATAGATTCTTTTAAGAATTTTTGTACTTTGAATAAAAGAGGTTCACATGTGCACTAGGTCGAAAACTTTACATTGACATATCATAGGTGAAGAAAATGTTTATACATGATTACTGATGATTTTTTTTATACCTTTGTCTTCTTGATTGTATACGGAAACATTCCAAACTAATTCAAATTAGAACGGAAGGTTTGTATGCAATGAGTGGTGCGAAGGTTTAGGCTAGATGTTGATATTTGGGGTGGAGTTTTATAGTATTGGCAATGAAATATATTTTTGATATTCTTTTGTGTGATTTTGGATGGTTGTGAAAGACATTTGGCATTGGGCCAGGGTTAGTTTCTATGTCTCCGCAACATATTAGTATTAGATTGCAATGGGTCATGTTCTTGGTTAATGGTGGGAGGATTGTAGGTTGTTGTTGTTGTTGTTGTTCTTTTCCTCCTCTTTTGTTTTTGTTTTTTTGTTTTTTGGTTTTATATTTTTTGCATATAGTATATATATATATACTTTGGTATATATGAGTCTTTTGTTTTTATACTTTTGAGTATAGAAATATACTAGTAGATATTTGGCGTATAAATGTATAATGTTAAACATATAATTGCTATCTCGTTGTGTGTCAAACCTAGTTTGACGTGTCCATTCCTTCAATGGTTAGTTGTACTCTTTGGCTAGCTCTCTCTTCTTCCTCCATGATAGTTCATATGATGTTTTTTCTAAGAGATGTCATTTCACTTCTCAATACCTTTTTGGTGGTCTCTTGCACTATACGAGCATAGTTTCTTGCTTCTTCAATAATTTCGCCTTTCATGGCTGCCATTTCTTTTCGAAGCTCTGCAATAGTGTTCTGTGTACCCTTGTTAACAACTGTTTCCACCATCTGGTTAAGATCCTTTGCACGGATTTGGTTTGGAACATTCTCCATGGCAATGACCGCATTTATAGCGGCTGAGTTCACAACTGTCAATCCTAGTCTTTTGAGTTCTTCTGCGGTTGGGGGGTTTGTACCATCAAGACTCCTAGGATGAGGAGAAAAATCGACATACTTCCCATGAAGCTCTACATTTTGTTTCACATGCTTCTTGTACACGGCAGCATTGAGACATTGTACATTGCAAGTCCCAACATGTTTTCCATTCTCAAGTTTGAAATACATGCTCTCAATGTTGTTTGCACCAAGTTTTGATTTTAGTCCTTCCTCTAGTTTCTCAATAGATTCTATTTTACTAAGATTTTTTGCAATTAAAATCAAGGCATTTTTTTTCAATTTTTCATCCTCACTCATTTTACCTTTGCTCACAAAAATTGGCACAAAAATTTCATTTGCAAATGCCACTTTGTTGTTCTTGACTATGGAAGCCATCTTTGGAGATGTGGTTTTTCTCCATGCAAATTCATTAGCTACCTTTTTCTCTACCCCAGTAATTTCAAAGTTAAATCCCCTAGCAAAACTCTCTTTTACTATTTCCTCATGCATGGTAAACCATTCTTTGTTTCCTTGTGTTGAGCCTGTGACTTTGACAGAAAGGTTGTTAGATGAAGCCAAAGGGTCATATGACTTACATACCTTGCCTTTGTGTGGAATACCCTCATTTAGAGTGAGGATGAATGGTTTCACACCTTGTAGAAGCGCACGTGCATCTACTTTCGGGTTCAGCAAGTGAAGCTTGATTGTTCAATTCCAGTTCTCCGATTTGTGGTGGCAGAAAATGGCAATTGGTTCTCCCAATATTGTGCCAAGAGGTATCTCCAACTCCTTAAGCTTTTCCACAACCATAGTGTGAATGACTTTGCGTGCACATATTTGATCCCCAAGTTCAAAGTTAATTGACACTTCATAATCTTTAGCAAATCCATCATCATCAACCACAACTTTGTTTGGGACTTGTGTCAAGTTAAAATGATTATCTTTCACCCCATGAAGCGTTGATGTTGGCCACTCCTCTTGTGCAACGTACGGAAAAGAGGGCAGCGCTTCTATGTCAGCTTTTGCATGGTCCTCTCTCATACCCCGCAATTTCAAATCCTCTATGCTGAGAGCTGGGATTTTGGGCAATCCTTTGCTCTTAGCAATAGTATTGAGAGAGCAAAACCCTAACCAGTAGTCACGTCTAGGCATGGTGGTGGCCTTGGCCTTTTTCTGGCTAGGGGGATTCAAACCATCTAGATTCCGTTTCTGGGCAACATTCATATCATTGTCGGTATCGACTACAACAGCTTTGAAGGAGAGTTGTTTGACAGCAGATGCAGCGTTGCTTGACTGAGACATTCTGCAGTAAAGAGTGTAGCTTTGAATTAAGGGTTTGTATATAGTTTTGCCTCTTTCAATCATGAGATTACCTACATTCCACAATTTGATTTGTGGGCCTACTGAAGGCAATACTAACAAGGAGAGGTGGGTTTTTAAGCTAGAACTAATATAATGGCATACATCAAAGTTACAAAGAAAAGTGAAGTACCCATGATCAACAATTACAACATCAATCATAAAACGGATTTCTAAACAAAAGTTGTTATTCAAAAAATGTGCAATAGGGTGCCTGATGGTTAGTCTTACCTTTTGAGGTGGAAGGTAACCGCTCGGGTTTGAGGGTACACTCTGGTGCGAGCAACGGGATGATCGCAGTAAGGCGCCAGTACCACTAGCCAGGTACGTGGCCTCGATTCTGCCGTTTTCTGGGCCGCCTAGGGTTTGGACTTCCAACGCTTCTGCGTCGAGGCTTCTTTCTCCTAACTGTTGAGTGTCGAGATGTAGGGAGCCGGGAGGGAGGGCAAAAGATGGCCGCTGAGGGGTTGATCTCCACTGGTTGCGACGGGAATGCGGCTTACCGTTGGACTTGACCGCAGGGGTTTGCGTGGGGGAAGGGAGCGCTGCCTTCTCGCCTGTCGTGTGGAGCCTCTCTCTGCAAATTTGTGTTTGTGCGTGCTACACGTTCCGGTAGGTCAGGTGGCTGCACTCGTTCGGACTCTCAGGGGTTTGAGTAGGGGAAGGGACCCCCGTCTTCGCGCTTGTCGTGTCGAATCTTCCTCTGCTGGTTTGTGTCTGCTGCACGTTCCAATTGGTCAGGTGGCTGCGCTTGCTCGGATTGTTTCCCCCGAGTGTTCTGGTTGTTCCTCCATTTCCAGCTTTCGAAGTCCTAGGGTTTCATGTGTAAGTTGGTACCTGCAATCGTTGATGCAAATGTATGTAAGTTTGCGGTACTGACTCTGTATACAATGAGTAGTACTCAATAAATAAATAATGTGACCAGACAGAAAGCAAGTAGGAGATGTTGGTTAGAAGGTCAGTATCACAGTAGTTGCTACGCGTTATCGTTATAGTGCGCCGCCTGAACTTCTCCTTGCACTGCCGAGGTGTGAGTTGTCCCCTCACCAAGTTGTCTGTGACCTGTATATTCTGAGTAGGGTACAACAAGTCTATGTCAGTATACTGATCGATCCAATATTGAACATGCAGGGCGCATAAGAAAGACAACATATTGAGAGAACGAGGTGAAAATTCTTCACATAGGAAGGGGGTCCACTCTGCTCGACTCAGCTTGAGGTCCTTTGAGCCACCCTGACGACGTCTCTCGCAGCTCCAGGTAAGGTCTCCTCTCCAAGTGCAAGCAACGTGTAGTGACTTTCGGCTAAGATGATCAAGATGAGATCAATCATGGGGAGAGTGCGGGTGTTTCTTATACCTTGTTGATCTGCTTTCGATGGATTTCACTGTTGTCGTCGATGAAGGACTTCGTTGTGGAGGTTGCTCAAGGCTAGGGTTGAGTTCTCCTAGGCGTATGTTTGGCCGTTCGATTTGAGTTTGAGGGTTGAGATGTATTGCCCTTGGATCGGGATCCGTTCAAAGCCTGATTTTGTCGTTCTTGAAATTGAGGCGACTAGGGTTTCATAACAGTAGTTGCCACCTTTTCGATTTGTGTTTGTTGATGTTGTTGTTGTTGATGCAGCACAATTGATTTCGGCTAGGTCGGTTGTCCTTCACTCTTCTATTAAAGATATGTATTGAGAGAAACGATGAAATGGACAAAGAGGTGAGGAGACGTACCTGGTGGTCTTCACACTTCAGATTTGCTTGTTGAAGTTTTGGAGTCATGGAGGTCTTTCGGTGTTGATGCCCTTGGTGTTGATGGTGGTTGTTGAATTCTTGTCTGTGTGCCTTTAATTTTGCAGCAGCTGGTTTGTTTTGGTGAAGCCTGTTCATTTGCCGTTGGTGTGGCCGGCAGCGCCTCTTCCCTCCCTTTGCTTTCTGGTGTTGTCGTTGTTGATTGCTGGGAGCCGGTGATTGCCTCGGCGTCTATTTTGGCTTGATTTGAATCATTTGTCGTTTGTGTTGTCGGCAGCGCTTCCGCCCTCCATTTGCTTTCTGGTGTTGTTGTTGCTTTCTGCTGGGAGCTGGTGTTTTCCCCTGCTTCTGTCTCGTCTCGATGTGGAGCAGTTGTGGATCATCTTCTTCAATAGTTGTGTTGCTTCCATCTTCTGTGTCGTACTCTAGGTTCGGTTCTTCTGCCTTGATCGGGAGCTAGATCACTGGGTGCATGTGCGTGCAGAGTCTATGTCGATCCTCTAGTCTTACGGTGGTGGAGCAGGTACTCACAGGGTTGGGCGTGGCACATAGCATGTACTTGTTTTCGAGCAGAATATGCTCGTTTAAGCTTGGAGTGATGTTGTTTTTTTGCTTGCAGGGTTTCTTTTTGGGCATGGTCTTCGGCGAGTTGTTTGGTGGTTCTCCGGTCCTTCGGCAAGACTGATCTTTGACGCAGATCATTGGTTGTGTTGAGTAGGTCGTGATTCTAGTGCTGCACAGTACATCTACATGTGGGGACTTTGATTTTCTGGATAGGATCCTTGGAAGTGCATTTGTAACGGTATATGCCAGATCAACACTATTTTGTCTATATGAGTCCTGCTCAATGAACTTGTGTTTGATAGGGCAGTATTTCTCTACTTGTGTGCTGATGTTGTGATTACCATCATATTTTATGTGTGTGAGAGTGTTGTATCTACTATGGCTAGAAGTGTGCACAAGGGAGCATTCAATCGGTGGTAATGTGAGTTTAAGATGTACTAAAGAAATGCAAGCAAAACACACTAATACTAGTTTGAGCAAAAATGAAGAAATGATGTGTGGGTAAGAGATAGCCCTGATATGGTACGCAAGAGGTCATGAACTTGAGTTTGCCAGTCCTTTCTCTAATGTTGTATGTTGTGGCGCTGGTTCGGAGGGTGTAGGACTTGTAGGTGGCTTGCAGATCTGAAAACTCTCTCAGACTAAGGCAATTTGGTATGTTGGTATCTGAAGGGGAGATTTGTGTCCAACACGGGTTCCCAAGCTTGCATATCTAAACTCTCCACAAATCCTACTTCAAAACACCTTGATCTCCTCACTAAACCTTAGATCCGGAGCTTGTGAGCCACTCCAACACAGCCTGCTTCTTAGGGCGAGCCCTTGAATCAAATCAAAAGCAAAATAGGGGCTCCCGACAAGGTCCAGCAGTCCTTGTGGCCTATGATGTTTGGTTTGAGACTAAGTCCCAGACTCCTCCTCACCAACAATTACGGAGCTCACTCAACCTTCATCGTCCGCACTCTCTCCAAAGAATTGCAAACATGCACAATACGAGATATCAATGTATGCATGAAGATGTCAATGTCACATCACATATATTTATAATGCAAAACTTTGAAACCAAGTGAAGTCAAAGTTTGTTGATCCTCAAAATGCATGGATGAAGGGAACTCAATGTTACTTCACTTTGATTTGAATAATCTTTCAATCCATGTGGTCAAAGATCATGAAAATTTGTGAGCATGTGGCTTTAGTAGTATAGATTAAGATTTAGTGTTGAAGATGGAATAAAGACTTTATTTTCTTCTCACTCTTTGCACTAGAATGAGCAATTTTGAAGTTTTTTTTTGGTAAGAATTAGTCAAGAAAATTTTGGGGAAAAATCCTTAGAGCACCAAATGTCCAAAAAATAGTTTTAAAATTACTTCAATAGGTTCCTATGATGTTAATCTTAAATTTTATTTTTTGAAAAAAAATCGCTTTAAGATAAGCTCTTGTAAAAGTTTTGTAGTTATTTTATTCATCTTTTTGCACGAGACATCAATGGAAAAAAATTATACTACTCAAAGTAGTTTTCTCAAAAGGCAGACAATTTGGGTAAAGTTTCTCCATTGATTTGGGTAAAGTTTCTCCATTGATTTGGGCAAAGTTATACTATGCAAAGTTTCTCCAATAACTTTGAAATTATATATACAAGTAGCCAACACATCCTTCTTTCAGATTCTAAGAAATAATCTTTCTATAATTATCAGTAAATTTACTTTACTTAATGAAGAGTCAATTTAACAAAGACACAACATTTTGGTTTTTTAAGTTTTGATTTTGGTTTCTTTTCCCTTAACTTTTGAAAACAACATCTTTACATTCAATCATCTTATTAAGATTTTGGGAGGCTGTAAGAAATAAATAAAATATACTCTATCATGTGGTAAAAATATAAAATAAAATAAAATAAAATAAAAATAAAAAAATAAAAAAATAAAATAAAATCATACTACTAAAATCATAATCCGTGCAGTGAACCACACAGCGATCAATCGCGCAGTCAACCGTGCAGTGAACTATAGAAACGGTGCAGTCAATTGCGCAACCAACCGCGCATTGAATCATGTTACTTTTTTAAAAATATAGTTTGTAATACAAAAACTACATTAAAATGGTTGGACTAATGCGTTGCAAAGTTAGCACCAATTGCTAGTAATTAACTATATTAATAAATAAATAAATAAGTAAGTAAATTAATTAATTAAAAAAATAAAATAAAATAAAATAATAAAATAAAATAAAATAAAAAAATAAAAAAATAAAATAATAAAATAATAAAATAATAAAATATAGTAATTAAAATTAAAATTAAAATTAAAAAAAATAAAAACTATTAAAAAAAAACCGTAACGGTAAAAGGAACCTCTCGGAAAGGGGTCCTGGAGCCACATTGATCCAGAAAACCGAGAGTGTGGATGTGGACACACGATCCAAACCCGACCAATCACAAGCCGTCCCCCGCGCCACGCCCATAGGGCCCCCTTCACCCGCGCCTACGCCCGCGCTCTCCTGCGCCCGTGACCGCGTCGCGAGGCCGATGGATATGGCTTCGTACGCTCACAGCGCCCGTCTTCCTCCCTCGCAGCGCCCGCGCCAGTGCCATCGCCATGGCTTCCACCGCTGCCGCCCTCCCCGCCGCCACGTCCAGCGTTGCGACCTCGCGCGGCCTCGGCTGCACTCGCCTCGGCTCTGCAAGCGCATGGAGCAGCGCCAAGCTCGTCGGCGTCAAGTCCCGCGCCAAATTTGTCGCTCAAGCCGTTGCTGCGGGTAGAGCTTCTCCCTCGTCTTGAATTTTAGCAGAGGCGTGAATTTTGGTAATGCGGGGTTTAGGTCGCGCGGTTCCTTGAATTCAGTGAATTTTACTGGGAAGACGCGATTAACCTCACGCATTCTAGTCTCTTCTTCTTCCCGAGATTCCTTCCCGGAATTACATGATTTTTCTGTTTTTTTGAACTTTTTCCGGGACTTTCTTGAATTTTAGAACGGATTGGGAGTTTGCTACAGAAGAGTGATGGTGTCGTTTTTGTGAATGGGAGTGATGGTTTTGTGTGTGGTGAAGGGTTAGAGGTGTAGGATTGAGTTCTCATTGAGAGAGGTTATGTCTATGAGGTTTTGAGTGAGGTTTTTGGTGCAGAAACAAAGGAAGCTGCGGCCAATGTGGACACTTCTGCGGACCCTCTGCTGTTGCGGGCTGTGCGTGGAGAGGAGGTGGATAGGCCGCCCGTGTGGATGATGAGGCAAGCTGGCCGGTACATGAAGGTAATTGAATTTGAAATTTAGTACGTTTCTTCAATGGCTCTTCTTGAATCATGCTAATTCTTGCAAATAAACCAATATGGAGAGTCTGCGTGATCGTTGAATTCTGTGCTTCACTGTGTGAATTACCTGACGATGAGACATTACATTTGGCATAGGGATAGCACAATTCGAGTCGCATGATGATGTTCAGATGAATTTCAGGGCTTGAGCTACTTGAAGCTCCATGACATGCTTCAGTGTTTTCATGATTCGGAATAGACTACTGATTTGTAATGACGATGAGTCAAAACGGTCTCAATTTTTATTGTGTTAATCACTACATTGGCCGTTTCTTGTGGCGATTTCGGGGGTTCAAGAAGCCCTCTTTAATACATGGATATCTAGTGGATTATATATAATTTAATCTCATTCAGAGCTCCAAACTGCCAAAGTAATGAGTCACCAATTCTTACTTCCAGCAATGTTCCCAGTTTCAACGCATTCAGCGTCTGGGTTGACATCACTGGACCATGCAAGGTTTGATCTGCACCAATTCTGAGTCTCACATTATGTTTGCTGTCAGGTTTACCAAGATTTATGCGAGAAGCACCCGACTTTCAGGGAGCGCTCAGAGAATGTTGACCTGGCTGTCGAAGTTTCACTGCAGCCGTGGAGAGCCTTCAAACCAGATGGAGTATGTCAATCAGACTTATTCATAACAATGCTTTCACCGTGAATAGATCTAGATGATGAGAAACATGCACTGGCTATATGTACATTGTATTTGCAAGCAAGCGTTTTGTGATTTACAATCGGATTGTGTGCAGGTTATCCTGTTCTCAGATATCTTGACGCCCCTGACTGGCATGAACATCCCCTTCGACATTCTGAAGACCAAGGGTCCCATCATCCACAATCCCATTCGCACAGCTGCCGATGTCGCCCAAGTGAGAGAGCTGGTTCCTGCTGAAGCAGTGCCATATGTTGGCCAGGCTTTGACCGCCTTGCGTTCTGAGGTGACACTCACTACATTTCAATCCAACAATCTTTTTGGTTTTCTGGTACCAAATATAGCAATGAAATTGAGACAGCTCACAACCAAGAAATTATTCAGCATGTTTGCAGTTTAGGACGCCCTCTCTAACCATGAATATGTAGTGTATTTACAACCCATTTTAAACCTTAGACTCTCATTGTGGCGAGCATGAGACTGCCAAAGTGATGAATTGATCTTCATAACTGTTGTATCTTGATCCATCCCGATAATCAATCCTTCGGATTTGCAGGTTGGAAACGCGTCTGCTGTCCTGGGATTTGTTGGAGCTCCCTTCACTTTGGCGTCATACATCGTCGAGGGTGGCTCTTCCAAGCACTTCACTGTAATCAAGAGGATGGCATTCGATTCTCCCGAGATCTTGCACTCGTTGCTACAGAAACTAGCAGAATCAGTGATTATCTACGTGCGTTACCAAGCCGACTGCGGCGCTCAAGCGGTCCAAATCTTCGACTCATGGGCAACTCAGCTGAGTCCCGTCGACTTTGAGGTGTTCAGTTTGCCATACATCAAGCAGATTGTGAGCGCAGTGAAATCCACTCACCCTGACCTTCCTCTGATTTTGTACGCAAGCGGGAGCGGCGGCCTCTTGGAACGCATGGCTTCTACAGGGGTCGATGTCGTGAGTGTCGACTGGACCGTTGACATGGCCGAGGCCCGACAACGCATTGGCACCCAATTGGCTGTTCAGGTAATTTTCATCTCCTCAATTTTGGTCCTGTATTTGTGCAAAAACTTCTGGTTCTTCCTTAAGTTACCTGCAGTTCGTATAAGTTATCCCTTATTCTTTTTAAAATTGAATCAAATTCAGCTCTAAATAGCTCTCAATTAGTCTACATCAGCGCGAAGGAGAGATAGGCAGCTAACATTCATGCAAACTCTGTCTTCACTCTCAAAGACGGCCAGAAATACTTTGACTTCGGTTTAGAGACCCCAAGCTCTTCTGCTGATCTAAATGTAGAGTGAGGAATGGGTACTGAAAAGAAAGGGTATCTAATTGAAATTCTGGGTGGCTTGAGAAAGAACTTTAATGACGAATCCAGTCGAAATCTTACTGACCGAGTCCGTGTGAAATATATATCTCATTTGATGTGCAATTGAATCATGTGCAGGGAAACATGGACCCTGCCGCTCTTTTTGGAAGCAAAGACTTCATCACGAAGAGAATACACGACACAGTAGCGAAGGCAGGGCGCCACAAGCACATTCTCAACCTTGGGCACGGAGTGTTGGTGGGTACGCCTGAAGAGAATGTAGCGCACTTTTTTGAGACAGGTAAGAGTGTACGATACTGAAATGCACTTGGGTGGTAAAAGTCATGAGAGAAGAGGTAGCTGTAAAGGTTTAGTTCGATTTAGTGCAGAATTTGAGTGCCATTTACCGTAGTCCGGCCCCCAGTCTTTAGTCATGAAACTACCACGAGTTTGCATGTGGCGCGATATTCCACAATTATTATGGCAGCTTCAATCTGGTATCTGGGAGTTGGTTTTGATGGCTATCACAGAGTGGTTTTATCCTTGCACGTGAATGTAGAAGTGATACCCTATTGATATATGTTAGACTACTAAAAGAATTTGAATTCTACGGATTAGAAGATTGTAGCGTTCAAAGTGAAGAAAAAAAGGTTTTGTCCTTGTGTGTGTCAAATTTTTGCAGTAGATAAAGCTTGAATCTATTGTTCTTGAGCAATGTGCAAAGGACAAAGGTTTAAGTGTTACCACATTCAATATAATCTTGTGTGAACTCAACATGTTACAGGATGGTACTCCAAATAGTTATAACTAAAGTTAATAACAGTTCCTGTAGTAAAAACCTCAAAACCATGAAATAATCAAAAATCTCATTTTGGACTTTCCTTTTATATTTTTAAATTTTGAAGTGAATTTTAATGATTTGTACGGGAAATCCGAATGGTAGCAGAAGGTTGTAATGAAGATTTTGGAGCTGCCCTATCTTCGTGCACAACTAATGAACAATGGGGAAAGTCCAAAATTCTGAGAAAATTAAAGTTTTTGTCTGAAACAAATGTAAATTTTCAATGAAAAAAAAAGCCTAGACTTGTGAAAATTGTAGGTGAAGTTGTGGAAATTGATTTTAAAAAAAAAGGTATATATTAGTTCATATATATGTTCATATATATATATATATATATATATATATACATATATATATATATGCTAGACTGTTACCCGTGTCCTCCGGACACAACATTTTTTTGTGTTGAGTCCCCACCTCCCCGTCCCCTCGTCCTTGTCCTCTTGTTCCCTCGTCCTTGTCCTCTTGTCCCCCGTCCCCCGTCCCCATCCCCGTCCCCCGTCCCCCGTCCCCATCCCCGTCCCCCGTCCCTCGTCCCCATCCCCCGTCCCCTTGTCCCTCGTCCCCGTCCTCGTCCCCATCCCCATCCCCGCCCCGTCCTTCTATCAAAAACCCTAACTTTTAGCTTTTAGCTTTTCATTTTATCCAAAACCCTAACTTTTAGCTTTTCATCCAAAAGTTATGTTTTCATCCACGGATCTCATTTATCATCTTCGCGTTTATCCACTCGGCGCGCTCATTTCATCCAAGATTCTTTTATAATAAGAGACTAGAGTGTTACCCGTGTCCTCTGGACACAACAATTTTTTGTTTTGAGTCCCTACCTCCCCGTCCCCTAACCCTTTCCCTCCCGTCCTCCATCCCCGTCCCCCCGTCCTTGTCCCCTTGTCCCCCGTCCTCCGTCCCCGTCCCCGACCCCGTCGCCGTCCCCGTCCCCGTCCCCGTCCCCGTCCCCGTCCCCGTCCCCGTCCCCGTCCCCGTCCCCGTCCCCGTCCCCGTCCCCGTCCCCGTCCCCGTCCCCGTCCCCGTCCCCATCCCCGCCTCGTCCTTTTATCCAAAATCCTAACTTTTAGTTTTTCATTTTATCCAAAACCCTAACTTTTATCTTGTCCTTTTATCCAAAACCCTAACTTTTATCTTTTCATCCAAAAGCTTTTTTTCATCCATCGATGTGTTCATCCATTCGACGCATTGTTCATCCTAAATTCTTTTATTATATACGATAAAAGATATAGATAGATAGACTAGAGTGTTACCCATGTCCTCCGGACACAACATTATTTTTGTGTTGAGTCTCCACCTTCCCGTCCCCTAGCCCTTTCCCTCCAATCCATCGTCCCCTCGTCCTTGTCCTCTTGTCCCCCGTCCCCCGTCCCCGCCCCGTCCTTTTATCCAAAACCGTAACTTTTAGCTTTTCATTAGCGAGGAGAAGAAAAGTATTGTCCCTCGTGGGGAAAGCAAAGTACGCCATCCTCCTGCAAACCATTCCGTTCAGATTCTCAACTGATAACCCTCGCGAATACTCAAGAATCACAACATCAGGAAACTCTCTCATTCCATAGTTGTGCAAAATCCTCCCAATGCAAAATGAGCAAAAACTCGACAAAGCCAGATTTCGTACCATGCATTGGTTTACTTGTTCAACGAATAAATCGCTTTGAATAAGCTTTCGGTTATATCTAGCTAGGATATATAGCAATGAGTATTTGAAGTTGCAAAAGAGCAGCGCAGTTTCTTCACGGTCAATATTTCTTTGAGCGTACAAATTAAGCCGAGCTAATTCTCCAAACCACCAATGCATACTTTTAGCATTCTAGAAACGTTATGACAATCTGAAAAACCTCACACTATCCTTAACTAAAAGCTGTAGGGAAAAGTTTTCACATATCTTGGAAATCAGAGACTCCTATACGCGTCTGTATCATCGATGAACCTCTGCCTGATAGAAATTCTCAATCCCTGCCTCTACTCAACTGCGCTTATGCATATCGCTTTTAAAATCGTTCAGAAAGATGAGCATAAAAGAGCTTCGATATCAAGCTTCTGTCTATCTAGGACGGCGTATTATTCTAATAGAGATCATACCTGACAGAAGTACGTAATCACCTCAGTGCACAGAAATCACTCAAGGTAGCTCGCTGCTCATCAAACATGCTACCGATGTAGGCGACGCGCAATCAACGTGATGATGCTAGGTAGTCTCATGTCTCATGAGCGTAGTTCGAAACTTCATTCTACATGCTACAAAGAATTGCAAACCGTCCAGCTTTTCAGGATGAAGGACGATCCGAAGAGGCGGGGTCCAGGGCGCGCAGAGTGCCGCCGCAGAGAGCGAGACGTCGCAAACCCGACTTTTCATCCATTCGACTTTTCATCGGCGCGTTCATCCATCCGACGTGTTTTACATCTGACGTGTTATATATTCTTTTATAGATATAGACTAGTGGGGTACCCGTGTCCTCCGGACACAACATTTTTTTGTGTTGAGTCCCCACCTCCCCGTCCCCTAGCCCTTTCCCTCCAATCCATCGTCCCCCCCGTCCTTGTCCCCTTGTCCCCCGTCCCCGTCCCCGTCTCCGTCCCCCGTCCCCCGTCCCCTGTCCCCGCCCCCATCCCCGTCCCCGTCCTCGTCCCCGTCCCCGTCCCAGTCCCCGTCCCCATCCCCGCCCCGTCCTTTTTTTTGGGTGATTTTTCTTGTCATGCTGACCTGACAATATTTGTTTTTTCCAACCTAACCCAGGTTAGGAATTACTAATCTCAAACGTTTGAGATTAGGGTTTCAGGGGGTCAATGCTCTAGTTGGAGGTTTGGGGTTGAGTTTTTGGGGATTTTGGGTTACCATATTGTTGATGGGTGAGATGTGATTGCATTTACAAAGTTGCAGAAGGTGTTGGAGCTTACACAACTCGCTGGCCATAGAAAGGCAAAGGATCCGTGTCGTATGTCCGCATGAAAAGGTTGTCTTCAGCTATGGGATACCCTGCACATCCAAAATAAAAACCTCAACCTCACACCAAAACAACTCAAATCATCATATTCATCCCCTAAACCCAGCCACCTTAAACTACAAATCACATCACCATCACAGTTAAAAAACCTAAACCTCCCTAAAATAACCAAAACAAACAACAGACCTCCTTCTTAATCATCGTGTTCATCCCTTAAACCCATATACGTAACCTCCCACACCCAATCCACATGAGGGAAAAACAAAAAGCCGGTCACCTTGCTGCTGCGCCATCGCTCTCAACCTCTCCACAAAAAACTTAACCCTCCTTGTATCCGCATAGCTCGTCACGCCACCGACGCGTTCATCGCAGAGCTCGTGTTTGTCGAAGGTATCGCGAGGCGCCGACGACCTCGGTATGTTTCAAAAGCTTCTGCGCTTCTGCAGCTTCTGGAATAATTCCCCCCCCCTTGAGCAGCTGCAGTGCCGTAAACACCTCACGTTGCTCTTTCACCGACAGTCGCTCCGGGGGATCAAGCGCCGTGAAAACTCGACTCGGGTTCACCACCTTGGATCGCTTTGAAGTAACGTACCCTTGGAAGTTTGTCGTCCGCCCTACATCAGATCCTTCAGACCCAACAGACCGCACGTGATTCCTTAGAAGTCGCTCTTCATTTGCATTGTAGCACTGATGGTGGCACTGATGAGCGTGCAGATGAAGGGAGCGGGACATTAGGCACGTCGAAGTTGGTTTCTGGACTTTCTGAATCGGATTCTAAAGGTACGATGTGCACTCTGGGCGTTTTTTCCTCAACTGCTCAGGCTGTTTAAAGGACGAAGCCAGCGAAGGTGGGAGGTAGACGATGCATGCGACTGATGACGTTTTGGGACTGTGTACGTGATTGCAGATTTTGGAAACCCAGAGAACATAATTCTACTTTCGCCGCAGTGGCTTTTATCGAAGCCTGGAGAGATGCACTTCATCCAAAAGTTAATGATTTTCATCCATCGACGCGTTCATCCATTCGACGCATTGTTCATCCTAAATTCTTTTATTATATAGGATATATATATATATAAATAAAATTAAAAACGATTGCCGGAACATCCATCAATTCTACGCCAAGGAGTTTAATCCAACAATTCTTGACCCTTTGGATGTGCCTTTTGAATGTGCACTTTGAAGGAATCCTCCATATGTGTCCTTTGGAGGTATCATTTATATGTACCCTTTTATTAGAATTTGACTTATTAAGTTTAAACTTGTATTATGAATCAGAAATTGAGGAATAAGTGCTACACATACAATTGAAACTATACAAGGAAAATTAAATAAATGATAGGTATCTATAGAAATCTACACTTATATGAAATAAAAAATGGGTATTTAAAGTAAATAATAGGTATATAAAGTACATAACACATTTATAATGGATAAAATTGATTTTTTCATTTACATAAGTTAATATAACTTGGGATTGCCCTTGGACATCAACATGGTCTACTATACCTACACATACACATATACATACATATATATATATATATATATATATATATATATCTACCTATATAAAAGGCGTTAGTCTGTCTGTCCGCTGCTCCCAGTCATGTGACCTCTCTTTCTTGATTTTGACCTCTTGATGTGAGGCACTGTTGTGCACTCTTTTTGACTCTTGATTTTAGGTAGTAACCTAATGACTCTTGATTTTGACCTCTTGATTTACATACAAACGTAAATTTAACACACCACCCTCCGCTCTTCCGGTCCGGACGACAGGTACCAACCCTAGTATATATATATATACATATACATATACATTTACATTTGATTCCTAATTTAGAAAAATAAATTAAAGAGAAAACCTGAGTATCATACACTTAAGACACTAGCGTGACTTCTTCGCAGTTTTCCACATCATGAAACCCTAAACCCTAAACCAAGGACAGAACAAAACTATGAGGGAATCACATCCTATCAAAGAACTTGTTCGATTTGGACGATCCAACTCTCGGGATTAGATTTTTTATAAGGAAAAAGTCTACATTTGTGAAAATTGTCGGTGAAGTTGTGGAAATTGATATAAAAAAAAATAGGATACATATATCGCTCTGTGATTTCTGATTCAGAAAAATAAACTAAAGAAGAAACCTGAGTATCAGACACTCAGCACACTAGCGTAAAATCTACGCAGTTTTCATTCTGTTAGCACCAAAGACAGAACAAAACTATGAATCCTATCAAAGAACTTGTTCGATTTGGACGATCCAAGTCCTGGGATTAGATTTTCTGCCATCAACATTATTCGGACCAGTGAATACCATATTTCATGTTCCTGCATCCTGGTCAGCAATAAGACATACGGAAAAATATCAGCCTGCGGCCCCAATGAGACAGAAACGCACCAGAGCATGGACGAGTCCTCAACCAATTTGTCTGCAGCGCATTTGTCAGCACCACCATCTCTTCAGTGACCATATCATCCTCCATGCACTAAATTTTCTCAGCTTTCCCTGCACTGAACTCAAGAAATCATTTGACCATGGAGACAAATCTGTCGGCAATGCCAAAGCAGGGCACCTGACCTTGCCGTACCCCATATAAAGCAGGAGCCCCACGCTTCCAAAGCCACCTACTCTTCATTTTCAAGCCTCAGAAATGGAGCCGATCTTGGATCTTGATGACTGGATTGAGCTGTCCCAGGTTTACGTGTTGCGCTCCGAGGAAGTGGAACTCATCTTTGATCTGGAGCCAGGAGCTGCTGAGGTGGTTAACGTGATTGGTATGGAGTTCAATTCACCAACTTTGGCACCCTTTTTTTTTTGGTACATGTTGCTAGTTAAAAAGCCCTCTTCGAACTCTGAAAACCATGACACTGCTAAAGTTGTGAATATCTCACCAGGTGATGACCCAGGGGCAGCTGAAGATGGAGATCTGAAAGAAGCTGGCAACATCCTGGATACTGAACAATCTGAAGATCAAGTGTTTGATTAGTGCTTTCGTGATGAGATTTGAGTTTCAAATAATGCACTACAGAGTATTTTCCCTTTTGGTGTTTGCGTATGCCAAGTTACAAAAGTCTAGCCAAGTTGCAACATCCAGCTCTTTAGATGTGTCTTTAGATCACTCCAGTGACTTTGTTTTTTTTATCACGGTACATTGGCATTAGGTGTTATATAGATTTACAATCAGCACTGATGTGGCTGGGATTGATAGATGCTCTTTGTTGAAATGCTATAGTTACTGTTTATATATTAATACAATTTCGAGAGAATCTTGTCCAAACTCCAGTCTCATGCGTAATGCTGACTATTTTACGCATCACAACTCTTGGAGTAGGTTTTTTCTGGAAGTTGAAGAATTGAGGCAAGAAATGAATGAATTAGATCATACACGTAGGCCATACACGTACCTGGTGTGATCCGAAGTTATGGATCAGCATCGTGCTTTGTTGTGGAAATGTCGCCTCTCTCCACCGCTGGACTACCACAAAATCAACTGAAAATTAAATTTTCCGACTATTCAACGGTGACAGAAAAGTCTTTGATTGTTTAATTTCCAACTAACACCAATCTCTGCCACTTCATCAACCCGGGAAGTCAGTAGGACGAGTCTTAGCAACGAATAGAGTTCTAAACAGATAGTTCAAAGCAGATCCAGAGCTGGAAAAACTATTTGCTATGGCCATGAGGAATCTTCAATCACTCTTAACAAAGTGGAAAATTTCAATCACAGAAATTGGAATTGACCAAGTGCCAAATAGGACAACTGGAGTGGTAATTGATATGGATCCGCATAAATTATCATGGTTCAGAGGACGCGAGCATCCAAATAGAATACAACACGAGAATGGAACGGTTCGAATGCTTGGCTAACGATCTATCATTCTAGAACCAAGGAAATACTATAATGTTAGAGGTTCTAAAAAGCAATTATCCCCTATTGTTCATGGCGAAGAGGTTTGGACCTGATTATTGAGGTTTGGGAACGAGTGAACACTAGAAGAACAGGAACGCCCCAGGCATATGCTGGACCAGACACCAATACCATTGGTCCATATGCGCCCAGCATCGTTGAACAAAACTGCACAACAAAGAGCGAAGATGAGATACCATAAGTGACCTTGAGAAACAATTCAAACATAACAACTTGTAGTTATTCACTATGTTGGCAGTCTCTTGTAACTTTGGCAGTTTAAGAGGCTCTTTCTAAACATTAATTTCAAGACTCAAAACCTCATTCTAGCAAGCATGAAACTGCCAAAGTAGTAAACATCTTCATACAAAGCGAGGTAAGGGCTACGTACCCGCCAATGATTGTATGCAATCCCTAAGCACCCCAGAAAGAGCCCTTTGCGAATAAACCGCTCACAAAGGCGGCACCGGTTATGCTTGTCCTCTCTCCTTTCATGTGTTTTTATCTCTTCTTTGATGGAGCCTGGAATCTCAGAAAGAGAGCCCCCATTGTCCAGAGCATCATCTGTGTGTCTGCTCTCAGCTGCCTTCTTCTGCCACTTCGCAAGGCTTGTGATGTGGAACTCACACGCCGCCTTCTCAGCTGACAAAGCCGAGAGTATCAGCAGGAGCGGAAAAACAACTCCATACACATACGGCAACACAATTCCCATGATATCCGGCACAGCTAATCTCTTCCCAGAGTTTACCGTCCAACCTCGAAGCGACATGTGACCCAGCGGGTAATCATCGCCAAGAATACGCCCCCAGAACCAAGGAAAAACGATTAGAGACAGCACATAGGTGAGCATCCCGGCCCAGAGAGCGCTGTTCCTAGCGCCCTCCACCATCACCCAGAACGGCACCTTGATGACCTTCCCAAGGGCGTTTCCTGGAGTGAACACGGAGACCACCCACTCCTCATACCGGTTGTGGAGCTGGTACAGGAAGAGCTTTGGAATCAGTAAGATGGCTAATAAGAAGAGCATCATGCTCCACAGGAGCACAGGAAAGGCGACCTCCCAGCGCAGCCCAAACAGAATAAACCCCCATCCTGTGAGATGAAACTCACCGACTTCACCTTCCACAGAAAAGAATCGCATCTCACTGTGACATAATTTGCCTTCGTTTCCTTCCACGGTGATTTGCATCCTGTGCTTGCCGTGGCGGTATTTTTCTGGTTCCCAACAGGCAGTGTAGTAGTACGGTCCTGCTCCTTCAACGAGCTTCATGGAGGTTTTGTTTGCTAACTTCATGGTGGCGTCGTAAATACTGGCTGTCACGGAGACTGGTTGCGTTTCGGAAAATACTATGGCTCTGATGGAATCGGATGTCTTTGAGTTACCGGACCTTGGGAGCATGAAGCGTGAATCGAGAGGGTAAGTTTGGAGAATGAACGTGGGCATGGTGTACTTCCCTGTAGATTGGTCTGTAGGTGACATCAACGCGACGTCCACAAAGGAAGTGTGGCCGTTGTCGATGGCTAAAACACGCAGCAAGCGGCAGGAACGCCAGTCGCCTACTTCCCACTCCCAAAACTCCTCATTGTCAACTCTGCAGTGATAACAGGAAGTTTTAAGCCTCAAAACCAGGACTGATGTCATTTAATGCACCAAGCTCATGACGTTCAAAGAAAAATGGAACAATGGAGTTAAATTCTCTATCAATTGGCAGTTGTTCTCCTAACTTTGGCAGTTTAAGATGCCCTCTCTCAACATGAAAATGTACGTGCATGTCGAAACTCAAAATCCCGTTTTAGCAAGCACTCAACTTTGGCAGTGCTTTCATGCTTCCTGAAATGGGTTTCGATATGCACGTACATTTTCATGTTGAGAGAGGGCATCTTAAACTGCCAAAGTTCGGAGAACAACTGCCAATCAATAGTTAATTGCAAAGATAAACGCAACAAAACCTCCACATACAACAGTATTATCTCAAACAACAAGGGGTTGGAAAGACAAACATGTGGCGCTTGTAAAGCTGGCGGCCAAACTTGGCATGGAGGTGTCCACA
The DNA here is from genome assembly GCA_963971425.1 of Bryoerythrophyllum caledonicum. Lineage (NCBI taxonomy): Eukaryota > Viridiplantae > Streptophyta > Bryopsida > Pottiales > Pottiaceae > Bryoerythrophyllum > Bryoerythrophyllum caledonicum. Next base: position 16,700,306 of record OZ020523.1, on the reverse strand, counting down.
GAGATAAGCTGTGACGCCATTCTTGGCCATCACCTCTTCAGGGCGCTTGCCCGTGTCGGTGGACGTGGTGAAAGACATTGGATAATGGCCATACACTACTTTAGTAGCATTCTCCGTGCGCCTGAGCTCCTGGTCCAGCTGCTGGAGGACGTCATCGGTAGGATGGCCGAAGGCGTTGGAGGGTCCTCGCAGCCCATCCGCCATGGAGTCGTCAAATCCAACAAACAGATGTTTGTGACCATCGTTTCCCTGATAAAGAAACAAAACGGTCAACTAATTTCATGCTTGACTAGATGAGATCATGAGGTTCAGAATACACTACATATACACGTCAAGAGAGGGCTACAAAGTGAGGAGAAAACCTGCCAATCAATAGTGAATCTAACTCCATTGAATATCATAGTTTCATGGACATCGATTCATCTTTATGAAACAAAAATGCGAAGATACCATACCTCGACGGTGACGCTCTGCACAAGGCTGGTCCGGTTCAAGGCAGCGCTAATGCTGTAGCTTGAGAAGTAATCCAGGTTGCTGGACGGCGGCACTCCATACCTGTCATGGTTCCCTCGCAGATCACTGAACCTGTGGATTGGAATCCCGCTGTCGTCCACCACCTTGTGGATGGAGGATTGATACTCCACCCACTCGTCCTCGTATTGCTCACTACCTGTCTTCTTCTTCACCTTCGCATCTGCTCCAAACAGAATGACAGTTAGAAAAAACCACAACTGCCGCCGAAGTCGATCTCAACACCTACTTTACAGCGCACCTGTAAGATCGCCTGAGATCAAAACAACCGCGGGATTGATGAGCTTCAGCGCACGTCCAAGCGCTCTCCGCAACGTTCGTCCCCGCTCCGGCTTCCACTTGCTGATGTGAATATCCGACACTTGCACCACCCAAACCACTCCTGGAGGCCCTCCTTCGACCCTCACCATCCCATCCGAAGCATTACTCTCACCTAGAGCTTCAGCAATAAGAGAGAGAACAACCGACAGCAACAACAAGAGTCTCCAGAAGCACAGGTTGCTACTAAAACTTGTTTGCAACATCTTCAATGGTCTTTCCCACAAAAACTAGATCCAGATTGGAGCTCAATCCATTCGTCACACATCTTACACTCCACAAACCATAAAAACCCTAATTTAAACCCTAATTTTTTTTCATAGGGTGATACTGACTAAGAGTTGGTGAGATTTCTGGCGGTTTGTCGCATTTTCAGAGAGATTGTTGAGGAATGTGTTTCCTTCTTGTGATAATTTTTGTATGTGAATGTTCAATGTGTGAGGTTGCCGGTCCGCTTGCTTGCGTGATGGTCTTTCCTTTCAGAAAATTCGTCGTCGGTTTCGTTGGTGGTATAGGGAGTGGAGAGGACGACAGTTCCGAGTGGAACTGGGCTGTCGGATGCGTGAATTCAGCGCTGGAACCGTCCTGAGGAACGCGTTCACACTCTCGTTACCTTATTGGCATGAGTAATTATTGTTTTGTTTTAACCCAAGAGTGAAAGTTTTACTGTGAACCTCACACAGTGAATTCCCTCTTCAAAGACATCTCATACAACAATAATCTCGTTATAACAAGCAGTTTGGGTCGGATTGAATCTTCTCGCTTTATAACAACAACACTTGGTGTAAAGGGCATTCCCCACCCTTTTCATTACAACAACCGCTCAATATAACCGCCTCTATATATAGCAAGTAGAACCAACAAGGTTGTTATAAAGGGAGTTGATTGTACCCTACAAGAGGGTCAAGGTGGTTATAAAAGGAGTTAATTGTACCCTACAAAGTGGTTAGTTTCGTACATAATTCATTTAGAATGGAAAACGTCCAAAAAAATCGGAAAATTCAAAGAGATTTGTCCAGATGATGTCCATGTAATGCCAATGTGATACCCGTGCAATGTCAAGGTGATACCCATTGTGTCCAAATCACTACACTCTGGAAAAATAATCAGTTCGAGAGGTAGTGTCCAAGTGCGGTAGTACACAATTAAGTTATTTGCAAGGCCAGTCTCCACCTAGTACACTAAGGAAGCCTTTTTCATATTGAGCGGTAATAGGGTGAGCGGTAATAGGGTGAGAGGAGTGCAATGCCGACTGCCCGTTGAAGAGAGGGGTTCAAAGCGGCGGCGTGGCGGGAAGGCCCCGCATTTCCCGCCAATCCCCGTTCCCGCCAACGGCCCTCCATCCACTCCCACTGTTCCCGCTTCCCCACTGTTTCCCAAACCTAACTCTCATCTCCGCCCACTCCACCTCCCTCCCCCGATCTGCCTCTTCATTTTGTCTCTGGCCCACTCACACAGCGCACATCCTACTTGTCGAGACGGTGTGGATCTTCTCGGAGGCGGCGTGCACGACTTCCTGGAGCTTCAGATCATGCTCTCCCCTCCATTTCTGGATCTGTGGGATTCAGCGCCAGTCGCTCCGTAGCGTGCAACAGCTACCCCGCAACAGGTAAATCTCCTTAATCCAACATGCTGTGAGGTCAAGGGAAGGGATTCTAATCTCTGTTGCGGTCGCTACTGAAGCCATTTATGCTCATGTAGTTGTTTTCTACTCTGAGCCACCCATCAACTTCAAGCCACCTTCCGATGCTGACACCCATTTTGTTTTTCTGTACTGAGTCATTTACTATGATCCACTTTCCAGCCACCTTCTTTTATCGACGCCTATTTTCTTGTTTTTCCACCTACCTTCTGATGTTGGCATCCACCTAACAATTTCACACTAGTTTTGTGTTCTTCCTTCGGCACCCACTTTGCTAAAGTGATGCATCTTCTTATATCGATACCCATCTTGTTTTCCCTCTCGAAACTTGGGTGTGAGGTCGTGTGTTTCTCTTGGTTGAGCCCGTCGTCGTTTTAGGTTTGAGGTGAGTGAATCCGGGGCCTGCGGTTCGTTCTGGGCGCAGATCCGGAGAGTATTCGCAGGGGCATTGCAACATGGTGACATCCGCGGGGCGAGAAAGGATGAAGAAGGAGAAAGAAGCCGAGAAGCAGCGACTCCGCGAGAGCAGGGAGGCCGCGCGCCTGGAGAAAGATGCGAAGAAGCAGCAGGAGGCCTCGGAGCGCGAGAAGAAGCGGAAGGAGCGCGAGGCGCAGGAGGCGGAGCGCGAGATGAAGCGCAAGGAGAAGGAGGCGAAGAAGCAGCAGGAGGAGGACAAGAAGAAGCAGACCGAGGCGGAGAAGGAGCAGCGGCGCAAGGAGAAAGAAGCCCTAGACGCCGAGAAGGAAGTGAAGCGCAAAGAGCGAGAGCTCAAGAAGCAACAAGAGGAAGCCGATAAGGAAGCCAAGCGCAAGGAGAAAGAGCTCAAGCGGCAACAAGAAGAGGCAGAGAAAGAGACAAGGCGGAAGGAAAAGGAGGCCGCGGAGCGCAAAAAGCAACTCCTCCTTGAAAAACAAGCCAACATCATGTCACGGCTGTTCCGTAAGAAGGAAACCGACTCGCCCCCAGAAGATCCCCAGGAAAATCGGCAGGAGAGCATGTCCCCGGAGCCTGAAGACGTGGTCTCGCGCGTCGACGAGGAGCTCAAGTCCACCTGCACCACATCCGAAGCCGAGCTCCTCCGCAACCACATCGTCTCATGGCAGGAAACCTGGAAGTCCAGATCCCGGGAGCCATTCCGGCGCTATGGCCTCCGAACAGCTCCGAAAATCGCTGTCTCCACTGAGCTTCGGTTACAAGGTAGCGCCCGGAAAGTCGACCTTAAACGCAAAAGACACATGGATGAAGCTCCTGATGATAGCAAGCTCGAGGACAATATCGTGGTGCTGGATGATGATCCGGATGCTATTTGCACTCCGCCAAGGAAGAAGCAGTTAAGGTGGAAGCTCCTGCAGTTCGACAAGAGCCACCGACCTGCTTTCTACGGCACCATGTCAAAGACGAGCTCCACCATCAGACCTCGCCATCCTCTAAAGAAAGATGCGTCCTTGGATTACGAAGTTGACAGCGACGAGGAATGGGAGGAGGAAGATCCCGGAGAGAGCCTGTCAGATTGCGAGGACAAGGAGGAGGAAGCCGAGAAGGGCGACGCGGAAGAAGACGAGGATGCAGCCGATGGATTTGTGGTTCCAGATGGATACCTGTCCGAGGAAGAAGGCGTGCACATGGATCAGGAGCCGATCACAGAGATTGGACAGTGCTCAAAGTCGTCTGAAGAGCTTGCTAAGACGCCTGAGCAGCAGCGTCCGAAGAGGCCGAATAATCCAGTGGCGGCGATCTCGGATCGCAAGGCGCAGCATCACATGAAGCTGCTGGATAACGTGATCAACCACGCGTTGCAGCGGAACCGGCCGTTTTTGGTGAACAATCTGGATCCTAGCCGTGAGGGCGTGGAGAATCAGACGGAGCGGCTGTGTCTGCAGGCGCTGCGGATGGTCGTTATGACTCCTGATGTTGTGATCACGCCGCATGTGAGTTCGTGAGGCGGAGGACGGAGATGCGTAGCTGAGAAGACCATGGAAGAGAAGAGATACGGCAGGTACGAATATCCCGTTCTATCAAATTCTGTGGTGGTCAGAAACCTGCTTCACACATGCGGAGTTCAATTCACTCTTGATTGGTAGATGCTCTCGTAACTTAAGCAGTTAAGGAATCCCTCTCTGAGGAGTTCAAACTCAATCTCATTGTGATAAAAGTTGATCTCCATGAATGTTCTTGGTACAGGTACTGAAACTACCGGAGATATTGTGTACAGACTGGAGGATGATCAGTGGTACGCTTCACTACTTTGTTTGCTTCTATGGCTCTTGCTCGCACTTGTCGTGGGGAATGTGATTGAACTCAGAAGTGAAAACAGGGAGTGATGGAGTACTACGTTGTAGACTTGTCTGATCCCCTTGAGTTTTCTTCGAGGTCTGTCAGGAGTAGAATCCGGATTCTTATTCTGGAGCTCTTGGAAATGGATGCAGGTATTCGCCCCTTCTGGCAAATTTTGCACATACGGAGGACGACGCGTATCTGATGCAGGAGCTCCCTTCGTGTTTTCACGACGCTTTTGGCCGTTTTGCGCTCAGGTTTGTCGTCTGTCTCATTTGAATGGACATTCTTCTTGTAGAGCTTTGGATACTTCGCTCATATGGAGATAGTGTCTTCCGATTGCCGAAGCCATGAAAAACACTACATCTTTAGCGAGCGAATTCAGGCTTGAAACATCTGAGGCACGGCTAATATTGTCGATGTGTTTGGTGATCCAATGACAGAATCGAAGCTGCTGCAGCTGCAACGGCATTGAGGGTCAGTTCCTTTTTAAGCAAGAATTCTACAATTTTCTCACGGCTTTTGACTTCGTTAAGTGCGGACAATGCAACGAGAATTTGGGTGGAACGAGGCTGCCCGAAATACAGCATGCCAGTTACAAGGATGTTATATCTGAAGTAGCAGTTATATGCCCTACTTCTGGTTCTTAATCAGATATCTGCAATCAACTTCGAATTCAATTTCAACGCTTCTGATGTAAAGCATCTCAAACAGGTGAAAGACTTCATAACTTGCAGTGAAGGCTCACAAATCATTTCACCAAGTACCAGAACCCTAATTCTCGATACTTTGGGCAATCTACAACAGATAAAGTCGTCATTCGGATATTGGCAGGATCCAGACTTAGTTACTCATCGCTATCCTTTTTTTGTTTTCGGTCCAATGAAGAAAACAAGGTACCACTGGTGGCCACATGAACAAGTATTTTATCAGTAAAAAAATAAAAGCTTCGTACTGAGTGTTAAATAAAAGCCTTGTTCTAAGTTTTTAGGTCTAGTAACCCTTGAGTGACGAGGCGACAACGAGATATGTTCTTGGGGAGCCATGGCTGATTGGTACATTGGATTGAGTTGTGCTCGTAGGAGTGGTGATGTACTTTGCTTTCCTCAATCTAACCCATCTTTCTGATCTCCAATTGGTTGAGGCACTGGCAAGCTACAATGATTTTAGTGAAGTGATGTGATTAGTGAACTGTATAGGTCATTTATTCTTCTAGGGTCTTATGGTCCACTTTCTCCTTAACCCTTTAGTGCTTGGGGCATGTTTTTGCCAAACCAAGATTTGTGCTGATTTTTTTCTTTGACGAACTTTGATGAAAATAAAACACCTAATTTTGTATCTAACCTTACAAAATTGAACTCAACCCATGAATTTAGGCTTGTAGAAATTTTGGAGAACATCCAACAGTTATTGAGTAGATTATAGTATTCAAAGTTATTGTATATTGCTAGTGGAATTTGTGGATTTTTGAGGGTATACTAACTTATCCACCAATATTCTTGTAAGAATTTTCGTATTTTGAATGAAAGGTATTGTACCAAGGTGGAACCTCAGGTGGAACCTTGTCTTAACTTTTGAAGAACCAAGTGTCAGTTTGGAGAACAGTTGAGATCTTGGCATGTTTTTTGAACTCTAATTTTAAATTTACTAATTGAAAATTTTATTGAGAATATGCATTTTGGAAAAACTCGTGCTGTTATTTCTTTTTTTACTTTTGAACTTGTAAAGAAAGAGTTATAGTGCTCCAAACATTGAAAGGCTAGATTCTGGGATAGTTGGGTAGGGTAACCGTAGAGTTGAAAAGTGCAATTTTATTGAGGTGTGCAGTATGGCTGAGGCACCCAATTCCGATCAACCACCCAATTCCGATCAATAGAGTATGCATGGCATGGTGCATGAAAATGGCAAATGCTTGAAATGGTGCATGAAGTGACCCAAAACATGAGTCATTATTGGCATGATGTGTGCAAGTTTGGGTTGCTCCACCTCAATTGAGCTCTCATTGGTGGCATTGCCTCGAAAGTCAAACAAGGCCGATCAACATTGGGTACCCTCCATGAGTTGGTTATCCATGGCAAGTCTTCTCTCTTTTACTCACTTATTGGCATTGGGTGAAGGAGGGCACCAAATCTCACCTACTCTAGAGTTTGATTATGGGCTCCGGTTGTTTTTGGGCTTTTAAATTCTACGTCAATTCCAAATCTCTGTGATTAAATTTAAAAGAAATATATGTTGAGTTTCATTCCTAATTCAGAATCTTTCTGTATAAATGTTTTTGACATACGATGTCATTTGAGTCCCGAACTGGCTTAAGTGATTGGAATTCCTCTACCTTCGTAAAGGAAAGTTCTAGGCAATCTATACTACTGTCAATTAAATTGTACATAAATATTATGAATTTTATTTTTCCAAAATGTTTTTTTCTCCTAAGAGAACAAGGCATGATGGTTTTATCTACCGTCTGATTTTGAGATCAAATAATGATTTATTGAGTTAATAATAAAATTACCAAGTTAACCCATAAAGGCCCAAGAGTCCCTTGGGGATCTCTTGAAGGTTTGGGTAGGTTCCTATGGTGTCAAATTATAACATTCCTTTTTGAAAATTCTACTATAGATGGACATTGCTAAAAGTTGTGTGTGAATCCAATTTTTTTTAAAGGGCCTCTCGTCAAGCCCAAAAGTTTTCTAATGATTTGTTGTGGTTATCAATCTTTGGTGTTGCCAATTTGTTTTGTATCGCCCTCTCATTTGTTGATTGAAAGGTAATCGCGGTTGTAGGTTTTGGGGAATTGGGATTTTATGCGTGTAGTGAGGGTTTGATGCTAATGGGGTTAAGGTTTGATGTTGATGGATTTAGGGTTTGGATCTTTGTAGGGCAAGTGAGAAGGTTTCCTTCAAGGTAAGCATGAATTTTGTACAGAGTAGTGTTTTCGGTGCAATGTTGTTGGGCAAAACATCAAGACAATTGGTATTTCAGTGTTTTGGTATGAAGCGGAGGAGTGCTAATTGTTAAGAACTTTGCGTGCTTGGATTCTACTTCTGTTGTTTGATACTTGAGATACAACATTGAATTGGTGTGTCATTCCCTGCTCCAATAGCATTGTGCTTTTACTATGAATGTTGTCGAGTTTGGGGCTCTTTTGGCTTAGAGAAGAGAATTGGACCTTAGGATGATTGTGAGGAGGATTCATGTGCCCATGCGGATGGTATAAGGATCTTTGTTGATAGATTTTTCCTTGGTCAAAACATATGTGAAAGTATTCTCCCTCAATAATTCTATCCAAAGTGAAAACATCACCCCAAGTTCGGCAAAAGGTGAAAGTGAAGAAATTGAGTTCCCCAACCTGCTACGAGGTTGTTGTTAGCAACCTGTTGTGACCTTTTAGTGTACTAAAAATGATGTTTAGTACTATATCCACACTATATGATGAAGATCACAACTATCTATATTATTCAAAGAGGCGGAAAGTTGCTAAAAACCTTCATCAAAGAATACAAAGTTACAACACTTATAATTCCACGTTGCTACGTTGCCTGCCGAGAACAACAAGTCAATATACTACACCAAACACTACACATAGTGTGGACTAGAGTAGTTCGAGTTTCTACACTAATTGGAAATTTACATCCAATTGCCGACTGGCACACACTTGCTTGAAAACAAATAGCCAATCAGATTTTGACATGCATGTGCTTGGTTGCAAATTAGTGGGGGTCATCCACATCAATTTTGAATCTACACTTTATTCAATGTTTGGTGTAGTTGTATGAACACATGCAATTTTTACTAGTAATTGAGAGGCTTGGCTTGGAAGAAGTGGGGGGAACTACTAGTAAACTCTTTGGGTATCATGGGAGAGCTTTAGCTTGCATTGGGTAGGTCCCAAGAACATAAACTTTATTAGTGTAGAAAAAGAGAGCATGAAATCTTTTGCGCTCCATTTCGTTCCGTATTGAAATCTCACCTCTCTTCCCTCTTCGGGAAAACCCTAGTTTCCGGATTTGCCTAAATACCCCGGTTGTGCGTTGCACCAAGGCTAAGGCTTGGTGCAACGCTCCACGAGGGTAAATAGGGAGATCCGTAGTTTCCTTGTCCGGATCCCAATCACACATTGAGTCTGAATTAATTATAAAAGCCTCTGTATTGTAGGGAATTACATACATCGTAGAGAGTGAAATTATTTGCAAGAACAGAGAAAAGGACCATAACGATCCTATTTCGGAGAAACCAAAATACCACTTCAATTATGAACGTCCAGACTCCAGAGCTTGAACGTCAACCCCACGTCAACAAAGGGGTTGAAATTCCTTCCGGAACTCACATAATTCACGTGCAAAGAAGAAACCAGTTGACCAACAATCATACGCTGCTTTCATATTTTTCTAATTAAAGTTGAGTTAGTTATGAATTTTCAAAGTGTGCTGCCATGTTTGGCCTATTTCTGCCACTAGGTACCCCCATTAGCGCCAACCAAAATTTAGGGGAATTGACCAATATTGAGCCTTAATTTGGAGGTAACAAAGAGCGAATGGGTGGAAATGGGACCAAATAGCAGCACTAAGCAACAATGGAGTCTCTCATCTATTCAACAGATCGTATTCGCCTCTCGCCCCCCTCGAAAGCTTGGAAAGTTTTGATTGTTGTTACGTGGCATTATCATTTGGACGATGTGGATCGTGGGGAACGAGTGGGTGTTCAATCAACAACAATGGACTCCTCACAAGATCAAAAACTAGATTTGGCAGGGCCTCACCGATTACTGTAGGATTGCGTGGGGCAAGACCCAAACAGCCAACTCAAAGATTAACAGGTTCAAGGCGGCTATCAACTTTGACTCCATGTGGGGTTGCAACAAGGCTTTGTGTATGAGACATGGTAACTGGGTAGTGTGGGTTAGGGAGTTTCACTTGGGCCTTGGCCCCTCCCTACCGGTCTTGGCGCAATCTTTGTTTCGGTGTTTTACTCAACTCCAAATGGAGATTTGCTACTAGTCAAGACTCTTACTTTTGGTCGTTGGTTATGGGGGTACCTATTGTTGGCCACCCACTAAACATGGTTGTACACTTTGAAAATTCGTCATAAATTCAGTTTTCATCGAAAAAATATGAAATCACTTGGGTTGGAATTGTAATTCTATTGGCTATCACTGAAAAAGAATGGTATAATTATCTCCTCTCTCCATATATGCACAATCCTTAACTTGTCGGTTTTAGGGGGGCTTACCTTAGTCATCTTTAGAGACCAGAGTTCATCTTCCGTTCTTTATTTTCTGATTATTTTGAATCGAATTGTTAACTATTCCCTCTCAGTCTTCGAAATACAATATACATTCATCAAAACACAGGATCCATTCATTGAAATACAAGATTCGGTCTTTTAAAAATTTCAAGGTCCAGTCTTCGAAATTGTTCCGTGGAAATAGTTTGACATTTTGTTATGTCCTTTCAACACTGGAACATATTTCAAAATGTGGAAAATTTTCCTGCATTGTCAACTTGAGGAAAGTCCAAATTTCATAGGGAAGGAGCATGGACGGTAAGTTAGCAGCCGTTCTCTGAAGTTTCTCAATTTTGAGATTAGTTAGAGTGGGGAGAAGTATATTTAATTATTTAATTTTTCAAAACTGTTAGGGGTGCCTACTCTGCCTAGTGGCACTGCATTAGCTGGACAAAGGAATTGGGTGGCCCTGAGATTTTATTTGAAGCGGTCCAGTAAATTATTGGCACAAGTAAAATTCCATCCTTCAAATCAGATTCATGGCGTGCAGAACTCAGCCCAGGGCGAATTGACCCCTTGTTGGGAGTTACCCGAGGGGCCACGAGGTGGTGGAACCAAACCTGGCCTTTATTTTGTTTTTGGATGGGGCCCTAATTATAGCAAGGGAGGATCTACAAGGATAAACGATGGCCGTGGGCCCCAAATTTGACCCAAAAAATCCAAAAAAAGCCTCTAGACCCCCCAGAATAAGAGGGCCAAAAAACTGACCCCATGTAATCAAGACGGGCCCACCTTGGGTAACTCCCAACAAGGGGGTCAATTTGCCCTGGGCCATAACCCAGGCCTCTCCATGCATCACTTTGTTTACCCCCGGTCGAGTGTTGCACCAAGCCTCAGCCTTGGGTGGGACCACTTTTTTGGCCTTCTCACTTTTGGGGCTCTGGATGCTTTTTTGGAATTTTTTTGGCCAGATTCGGAGCATGTGGTCCCAAGTTACACGAGGAGGCCTTTTGTTCGATCTAATAGGGGCCTCCTCCAACATAAAACTAGGGGTCGGTTTTGTACCTACCCTCCCCCATCATCCCAAGCGTGAGGCTTGTTGCAACACTTTACGGGGGTAAATAGTGGAATCCCCTCCCCACTTACTTCATTGTCATCACCCAATATCACCATAAGAACAATTACTAAATGTGTTGAGGTCCAAAATGCAATATCGTACACATTTCGGACACTACCTATCAAATTATTTATTTTTTCCAGTTTATTTTCTCCAATTCACAATGGTTCTTACACATAATTTGTCACCTATGTATCACATGAGTATCACCTAGGTATCACACACTGATTGCATGGATGTTACATGGGTATCACCTTCGACAAATCCCTTGAATTTTTGAATATTTTTGGATAGTCTCCATTTTGAATGAATTGTGTACAAAACTGACCAACGGGTAGTGTATTTGGGAAACAAACTAGAACAGTGAAAAGAAAGACAAGGGCCTTGGAAGGAAATAATAATTTGACAATTTCATCAAGTCATCCCTTGTGCTTGTCCTCAACATTAACTTAAGATGATCTACAATAAAAATAGAACTTGATTTTGCCTCTAATTTGCCACCATCACAAAGGAGAACTAATGAATATCATGATTTGGCATAATGGAGCTAATTTAACTTTATGGAACTAATGGTTCTAACATAATATAATTCAAGAATCATTTCTTTCTTCAATTCCTAAATGATAGGAGATGCAACACTTGCTCTAAAATGTTACATAGACTCTTTCACCACTAGTTCTAGAAAGTTAAGGCAACCCAAGCAAGATGGAGGATACTCCTCCCGCATGGGACCAGTGACATCTCCCATAATTGCACCTGTGTCTAATTCCTTAATTCCTAATTCAATTACTAACATAACTTAACCCCTAAATTTCTTTGAAAATTTCACACCAGAAACACTTCAAAATTGTTGATTCTAGTGCAATGAGTAAGAAAGGAAACCAAAAATTGTATTTGTAGTTTAACCCCTAAAGGACCAGAGTCTCCTTCGGGGGGATTCCTTGATTTTTGGGCAGGTTCCTAAAATTAGAAAAAAAATCAATTTTCTCTGAAATTTTTATACTAGATTGCATTTGATAAGAGCTTCGTGGACATATTTTTATTTTATTTTTTGGATTTGTGGTTTGAAAGTTAGTACCACTTATAGTTTTTGAGGGAAATTGTCAAGGAACTTTAGGGGTTAAACCGTAGGATCTCATCTAACGTGACTTCATAAATGACATACTTGCAAAATCTCATCAACTTTGACCGCACAAATTGAAAGATTGTTGTGTTTGAAGTAGGGTAAATGGTTCATATTCATCCCGGCGTTAAGTGGATCATTAGAGTTTGACTTCACTTGGTGTCAAAGTTTTGCACTACACATGGTCTAAATTTTATATAATCATGTTGATCATGATATTGACTTATTGTACACCAATTTTTAGAGGTAGAAAAGCGGTGTAGCATATTCAAAAAGTTGTGCAAAGAGTGGTGGTTCAAAAGTGCCAATTCATGTTTTAATTTTTTGGGAACAATATATCTAATAGAATGATTATCTTAGTGGTCAATATGAAGGTTTACACCATGTCTTGTAATAGAGAAAAAAAAGTAGAAATCTCAAAGCTTTATGTGGAAAAGAAGTTTTTTTGGTTCCTTTGCGACAATGTCCGAAAATCTTTGACTTGGGATAAAATGCGTTTTTCCACCAAATACAAGAAATGTTTTTGACAATGTGAAAGGAAAGAATATTACTTGCTATATTTGAAAATCTCAAATTTACTAGAGTGTCCTAGACAAAGTTTTTGGAGTTGCCCATCGTGCCCGCACTCAACAATTTTTTCTTTAAGATGGCATAATTTTTTTTTCTATAAGTCCAATGAGAATAAAAAATTATACTCCCACATACCTCTTGTCTTCTTGTATCTCCGATACAAAATTTCAATTATTGCAAATATAAACTGCAACCATGGGAACATGCCCGAGATATGCAAAAGCCCACCTTAGAGCTTGGTTCCATGCAATGCCCAACCTGTCATCTCTAACAGGGTTGGGTCACTTCCATGTAGCTAGTTTCTCATCACCCTACCCGAAAAAGTAAGGTCGGGTGTAGCTGATAATCTCCGAGATTATGCAGCCGCTTTTCAAGCCCGTCAGCTTCCTCATTCCTCCCAACATACTAATTAGAGCAAGATGAATTGTGAACTTCGAGGTGAGACGTGTCAGATTCTCTTTTAAAAGATAATTGGGGTACAACTTAAAAGCATCCAAAACCTTGGGTTGATTATAATAGTTGACAGGTGTGATGCATGGAAGTGGCCCTACATTTTCTTCCCTACATTCTGCAAGTAGGGAAGCTACAGTGGTCATTCGGGTCGGGCATTACTTGGGGTTTTTCCCTTAGGACTTTTTTCATTTAGGGGTTAATTACAGAATGAGTCGGTAGATGATATGTACAAACATATAGTACTCTGCCAACAACAATAATGGGGATCCACAAGGATTCACTTCAATAATTCAAAAGGAAATCATAAGAACTCATGTTTCAAACCCAAAAATGACATAGTAAAAGGCATGCGGTTGGTGGAATCCAAGGAGCTGAAGCGAAGTAGCGGAATCAAATCAAACTGTGGAACTTGGATGGTACTTGCCAATTTCCTAAAGAAACATTTACAGCCTGTAATCTAACGCAAATTTTATCATTATGTGGACTCTAAGGCATAGGAAAATGTGACATTTTTCTAAAATACCAATTTTGCACTCTCACATACAGTCGACCCTCTTTAAATGATACCTCGATAAGTGTTATTCCTCGATAAGTGTTACAAAAAATCTCGCTCCCGAAAAATTACAAAAAATTAACACTACTAAGTGTTATGTGTTAAGTGTTAACACATTCTCCGCTCCCTCCTTTGTTAATTTCACCTCCATAAGTGTTATTTTTGAGAAAAACGACATTATACATCTAATACATGGAGGCCATATTTATGTACACACTTTTATCTATAATCCCATAACTTTTGTACTTAACTTGTTGCATTTTCTATTGAAAAATGAAGTGAATTCGGAGTTTAGGGTCGCTTTGATTGAATGTTTGAACATTGGAGGGGGTTTGGGAGAGAGTTTAGAGGTTGTTTGGGAGAATTTGGAGTTGTAGTGGGGAGTTGGATTTGGAGTTTGACGGGGAATTAGGAGTCAGGGAGTTTGAGAGTCGGGACAGGGAGTCGGGGTTCAGGAGTCGGCAGGCAGGGAGTCGGGGTCTGCAGGGTCGGCAGTCGCAGTAGGGGGGAGTCCAGGTGTCGGGTTCTGGAGGGGAGTCGGGCCAGTAGTCGAGCAGCAGGGACTTGGGGAGTCGGGGAGGCCTGTAAGGTGGGTCGGGGAGGGGAGTCGGGACAATTTGTTTTTTTTTTTGTTTTTTTTTTGTTTATTTGAATTTTGTTTTTTGTATTTGTTGTTTTTTGTTTTTTGTTTTTTGTTTTGAATTGCTAGTCGGGATAGTCAATAGAGTGATACTGTAGGGAGGGAAGTTGGTTTAGGGTTTAGGGTGGGGAGTCGGGAGAGGGAGAGTGATAGGGAGGGGAGTCTGGAGAGGGGGAGTTTAGGAGGAGTGGAGGAGGTTTAGGGTAGAAGTGGGGGGGCTTAATCAAAGATGAGTTTACCGGTGTCTAGCATTGGGTGTCCGCCAAGAGTTGCCACCGTCAAGGGCCGTGAATTTACATTACATGAGCAACAAGAGATCATTTCTTATCGTGAAGAGATATTGGCTTCGGGTCACAAAATTACCAACAAAGTATTATGTGAGTGGGCAAATATCAAGTTCAACAATATTGCTTCTCAAGTCACGATTGGTAGATTGTTGAAACGGAAGACATCGGTGACTTCTATTGGTATGGGTGATATGGATACCTCCAAGCGTATGAGGAAGGCACAATGTCCAGAAGTAGAGACGTTGACTTTCAATTGGTTTGTGAGAATGCAAGACAATGGTGTTGCATTATCGGATGATCTTGTGATAGCTTCGGCAAAGAGATTCTATGCATTATTACCAAGAGATGAAAGTGAGAAGGAACTTCAGTTTTCGAATGGTTGGGTACAGAAATTCAAGAAGAGATTCCAGATCAAAGGTTTTGTTCGTCATGGAGAAGATGCTTCAGCGGATACTTCACCAGCGGTTTTGCAGCAAATGGAGCATATCAAGGCTATAGTATCTACATACGACATTAAAGATGTTTTTAATATGGATGAGACTGGTCTTTTTTACAGATTAGAGCCTAATCGAACTTTAGCTACAAAATGAGTGTCTGGGAAGAAGAATCTAAAAGAGCGCATTACGGTGGCTTTGACTACAAATGGGGATGGAAGCATTTGTCTTCCTCCATTAGTTATAAATCAGTATTTGAAACCACGAGCATTTACTTCAAGGAATATTTCAAATCCAGAGAACTTGGGCATTACGTGGTTCGCGAATAAGAAGGCATGGATGACAACAACGATCTTTGAGCAATTTATTATGGATTTTGAAAGGAAGATGGTTTTGGCAGGAAGAGAGAAGGTAATTCTCCTTGTTGATAATTTCTCTGGTCATCAATTGCCAATTGTAGCTTCACAGTTGAGGGTGATAAAACTTTTATTTTTGCCTCCAAATACAACAAGTCGTTTCCAACCTATGGATGCAAGCATTATAGCCTCTTTTAAGGCTCATTACAGGAAATTAGTGATAGAGCATCAATTAGATTGTGTTATGGCAGCAAAGGAATTCAAAATTGATGTGTATCAAGCTGTGATTATGGTTGAAAGAGCATGGCGTTTTGGGGTTACAGCTCAAACAATTAAGAATTGTTGAAGCCATACGGGTATTTTTTCCAATGTTGTAGAGAATCAGGGGGAAGAAGTTAGCCGTCTGAGAGAGGTTGCCGAAGTGGCGGCCTTGCTTGAGCGATTAACATTGTTATCATCTGAGACTAAAGAAGATGATACTATGGAGGCTCAGGAGTTCATCAATTTTGAGCTCGAATTTGATTTGAATAATCCTTATGAACCCACTGATGAGGATTATTTTAGACTATCTACCCTCTGAAGGTCAAGATTGTGATTTAGATGAGGATATGATAGATGTTGAAGATGTGATAGGGTTTAATGATGCAGAGCGTTGCCTTGAGACTTTGAAGAATTTCTTGCAACAACGATCGGAGAATGTTCATTCGAATGTGAAAAATTTACAAGATCTACAGAAGAAAATTTGCAATTGGCGCATGAAAGAATCCCGGCAAACCACAATAGATTCTTATTTTGAATCAACGTAGTTGATTTATTATTCATATTTTTTTGTACTTTCGTTATTTATTTTTATAAAAGTTTGAATCTATGTTTGACGTCTTACAAATTGAATCTTTGATATTGATATGCAATTATTTTCTAAGTATTATAAAAGTCTTAAAACAATATTTGAAGTCTTAGAGAACTTGTGATTTTTAATATTTGTTACACATTCATTTTTAAAGTATTATAAAAAATTTAAATCCATGTTTGAAGTCTTAGAAATGTGACTTTTCATATGAATTATTCATTCATTTTTTAAGTATTATAAGTTTGATACCTCGATAAATGTTATAAATTTATTTCTCATGGCTTATAAGTGTTATTCTCGATATGTGTTAGAAATTTTTTTCCAAAATTTATAAGTGTTATTTTCGAAATGTGTTATACCTCGATAAGTATTATGCTTTTGGCCGCTCCCGAGGAGTAACATTTAAAGAGGGTCGACTGTAATTGCCCTCTAACAACAAATAATGGAACATTCCCCAGTGATTTCAAGTAAAGTGAATACTAAGGGCCGCTTCACACCGGGCTGATTCACACCGGGCCGAGTCGGGAGTCCGTTCATCAAAATTTCTGCCCAAACTATGGCAAGACTCCAAACTTTTGGATTAAAAAAAACATTATAATATATAGATTGAAGCCTTTGGGCGGTTGTGGTGTGAAGCCCCAAAGCCCAAGTCCAAAGTCCAAACCCCATATCATTTGCCAAGATTCCACTCACTTTTTACTACGTGAATGGATAATTTTCTGAAATTTTCCTCTCTCATTCTTTTACCATAGATTCTAGAAGGGAACGTATCCTTGTTCTACTTTTGGTTTTCATGGTAATGAAATATGTTATAGTAGGCATTTTGGCATTGCAAAAACTTGCAATTTTCTTATGTGTCAATTCCGATGCAATCCATGTGTCAATTCCGATGCAATCCATGTGTCAATTCCTATGCAGAAAACATGACAAAGATTAGTGAAAATGCTCAAAAATGACCTTGAAAAATCAATTTTAGCACACCTTGGGAAGCTCAAACAAAAACTGTAATTGCATAAAAGAAGGAGAATGAGGCATTGGACATCAAGGAGGGAGGTAGGGCTTGGTGGAGAGTGTGTTGGTTGAATTGAAGGAGACTAGGGCTCAAATCCCAACACCGGCGCACTTCATGCCAGGCTAGCAATGGGGGGAAAGGAGGGCCGTAGTGGCCGGGTGCTGGTGGCGAATCCAAAAGCCTTTTGGCCTCAAATTGGGCCTCCAATTGACCTCACAATTATCAAACCTTTTGCAAAATTCAGGGTTTAGGGTTTGAAAATTTTACTTATGCCAAAAAAACCAGCCAAAAAAATTGGCCTCTTTCATCTAACGGTCCAAATCTTGTCAGATTTTGATTATTTAATTGAAAAAATTGATAGACTCTCGCAGGAAGTTTGGATCGACTAAAATGGCAACTCAAGTTCTGCTCGAGAGTCCGTCGCCTTGGCGCCAAAACTCTACAAAAGTACTGCCATGTAGGCATATTGGAAGACGACGGCCTTTGGACTTTGGCCTTTGGTGTGAAGGCCGAGAGGCCCGACTTTTGGCCATTCAAGCAATCTCATTGGTGGAAACCGACGGACTCTTGACCTTGGATTTGATGTGAAGCGGCCCTAAAGTTATTCAGAGCAGTATATTACACGCTTGAAATCATCTAATCGAACCCCTAAATTTTTGTGACAATATCCCACAAAAACCACTTCAAGATTGTTGATCTAATCCAATGAGTAAGGAAAGAAACATAAACTTTTAGTTTCATTTCTAAATGTAGGATCTCAATCAAGACTTATTAAGTAACATACTCACAAAATTTAATACACTAGGACGGATCTCCCTATTTACCCTGGTCGAGTGTTGCACCAATCTTTAGCCTTTGGTAGGTCTATTTTTTTGGCCTTTTAACATTCGGGGTTCTAGAGAGCCTTTTTTGGAAAAAAAATTGCCAAATTTGGTGCTTGCGGCCCCAATTTACCCACGGAGGCCCCCATATAATCAAATAGGGTCCCCCTCCAATATAAAAATTAGGGGCCAATTTTGTCCCTACCCTCCCCCACCCTCCCAAGCCTAAGGCTTTGGTGCAACGCTCGACCGGGGTATTTAGGCAAATCCCACTAAGATTGCAGAGACGGGAAGATTACAGTGTTTGAAGATGAGAAAACAATTCATTTCTTCCCTACGTTGAGTCGATCACGAGACTTTGACTTCACTTGGTGTCAAAGTTTTGCTCTACACAAGGTCTAAATTTTAAACCATCATATTAAGGATGATATTAGTTCATTGAATTCTAGAAGTATAGAAGGGGTGTAGCATATTCCAAACAATTGTGCAAGGAGTGGAGGTTCAAAAATTGCCAATTCACGTTTTATTTTTTGTGAACTAAATATGTTTTTGAATGAAAATCCAAACAATAGACAAGAGGGCTTACACCACATCTTGTAGTAGGAGAAATAAAAAGTAAATAAGTTGAGATCTCTAGTTTGTATGTAGAAAAGAAGAAGATTCTTGGTGTCGTGCCCGACAATGTGTGACAATGTTTGAAATTTTCTGACTTGGATGAACATGCTATTTTTTTACCAAAGACCAAAAAAATTGAAGTTAAGGAAGAAAATGATGTCAGTTGCTAGTATTGAAAATTTCACATTTAATAGTGTCCTAGCAAAACTTTTTGGAGCTACTTTAGATGTCCACTCCCGAGAAGTTTTGCTTTAATATGGCATAAATTTTGCATTAAATGTCCGATTAGGAAAATTTTGTATTGTCAAAAAGCTCTAATAATGTCCACCTATAGTAAAAAATTCAAAGAATATTGATTTAAACTGACACCATATGAACCTACATAAAACTTCAAAAGCCCCGTGAGGGAACTCTTGGAAATTTAGGGATTCATTCTTTCATGGGGTTTAGAGGACCCTCTTTACCCATGCTCGGATTCGTAAAGGACCAGAGTCTCCTAGGAGGACATTTTAAATAAAATTGAGTCCCTCAATCTTAGGGGCGCTTTACACTATGGACCACGAGGATTGACCAAGAGAAATCTTTTATTTTTATGGTCAGGGCTCTTGGTCTAGAGCTGTGACCATGGAAAATGAAAAATCATTTTTTGAGTGCCTTGGTCACTTCTCATAGTGTAAAGTGGATTTGGACTAGGACAAGTAGAAACAATTTTTTTTAATGTATATAAAAAAGGGGCGGATTTGGAGTTTACCTTGTCATTCACATTCTCACCTTCCCCTTCCTCTTCCTCCTTGTTTCCACCTTCCCTCTTTTCTTCTTCTCACTTTTCTTCTCTTCTCTTAAAATTTGAGCAACTAGGGTTGTAATGGAGGGGAGGAGGAGGGACCTTGTGTTGATGCTAGGGTTGTATATGTGCTTGCACATGCTTGTTTCACAGGTTGTGAGCATGCAAGCACTGATTTTTCAAGGAGAGTGGGAGAAATTGGCAATTTTCAGCATGTTTTTGGAGAGTATGGGACGGAAATACAGAGCATATGGAGTTTTGCAAGACAAGGTGGATTTACGGATCGATTATTGTTGGGATCATACACTGAAGGGCAATTCAAGGTTAGAACCCGAGTTAAATTTGCTACTTCCGGATTTCTTTGTGAGAAGTTAGAGCCATTTTTGCAGAAACAAGATACAACTTTTAAGAATTCAATTTATGTGGAAACTAGAATTGCAATTTCGTTGACAAGGCTAGGATCTAGCAACGGACAATTGCTTAAAGGGGATTTATATGGGGTTGTTGAATGTATGGTTTCAAAAATTGTGAGAGAATTTTGTAAAGCAATTAGACAACATTTGCAACAAATATTTGTTCAAATGCCTAGTGAATTGCACTTTAGGATTTTAGCTAGAGAATTTGAAGCTCTACATGGCATTCTGTACATTGTAGGCGCAATAGATGGGTTGCATATTGTAGTATTGGCGCCAATTGTTGATGGAGAAGATTATGATTGCCAAAAGTCGTTCTATTCAGCTATTCTTGAAGGAATTGTCGATGTCAAATGCAGGTTTTGGGATCACGAGTTTGATTGGGCCGGTAGTCTTCATGATTGGGCTCTTTTTCAAGTTACAAAAATTGGAAGAGCTTGTATGGAGGGGAAACTGCATTCGTACAAGTTGAGAGGGGATGCAACATATCCCGTTAGATCGTGGATGTATTGTCCATTCAAGGGAGGAAAACCCGAATTGTCACAAATCGATGGAAATTGGAATTTCATTCAATCATCAACCCGAATGTGTGTAGAGAAGGCATATGGAATTTATAAAGAGAGATGGAGAATTATAATGAAGAGGCGTGATGTACTATTGAGGATGGTACCGAATACTGTCTCAACATGCATTGTGATGCACAATTTGTGCATCACAATGTAGGATGGATTCGACATGAACAGGATTACAGAAGCCGAGGAACTACTACAAAAAAGAATAGATAGTGGCAATTTAAGAGAAGGTCAAGAATTGCATTGTAAAAGGGCATCAATTCAGGAAGTGAAAAATAGAATTTTGAATAGAGATGATTTTATGGCAACAAATGAAGTGAACGATGAAGAAAGGGCTGAAGACTTGCTTCGTGAAGCTGCAACAATGCACAAAGTTCTGGCGAAAAGTCTATGGCATTATTAAATTTGAAAAGAGTCAAATCTAGTGTTTTCTGACAGTAGTTATGATTCCATGGAAGAATAGCTAAAACCTCTCTAGAAGTTCTGCAAAATTACGGTCCATATTTCTTAACAAATTTGAAGACTGTTGGAAGGTGGAAATCAAGATGGTAGAATTGCCTACCACTTGCTGCAAAAACCCTTCAATTTTGTCTTCACTCTTCTTTTTCTTCTCTTGTGTATTTGGTGCTATCGAAGGGTTGAATTATGTCGATTTTGGAGTCGTTGGTGGTGAAGAAGTCGTTCCAAACGTGTCGTCTCCTTCCATAGCATTTGCCCAAATTTGGTTGTCAATACTTGCACGTTTACTATTCCATATGTCCATCTCTTCAAACCAACGACATTCTTGTTTCAATCCGTCCCCAAAATTTCATTTGCCCTCTTGTTATTTTGGTATTCAGTCAAGATAGTTTTGTACTTCTTCTTACAAGATAGCCATGTTCAGTTGAATCCTTAGATTCCTGCAACCATTTGACGTTGTAACTTCACCCATGCATTCATTCCTACAATACATGACAAAGAATAGGAGAATTATGGCAAAAAAACAAGCTCAAAAGGGGTGAAAAGGCAACTTGAATGAAAATTCCAACAAAGAAATTGGAACAATTTTTAGTACAATTAAAACTCCAAAACATCTTGGACATCAAAAAGCTTGTGGTGGAGTGATGGCTATGGGAGGAATCTATTTGCTCTCCGGAGACCGGACTTCAAATCCCCTCGCGCGTGAGCAGATGGTATGGCTACGAAACTTGTAAAGCCCCCAAGGCCTTCTATGGCCTCATTATACGGCCCACATATGCCAACATTTGCCGGCATTTGCCACAAAAAAAATCGATGTTTTGCAAAAATTTTAAGAAAAATTCATACCTTCTTTGTTTGTTGTTCTTGCAAATTCCTCGTCCATCTCGCCTATTATTGCAATCAAGGTTTTGACTACATAATCCTTCCATTTCGTAGGAGTTGCGTCCTTCTCATCCGATTCTTCAAGTTGAATCACGGTTGCCTTCGCTTTTTTCTTTGATTATTCTTTCACGACAGTCTTCTCCTTTCTTGTTGGACTTCTCTTCTTTGGAGGCGCTTTGGACACCTTCCTTGCATCTTCCTCTTGTTTCACCTCCGAAATCTCCTTTCCTCTTATGAACTCACTATGTGGGATTTGGGTGCTAATCTAAAGAAGAAGAACGCCGGTCCCCAAAGGGGGCCGGCGTGGATAAAGTGTCCGTTCATTCCACCACTAAGTCCATGCCCACTGGGCATGGGTTAGTAGTATGGAACTACTTCCCCATTTCGAGGGTGGACACTATGTACCCAGTAACAAGTGACCAGTATCAAGGGACCCAAGGTCCCAAAAGTCTCTAAGATAGGGAGGGCGTGCGCGGTGAAATACAAGTGCAAGTCTATGAAGGGGGGTTCGATGTGTCAAGAAGGGGTTGGTTGTTTTCAAGCTTCCGTTTATGCAGGAATATTGACATAGCATGTTGGATTGCAATAATGCTAATATTTGAGAAGGTGGTTTAGATTGAAGTGATGGGGATTTTAAATGTTTCTTCAAGGGTTGTCATTGAGGGAATGAAGGTGGTGGCTCTGGCACCCGCGGTGGTGACAATGAGGAGGTCTACTTTCCATCCTAGTGCTTGAATATCGTCGAGTAATGGTTGGTATTTGTTTGTTTTGTTTGCAATAGTGTCCGGAGAGAATCTATCATTGCAATATGTAAATTCAATAAACTGAATAGTGAGACTAGGGTCTATGTGGTTTGGTGGGGGGTCTTTGTATGAAAGTCCTCTAACACGTAACAGGTCCGGTTTGAATCTTGCATTACAGTGGCATCTTTGAGTGCAACATATGCATGGTAATAGCCAAGGGGGGACCGTATTTTCTTGTGGGTTGTCATTAAATGTTCCGGCATTCATGAAAGTGAAGCAACGGGATTTTGTTGATGACATAAGTAGTTTACGGATAGCCCATACGGCTTTGTTATGTCTTTTAACAATTAGTGAGTGTATATGGGGGTTTTGGCACTTGAGTAAGACATGTAGCCATGTGTCCGGGTCCGTGGTGTTGCAAATTGGACATGTAAAGGCCCAATTTACATATGAATGGCCTTCAAATTGGACTTTCACCCATAGAAGGCCATTCATATCTTTGAAAGTAATATGGGGTGGCATGGGCATGTTCGTATGGATGTTCGGCATTCTTGTGGGTTTTTTCTCTTCCTTCCTTTGCTAGTTTGTCGGCTTGTTCATTGCCGTCGATATTAGCATGGACTCGGACTTTATAGAGTGTAGTAATCTGTGTATGGATTTGGAGCATTGCAACCATGGATGTAAGGATAGTTTTATCCGGGTGACTGTTGTGTAAAGTAGGGTGTTTAATGTGTGTATTAAGGAGATATAATACATTTATGCAATCTGTAAAAATGTGAGTTGGTTCGTTTGGGTATTGAGTGGTGATTATTTTTAGGGGGTTGTGTATAGCCATCATTTCGGCTCTTAGAATATTTTGGAGTCCATGTAGTCTTTTGCCTAATTTAATTTGTTTGGTTGAATTGTATATCCCATAACCGGCTTTTTCATGGTGCCAATGTCCCGGGCTTACTTCAGTTGGTTCTTTGAAGGAGCCGTCAGTGTAGTAGCTAAAGTTGGGGTCAAATTTAAGGTCTGTATTAATTTGGAGGTGCTAATCTCTTCTAATTCTCTTTCACAATGAGGGAGTCTTCTTAAAAAAGGTGTAGAAGTAGGAAGAAATGCACTAGGATGCGAATCAAGGAAATTTGGCCCATGCTAAAATTGCACTTGAGCAATTCTAGATGGTGCATCGCTTAGAGGCAAAGAAAATGGTGTTGCAAATTTCATCCATTCGGAGTT
Source organism: Bryoerythrophyllum caledonicum (assembly GCA_963971425.1). Lineage (NCBI taxonomy): Eukaryota > Viridiplantae > Streptophyta > Bryopsida > Pottiales > Pottiaceae > Bryoerythrophyllum > Bryoerythrophyllum caledonicum. The sequence goes on along the minus strand of OZ020523.1, from coordinate 16,676,416 downwards.
TTGCGACCATACAAAAAAACATGCAAAAAACAACACAAAATAGTGCATACACAAGAAATTAGAGAGGGAGGAAAACATGACATACAACCTATATTCACTTCTTTTACACTCCAATGGTCTCAAAAAAACAACGACAAAAATTAGTGTCCCAACGTCCTAGAGTAACATGGAAAATTCATGGAAAAAAATAATTAAAAATAAATTAAAAAATTGATTTTCAGCCAATCCTTGATTTTCAGCCCAATGGCCTCCTTGATTTCCGTCGAGTCGACCTCTTTGCCTCGACTCGACGAAAAACCTGTGGGACCAAGAAACATTATCCACTCGGCAGAAAATAGCATATTAAAGTAACCTCGAACTCCGTGGTCAATTTCCTTTTTTAAGGTAGTATAAAGCGAACTTGGACTGGGACGACTTCCTAGGCCAATCACAAATTTTAGAGGGCCGTGTTCAATCTCCATGGTCCATAGTGTAAATTGCCCCTCAAATTTTGGCATTATTTTTTGAGATTTTTTTGAATTAACGACTTTTTATTAGCATTCCGTTGACATATTTTTTGGGTAAAAATCTAACTTATATTTCAAAAGTTACAAACATTTTTTAGTAACACATACAAATTGTGTAGCGGTTTAGTGCGACAAGGAACAAATAGTGTAGCAAAACTTTAATTCATTCCAAATTCAATAGAAACTCAAGTTTTTGTGCATTAAAATAAATCCTCTTGGAAAGGGAATGGTAATCTATGCATCTGCCTTACGAATTTTTGAATTTCAAAAAATATGTAGTGCAAACCGTAGTGCAAAAAGTTGCCATAGAAGGTGGTTGAAGTTTGTTGTAGGTGTTTTTGTATGACTTGAAGAAGAGTTTATGTCTCACTTCAAAGGCTAATATTTTTCAATATGTGCGGTCAAAGTGAACAAATTTTTTACCACACACTTGTACAATCCGTATACACTATCCTACCATTTTATATGTAAAAACCGTGTTTATTTGCAATTTGTGTCAAATGCATTGGAACTGGCAGTTTTTAGTGAATTTTGGTACTATAATGTCACGGTCCCTCAGGGGCTAAAATCAAGCACTTTCCATCCATTTTGCAATGTATCCAACGCTTTCCTAGTGTTCGATGGAGATGCACTTATCAATGATTCCTAAGCTGGCTAAAAGTAGTTGAAAAGCTACAAAAAAACCTAGTTGCTTCTAGCACACTGTGAGAAATTGAAAAAATATATTGAAATTTAACAAGAATATTGACCACCTTTATAAATATTAAGACTATTTATATTTATCCAATTAGGCAAGATGCCATATTTAACTAATTTTGGACTATGCAAAATCCAGAAAGAAAGATTGTTGCTAATTTGATTAGAAATCTCTTGAAGATGAAATAAAATTAGAGTGGAATCTCTTGTATAGAGGTTGTTTGACATAAAGAAATGTGAATTTTGCTGAGGAGCCTTGAAATTCAGTCCAAAGTCCAAATTAGACATGAAAGTCTAGATTTAGTTAAATATGGCACTTAGCTGCCTTCTGAGATGATGCCCATGGGTATCACATAGATATATGGCGGATGTTACAGGGTATCGTCTAGGTATCACCTAGGTATCTCCACGCAAAGCCAAGGGATGGAATCCGAAGCAAGCCTGGCGCACTCACTGATCATGGCGAAGCGGGAGCGGCCGCGGTGGAAGTGGGGCCGCCGCGGAGCAGATCAGTTCGTGTGCAGACTACTCGTCCGTGCCACCACGCACACCGCGCACACGGACTTCACTTGGGAGCTCGCGCCACCGTAGCCGCGCCACTACATACGTCGCCAGATCAGGCACAAGGCTCTCGCTAATATTAGCGCCACTCACGCCACTCCGTCCGCGCGCCGCCCACTCGCCCACCCTCTGCAAGTGCAGCGTGCCTCGACCACTGCCCTCTTCCGCCCTCCCCTGCTCAGCCCCCACCTAGAACTCTCGTGGCACGTCTGGAAAGTACCCACAGTCCACTGCCTGCTGTCGTATATCTTCGGTCGTGCACTGGCCGTGGTCTTTCTCCTGCAACTCGAGCTCCTATCTAGCTAGCTACATTAGTGGTGGAGTCCTAGCTGGTCAGGTCGATCGTTTCCAGTTTGCAGTGATCGAAGTTGCTGGTGTGAGCGACCCCTGTTTCTTGGATCTGGTGGTGCAATCTATATTTCGCAAGGGTAGAGTGAGTTTGGTATCGTTGTGGTTCAGCACTCGGGCTCTGTTTTTGGTGGTTAGTGGTACCCGCTGTGGTTGCATTGGGGGAGAGCGAACTTGTTGGTTTGAGTGTCTAGGAAACGGAGGCGATGGCGCCATTTGATTCGTGATCGGGAGAGGTTTTTCCTTTGCCAGGATTTGCAGAGGGAGAATTCGCGAGTATGATTATCAGGTGCATTGGGTGAATTTCAATCATTCCTGCTGCTTTTCCCCCAGATCACTCGATTACGCAATTCTTAGACATTTTGGGGCCTGTACCACATTTTCGCTTGTGAGGGGTCAGTTCGCAATGTCGTCAGAATCGTCTCTAGCGACAACCGCGGCCAGCGACACCTCTAGCAGCGCTGACAGCCGCTACTACAGCGGCGGCGCGCGCCGCCGCCCTACCCACCTCGAGGCCACATCAATTCCGCAGCTCCTGCAAGTCTGGTACACCCCAGCCGTGCAACCCTCTCCCGCCGCCGCCGCCGCCGCCGCCGTCGTCGCAGCTCACTTTCCCCGGAGACGAACCTCAACGAACGGTTTGAAGGCGCGGGGAGCGGTGATCGCGAAGCCCGGCAGCGGCAACCAGAAGGTGCTCTGCGCCTGCAAGAGCTGCAAAGGGCAGCGCATGGTGAGCAAGTCGACCTGCTACCGCCACTTGCGAGTGGAGAAGGAGATTGAAGAAGACGACGCCAAGTGGGAGTACGCAAGATGGGCCAATGCTCACAAGAGTCTCACACCTTCAAGTCATCAGCGCGACCACCTTCCGAGCATCCCAGTACGTTTCCATCCGAGCCAGCTCACGCAGTGATCAGACACATCCAATTTTGAGTGTAGAATATGAGTGGAACAACATTGTTTGGTGTTATGGCGTGCTCAAGCGGATTCGCAACAGATATTGTTGATGGCCATATCGCCTGACCCTGAGCATTGCATTGCTGTTTACAAAGGCATAATACATAGATTCTATGATATAATCTGGGTCTTAGAGTATACGTCTCATAATGGTTGGCTCTGAGGTGACTAATTATACATCAGCCACATGATATGTGTGTGCCATCCCTCTGCTCAAGGTAGCAGAGATCCAGTAATTAATGCATCCACATACAAGCCGCGATCAATTTGTGTGCCAATGGTGCATCACTCAGGTGTCATAATTGATGGCTCATACATTACCCACATGATATGTGCTGTTCCTGATCCAAAGTCAATAGAGAGCATCTTCAAATAACGAGGACATCGCATCCACATATGACTCATGATGAACTTTGTGCCAATGGTGCATGGCCTACTACAAAAGTTGTGGTGAATTATTGCAATGAGAAGCATGTTTTTACAAATTACTACTGATCAGGGTTGTGCCAAAGCTGGATGTCCACTATAATCCTACTGTCAATCACGGGTCAGCGCTGTGAGCATATTACGCATGCAGTACACCAAGCACTGAATACAGTGTGGATCGCCCACATCAATTTTCATCAAGCACATGCATGTCAAAATTTGAATGGTTATATGTTTTCAAGCAAGTGTGTGTCAGTCGCTAATTGGATGTAAATTTCCAATTAGTGTAGAAACTGGAACTACTTTGGTCCACTCTATATTCAGTGTTTGGTGTAGTCAATGGGGAGAATCATTGTTTGGAAGCTGTGATTGTCTCGGACATTGAAATTTGAAATGCTGCTAACGAGGACGAACCTGACGCTGATCGAGTGTCTGCGAAAAAGTGCGTTGACAATGAGAAGCGTCAGCCAACAATAATTTCCCACAATTCCTCCACTGAACTGGTCCTGAAGCTCACCCTTCATCAACTTCACTGTTGAACTAACTTTGTGGAATCGGTCAGAGTTTTCATCTGGGAATGCTGCAGCGCCTGATTATGAGAAGTAAACGTTTTCATGAAACACGAATAATTGTAAAAGACTAAATCTGTACTAGTAAAACTTGTGTTCAAGTGGTCTAAATCTTATTCCAAAAAAGTATTGTACAGTACAAAGGGCAGAAGCTACCTGTAACTAACCATTTATTTCGATCATCTGACTCTTAAATCTATAAACCACCTTCTGAAAGGCCCAGGTTTATCCAGCTTGTAGATTACGCCGAGTATATCACATACTGGTGAACCCTTAAAAGTCACAATGTGCCGCTCTACGATAGGTTACAACACTTCGAACATGCAATCACGTGACAAGAATCCTCATCCGAAAAGTCGATCAAGTAGCTCGCGCGCATGGATTCTCAGCGACCGTGCCGATTTCCAATCGCTGCTGCATAGACGCTGTAGCTTGTTGTACATAGTAACATACAACTCCCGTGGGTCGTTAACAATGTGCACTTCTCTATGTGATACCGTCCAATACGCGGCGGATACCATGATTCTTCTAGAGCCAAACAAGAGCACACAATGCAAGCACTAGACAGAAGGCGCTGTTGCGCACCAGCACGAACATCGCCGACGCGTGGGACCGGGCTGGAACCGGAGGCTGGGGGAGCGCCTCTGTGCAGGTGATCCCGCACAGGCTGGGGCTCACCATCCGGTAGGCACCGTTGATGGCCAGCAGGTAGAGGTCGCCACGATTGTCCTCGCCGTAGGCGATGATGCCGTCCAGCTCCGTGTTGTTGTTGCATGGGACCGGGGTCTTAGAGGAGCAGTTGAGGCGGAGGTCGGTCACGGCATATTTGCCGCTCGAGGGCGGGTTCTCGAATGCAGACCACATCACTCCGTTCAAGTCGCCGTAGAGATAACTGCAAGGAAGCAAAAACAAAACGGTTTAAATACTTGCTAGAAGAGGAAAGAGAGGTTTAAGACTTGCAACAGAGTTTCTGTTCCAAGGCGGCTATAACTGAAACTCTCTTAATGACAGGTGATGAGAAAGGAGTGGGCTTACTGTCCATAAGCACAAGCGTCTTGTCTGGAATACGAGACATAGCCGCCGGTGATAGAGACTCCTCGGGAGTGATTATACTCAATAATGGGCATGATGGCGTTGATGGACTTGGGGTCTGTGAAGCGGCCATTTGGCGGTGGGTTCTTCGGCTTGAACACGTTGGTTCCTTCGTACACTCGCCACCCGTAGTTCCCACCTCTGGAAATCAAGTCCACTTCCTCAATTATATCCTGCAAAAGAGAAGACAAATTGGTAAATTTCTCAGAGAAAATTGTTTATACCCCTTCGATGAAGTTCAATTCACTACATTGGCAGTTTGGCAAGACCTCTACATTGACATGAACATATGTAGTGTTCAGAATCTCGTTCTGGCAAGCACGAAACTGAATTGGTCTCCATCCATTAACACGTGAAGAGGTTCAGTGCATCTTCTAAACTAGCAGAACTTGCAGAGAGAAAATTTATCTAGGTCAGACCTGGCCAACATCAGCACAGTAGAAATAAGATGGGCGCTGTCTGTCAAAGCTGCAACGCCAGGGATTTCGTAGTCCATATGCCCAAATCTCGCCTCTTGTGCCATTCACTCCAACAAATGGGTTGTCTGCCGGAATGGTGTAGTTTCCAAATAATCCTGCAGTATTGGCTGTGCAAACAACACATGAACGGAGTTAAATTCACTAGAGGTTAAGGAGCTCTCTCTGAAAATAAACATGTATGTATCTTGAAGCTCTAAATCGCAAACCTGAAACTGCCACAGATTGAAACCACAAGTGATCGATCACTTATTCCAGTAGAAGCTAGTAAACAGATCACTTATTCCAGTAGAAGCTAGTAAACAGATCATACAGTGGAGCTTGTACCTGGGAAATTGTTTACGTCCAAGCGCATCATCTTTCCGAGAACAATGTTGAGGTTCTGAGCGTTGTTCCAAGGGTCGTCGCGCGAGCCTCCGTCTCCCAGAGGGTAGTACAAGTACTTGTCCGCAGGGCCAAACCAAAGGCCACCAGCGTGGTGATTCTCATACGGCAGACCGAACGAGAATATCCTCCTCACCTCCGCAGGGTTGGCTCTCACTGCCTGAACCACCAACCCAATTCCCCATCAACAACCCTGGCAAGAAAAAAAAGAATCCATTCAACTTGGATGGATTTAAGAGAACTTTGATACCGTTTCAGGTGTGACGCCTGTGGCGTTCACAGTGTACTCCGCCACAATCGCCGAATACCGACACTTAACCACAGTAGCGTTGCAGTAGTTGGCGCTTCCACACCCACATTCCGCCTTGCAGTCCGGGTGCAGGGTCATATCACAGTCGTACGATATGAAAAACCTGAAGAGATCAATGCATCAGTTTCATACGGGATCGAAAAATGCAAGACGTTGAGAGAGGGAGAGCATCTGCCTTGAATAATACCTGCCATTCCTCATAAACTCCGGGTGGAACGCCATCCCCATGAACCCGAGCTCTCCCTTGTTCATCGTCCGATGCGAGATATTCAGAAACGGCGCGGTATAGTCAATCCCGAACTTGCCCTCCGCGACGTTCACCATGTACATGAGCCCATCCTGGGTATTCACGAAGACGCGATCGGACCCGTCCGGGTGCGGCACCAAGTTGAGGTAGTACCCCTTCTCCGCGGAGTCCAGGCGCTCCAGGCAGATGGCGGAGGGCGGCGTGTTGGGGACGGGGTCCGGGAGGACGAGCGGGCTGCCGCTGAAGCAGAACGGGGCAGTTTGCGGCGCGCAGAAGGCGGCCTCGGAGTTGTAGAAGGAGGTGAGCGGCGCGGTGGACTTGGACGTGCTGTTGCTCTCGAAGGGGGAGTTGGTGATGGCCACGGCGGAGCAGGCGCTCCACAGGCGGCTGCAGTAGGAGGCGGAGGAGGAGTTGGTGGTGCAGAGGTACGGGAATGACTTCGGCGGCGTGAGCTGCGACGCGCCGTGGAGATCTGCGGAGTAAGGGTCGCATCTCTGCGAAAATTACAGGATTAGTCGCATAAAACATTCTATTATCTAGTTTTGCTCTTGCGAGAATGAGATTATGAATATTGACGTATTTCATGTTTAGAGAGCGGTTTCTTCAGTGCTGGAGTTAGGAGAACACATGCCGATCAATCTAGTGAACCTTACTGCATTGAATATGTGTATCACATCTCTGAATCATTGCAGGTTTAGTTACAGGATTAGTTTTTATTCTTGCCAGAATGAGAGTTAAAATATATTACATGCTTAATACGTTTAGAGAGGGCGCTTCCAGAACTGCTGAAGTTAGGAGAACGACTGCAATCGACAGTGAATTGAACTCCACTGAATATATTGTAGTTCAACTTTGGCACTAGTTTCATGTTTGGCAAACTGAGATTGTGAATTATGACTAACACACTGCATATACCATGTTCATGTTTAGAGAGTCAGGCCAAAGTTAAGAGAACAAGTGCCCATCCAGAGTGAGTAATTTGAGGTTTGCAGAGCTTACCGAGCACAGAATCTCCTTCATGAACGCCGCGCATGTGGGATCTGCGACTTTCATGGCGTCGAAGGAGGCCTTGATCTGGGCATCATCTTGCGCGTTGCAGCACCCATTGGCAGCATACTCGGGAGCGGAGCAGAAGGTTAAATTTGCACCGGACGGTCCAGGTGCCCCTGCAAATCAATCAGTCAATTGCATGTCAAATGGCTGAAAATTTTGCAATTTAATGAGAATTTAACTGATTCAGTTGACCTGTGGTATCCATCAACTGCATGTACCACTGCAACTACAACGCGTATGATCCTATTCAGTGTTATGCTTCACGAAGTCCACACATGTCGAAGCTACTTAAACACATACCCAATACACTTCTAGATTTTCAACATGAGATACAACTACTCTTTACTGGAGGCGATAATACTTCATGCAATGTGAATATTTTATCAAGGTTGACTAGACTAGTGCTACTTCTGTGATACAATATCGATGAACATACCTTGTAGAATCATTCTTAAACAATTAGTGTATCTCGTACTAAATATGATAATCAGAGTGTAATGCTTTATTGGAAAAGGTAGACGTGACTTGGTCCCGCACATCGATGATAAGCGGCGTACCGAGGTTCTTTAGACAAAGAGGGTAAGCTGTTGTGGAGAGGACAAAACATGACGCCAGGCACAACACCAGAAAACTCGCTCCTCGCACCATCTTGAATCCTCACTTTCTTGTTGTAGAGACGACACCATGCCCAACTGCAACAACAAAGCTCTGAAAGTTAGAATCATAGCAACCTCGCAAAATCAATCCTGAGCCAGCCCTTCTCACGCGAAAACAGAGGAGAACTTGAAACCTCTATCTACTCTGTTTTTTTAAGCCAACCCTGCAAAACCTTGAGACTAGCGTTTTGCTAACTCTCCGTGTTCCTAAGGATAGTTTCAAGTGATAGATTTCTATGGAAAAAACGAGCTGGTTGGCCAATCTAGTGCAAACAAAGTGGTGCTAATAATCTTGTCTCACAATGTAAGTACTTTCATGAAGTTTTCTAACTGGTTCCAACGCCGAAATGGAACCAGGCTAAAAACCTCAGTCCTACGTTCTAAACACGCCTCTAGAACATAGTTGCATGATTCATTCAACTAGAAAGATTCCAGCAGGTGTGAACATCAGGAGTACTTCTCAATGCCAAGTTTGCACTCACTCACTCAAAAAAAGACCCACTGAATCTTGAACCTGAAACTCAAGCCACTTCAAGGCGGTCCAAAACCTTCAACTAGTATTAGATTCCTCTCCTTCAAGAATCACACCACACATGGCACATTTTTGCTGTCTCAAAGGGCGAACCGCAACCTGCAACTTCTCAAGTACCAAGAGATTGCAATGCAAGCTTCACCTCATCGATACAAGTCTAGGATTTGTAAGGTTGGCACACAAATGGCGCCACCGTTTACGATGCCATCGCGTATCTGGCATTTGCTTTTCCTGGCACATAACAGGTTACCACGAGCCCTGGTTCTTCGGAAGGAAAACAAGTACAAGTAAACTGACTTCGATGTTTAGTGTGGTGATACTTTGAAAACACTATTTTCTTTTACTTTTGATGAAGATTCGTACTAGAATACATCTCTCTATACTACTTAAAGAGGGTGATCTTTATCAACATGGTTGGTAAAAATATTCATCAGGAGAAAAAAACTAATAGCATTTATAAATCATGGAGTGTCCTACACTAAACATCAAATTTAGAGTACCGCTTTGTTGGCGTCGTACTTGTGGCAGTCGTTGACTGGTACCATTGTTTCATTGCTTGCTATTCTCCGGAAGAGAGTGGAAAGTAGAACAGTACCGTTCCGAAGGAATTCCAATTATTTCTGGGCTTGATTTTAAGGAGAGCTTTGTCTTGCATTGGACAGAGCCTTGTCTTGTCCTCTATTATTTTGGTTGCATTCAAACCTCTCTTTCCTGTTGTAAGGATTATTCCAGAGAAACTAACCCTGACTTTATGTATGATTTGCATTCAGCTTGGTCAGTTCTCGTGGCTCATGGTTGCGCTTAATCTGGAAACAAACTCCACCGTGGTAAATTTTTTTGTTTAGTTTGAACCCATAGATTCAAAGTGAGACATAAATTCTTCTTGAAATCATACTAAACACCTTAAACAAACTTTGACCACCTTCCATGTCATTTATCTGTACTACAATCGGTTATTTACTTGTTTTAACTTTAAAAGGATCATGTTAGGCACATGTGCACCAAATTTTAGAAGTAGAAGAGGAGAAGATGATGTCTTAAAAAATCTTGCAATGCAACTATGTGCTAAGAATCAACAAAACACTTCAAGTTTTGCATATATCATATCCTTCTCATGTATTTGAAATTCAAAAATTGATACGGTAGATGCAAAGATTTCCATTTTCTTTCCAAGAGGGTTTAATTTGTTATGTCACACAAAAACGTTGCACTCTTTGTATATGCTACTGAAAAGAAATTGTAACTTTTGAATCGTAAGTTGGATGTCTACAAAAATTATGTTTATATGAAGCTCATGAAAAGTTGCCAATTCTAGAAAAATCTCAAAAAATCATGCCTCAATTTGAGATCGTGGGACCTTACGCAAACTCAAAAGGTTCCTTGAGGGGACATTGAGCCTTTAGTGGTTAAAGGGTTGAGCTCTATTCATAACAAAGCCTCCACAAAAATCACAAAGTGGTTAATAAACCATGCGCCTCCTCAAAATCGCCCGTATTAACCGTTGTTCATCAATCTCTCAGTGCACAAATAAAATCATGTGGCCACGATTTGCACCGCAAACAAAAGGGCGTGGACAGGACGTCCCCCAAGCTCGGGTAAGTCCACCTTGGGTAAGTCTTGTCCACGCCCACCTCGGGTAAGCTCGAGTGAGTCTTAATTGCATGGGCTCATTTTTCTGGCCCTCCCATTTTGGGGAGGTCAGAGGCTTTTTTTGGATTTCTTTTTTACAAAATTGGGGCCTACGGCCTCAATTTCGTTCAAAGATCCCCCACTGGCTAAATTTAGGCCCCATTCAAAACAAAATAGGGGCCAGGTTTTGGCCCCACCACCTCTTCCCTCACTCGGTAAGTCTGAGCGTGGGGATGTCCTGTCAAATCGAAACAAAAGTGCCTTGGCTTGCCAGACGTGCTCTTGTCCACCTCCTCGTACTTCCGTCACATCAACGCTCGGAAAAGCTCCTCGTACATATCCATGCCTCTCAAATCTCAACAAAGTTATGACCGACCTTAATGTTGCCTCGCCACGAGCTGACTCCGCACTTGAGTTCGTCACTGCCACCGGCTCCCTCGTCGACCTCTCCTAGCCTTCACCATTTGGGTATCTCTTGGGTGACCTAGGTTTATGAATCACCACACATCCATTAATTGTTTATTTTTATTACATAGAGAGTAGTGGAAACTTGCACCCTCTGGACACAATTCACGTTGTCCCTATAGTCTGTGATAGTCTAAGATAGTCCCCACTTCCCCCCAAGACCGTACTTTTGTCAAGTTCCCCAAGTTTCCACAACCCTCAAGTCCTCAAGTCCCTACTTCCTCTAAGTCTCCCAATTTCCCACTACCTTCAAGTCCCTCAAGTTCCCACTTTCTTTAAGTTTCTCAATATAATAATAGTCATTCAAAACTTAAATTATGCTATTTAAATAAATTTTATTATATTTTCTTTATAATTTATAATTTTTGTTTATTTACTTTCCTACTCTTTTAATATGTTGAAATCAACTTAAATGTGATGAAATTATTGAAGATCGATATGTAGGAAATCATAATGTTAGAATTGTATGTATAGCAATTATTTCTCAATTTTTGATACATAATAGTATTCTAAAACTCAATCTCTATATTCTATATATAACAAAATTGATTTCTATGGTTTTGACCTTTCTCTTTTGCTTCAATTTATAAATGATTGTGGCAAATGATTGTAGAATAACTATGTGATTTTGTGGACGGCTTTTTTCAAGAAGAAGAAAAACTTCGATCTCCAAAGGAGATCGCTGTGAATATAGAGTTTGTTCATTCTCTTCACTAAGCATATAGCCACGAGACATGGGCTAGTGTAATAGAACTACTCCCCCCTCTTGAGGGTAAACACTTTTCTACACTAAGTGCTTCCCTACACTAATTGCCTTAGAGACAATTAGACATGTAATCTCCCCAAAGGGCTTTGTGGATCCACATACAACGAGGCCTTGGGACCCCCCACCATAATTGGGTGGATTATGGTGGTAGGCACCACGCCGGCAATAGGACTTGAACTCACAACCACCTCACCGGTGTGCCATGACCCAAACCACCACACCAAGGCCATGATGCCTTGATTACCCGTATTCCTATTTTCACTAAAAAATTCAAGAAGATATTTTCAAATTAAGGATAAAGATATAAATTAAAATAAGTTTAGAACTTTATCCCTTCTTTGATTTTTTTTATATGGTAATTCTTATTCTATGCTTACTTTTACTTTTACTTACTATTCCTTTTCCTTTTACTTTTAATATGAACACAAATAAAACCAAGAGTTTAAGTTGTAAATCCTTTAAGGTTGATGAGCTTTTTTAGCCTGTGAGAATCTACAAGTGTCCCAGATTGTGCAAAGCAACATCTACGCACAAGGTACATTTCATTGCAGCCCCACTTTACGGAAATCACTACAGCTTGCCAATGCTTGCATGAATTTTTGTGGCACTTGTCCCAATAGATGTCCATCTTCCTCCACATGTGTGACATAGTTTAACTTTTTAATGGAGGTGGCGGATAGCATTTGTTATTGAGATTATTGTGCCAAGACAACCCAAAAATGGACTAGGCCTGAAAAGGTTAATAGAAGCGCACATACAACACCAAAGGAAGGAAGGAAGAAAAAAACAAGCAAGGAACATAATATCTTCATCACACAAACTAAAAAGCAAGCACCATAATGAATTCTATACTTTGACAAACACACAACTCAAGTTCAATTCCTAAACTAGCTAAAATTACTTGAAAAGCTACAAGAAAAATTAGGTTGCTCTTAAAATTTGAAAAAAATAATGATATTTAGCCAGCATAATAATCTTTCAGGAACCTTTTGAGATGATATCCACCAGGGCTTTTTTTTTGGGCGATTTGGAGCCAAGTGGCAATTTTTTTCCCCAAAAAAAGAGTATTTCCAATAAAGTGGGGAAATTATGATTTCATATTGCCAAAACTACATTATCACATCGCCATATTGCTACTAGTAAACAACAAGGACTCCATCCTATCGCCAAAAAGGATGTGCAAATCTATGTTTATGGAGATGGATTCTCCAAAAAATATATTTATGGAAAAATTTGGTTTTCAATGGTTTCAAGAGAAACTTTGTGTCGCCACATGTGTGGTCTCCAAAAAATTTGTGTCGCCACTCTGACTAAAACTGTGAAACAAAAAAAGAAGCCCTGATATCCATATATATCAAATAGGTATATCATGGGTACCATCTAGGTATGGCACGGATATTGCAAGATATGGCCTAGATATCTCTCTATACTTTGTGCTTGAATAGCTTACTTAACCCTTTAAGGCCGAGCAACCCAATTCTGGTTACATCCTTGTAAATCCACCCTCCGGATACATCCTTGTAAATCCAGAGACGACCAAAATCGGGTTGCTCGGCCTTAAGGGTTAACTACTTCAAAGTGCAGGGTGTAGCAAATCTACTAATAAATTTCAGAAATTGATTCTTATTGCCATCATCTTTTTCCAGACCAAAACCCCTACCTTTCCGAAAGGAAGTTTACAACAAGTTATTCCATTGCTGAGGCAGCAGCTTCAACAAGCATCTCCACAGCGACCTCTCTCTCGCGTTCTTTGACGAGTGATACGCGAGCCTAGTTCCCCACATCACCGCCACCTCCACCGAACTTTGATTCCTCATCTTCATCTTTGTTGATTCCACCTCGTTGCTTTCCACACGTCTCCTTTGCTCACTTTGCCAAGCAATCCAAGCCCATTCTGTAGCTGTGTTATCTCATAATAATCTCATCAGGAGCCAGGATCATTCGCAAGAGAGAAGCCAGCTTTTGGTGTTCACCATGTCAACTCCGCTGCACATCACGTGCTACTATGATCTCAAGTGAGTAGTGCTCATCCTGGCTTTTGTGTGAGTTCTTTGCGATGGAATTTCAGTGGATTTGGGGGTGTTTTATGGTTGTGACCAAGGTGGGGTTTTTAGGTTTTTAGGTTGTTTTCTTGAGTTGAGGGGTTTTGAGGTTTGGGGATGAAAAACAGGCTGTTTAATTTCAAGGCTTGGCTGTTTTGTAGGATTTATCGACTTGTGTGATGCGATTATTTCGTTGATGGGAATGTTTTGTTGCTTTTTTTTTTTTTTTTTCTTCTCTTGTTGTGATCGGATACCCTCGATTAGTAGTCAGAGATTTTTTTTTTGGGTTTATGGAATTGGAAGGAGTGTCTGATTGAGGCCGTGATACATTCAATAGCTGTTGCCGCTTTTCCAACAGCAGTTCTCCGCATTGGAGGACTGGAGAGTTAAGCTTGGATGATTGGGTCCTTGCACTTTAGAAACCCTATCTTTGGCAACCTTTCGCTTTCTGTAGAATTGGTGCCAATTAATTTCTTAGAGTTTTATGTAATCGCCAGTTTCTCGCGATTTAATAAGTGTAGAGGTCTTTTCTAAAGTCACCTGAAGTTCGAACGAGCTACCACCTCTTTTTTCACTCAAAGCGGATGCCCAATCAATCTAAAATCAGATCAAGGGAGCTGATATTCTTGGTATCTCATACAAACTCTTTTCTCTTCAACTTGATTATAAATACCAGCAAACTCTTCCATTGACTACATTGAATGATAAACCATCAAGGTATTCTTTTGGTTTGATAACTTTATAGAGTGAGGAAAGTGTAGTGAAAGCTCTTCTATTGATCTAACATGGAAGGGGCACCAAACGAGGAGGTATCTCCACTGAAAGTTTGGGTGACTTTAGAAACGACTCTGACGTAATGGAGATCAACTTTGGCATGAGTTTCATGCTTGTGAAAACGAGAGTAATTCATTACATACTCTCATGTGTAGAGAGGGCTTCCTAAACTGCCAAAGTGAGGAGAACAACTACCAATCAAGAGTCAGTGTCTCTAAGCTTGTTTATGAGCTGAAGGCTTGAATCTGATTCGTTTTACGTTAGTGACTTTAATTATATACCTTCAAGCTTGCGTATGAGCTGAAGTTTGGAACTTAATTTGCTTCGTGTTAGTGACACTTGGAAAGAAACTCTGATACATCGCTAAACTTGTTCATGAGATGAAGATTTTGTTTTCTGTTTCAGGGCATGGGCGAAGAAGCATCGGCGGTCGCTGCTGGTGGCAGCAGGGCTAGTGGGCGGAGGCACGGCGGTGTATTATGGCGTGCGCTACCTTGGCTTAGATTCTCAGTCACGCAAAGAGAGAGACGCCGAACGAGCTGCAATATTGCAGAAGGAGGCTGAAGAACGCGCCGAAGCTCAGTATGTCTCCACATACGCACCCCTCTCTTTAAGTTCCTGATGGAGATCAATGCCAAAATGAGTCACATATTCACGGTTAGAGAGGGTTTCCTAAACTGCCAAAGTTAGGAGAACACCTGCCAATCACTAGTGATTTAAACTAGTTTGATGGACATTTGGCACTTGTTTGGTTTCAGGTTGCAGAGCCATTTTGAGAGCATTCAGAGGATATCAGACTCCACCACCTTGCCTTCCGTGCTGCCCCACTTGAAAGCCAGCCTGTTCTCCAAGGTGGACCTGGCAGGGTTGACTGACAAGCTCACTCGAGGCAAAGAGGACCCTCAGTTGTTGAGCCAGAGGGATAAGCTGCAACTTTGGCAAGAACTTAGGACTCTAAGTATGTTGCACCTTTTATGTTGCGGAGTAGTTAATCTCTTATGCTATCAGATTGGTTTAACGTTAAAAATTATGGCTTCTGATACGTTGGTATTCTGTGCAGCGAAACTCATGAGTTCCATACTTGGCCTTAAGTTTTAATCTAACTATATTCTTTCATTTTATGAAGGTTTTGCTCGCACGGTGTGTGCCATGTCAGCAGTCAGCTTGTTAGACATCTTCATCCGCATTCAGCTCAACATTCTCGGAAGGCATGTGTATTATGACACGGCTAGAGATATGCTGCAACCAGAGGTGCGGTGATTTTAGTTAGTTTTTCTAGCATACTCTTATGTTTTTATGGCAGCACATGTTTCTTATTGTTTGTGGCAGCAATCACTGGTTGTCTCTTTTTGTTTGGAGAAGTGGGGGTTTGCACTTATGATTTTGAATTTGATCCTTTTTGTTGCAGGGGTCGCATGTGCCTTTGTCCATGAGCGTGCAACAGAGTTTCATAGCTTTCGCTGGGTACTTGCATCACAAGGGTCTGGCTCTTCTCATTGCAGATGTGTACAAGGCTGTCGAAGTTGTACTGAGAGGGTATGTGTGTACTCAACCCATTTGCGTAGTATTTTCTCGTACACAACATAATCTTGTTTTCTCACCATTTCTACCCTTGTTTTCTCAGGCAACACTGTTCCGTTTCTGATTATTGGCATCAATTATTGAGTCCCTTCTGACCTTATTTTTTCCAGGAAACAACTGAAGGAGCCTTATACACTTGACGACCTGAGGGACGTTTTCATGAGAATACGAGCCACTTTAGACAGCAAAAGAGCAGCTTGGGTTCAATACGTTCTCCCACCAGATAACATTTTACCAGAGGATTTGGCAGCCACATGGTCATCAGCTACAGATGAGGCTTCTCCAGCTCCAGAGCTCACGCCTCACGACAATGAGGCGCTGGACCAGCTCCTGAACGAAACCAGAGCTGTCCTGGCAAGGTAAATGTCTTCCATATCAGAGTCTGCCTTTCAATCTAGTAGAGCTCTCTCTAACGTCACTAGAAAATACTCTTTCCCCAGCTCTTTTTACTCCTATTTCCTCACTGTAAATAGTTAATAGATTAGAGTTTGCCTTTTGATTCAGATACACCTCTCTTTTAACAACTCTTTCTGAATAGTTATTAGATTACTAGAAGAGCTTGGTGGTGTAGATTTCAATTAAGTCATCGGAAGAGGTTTTCTTTTTTAGTTTTTTTCCTCTAACAACCTTCTTTTTTTGTTTTTGTTTTTTTTCTGCAGTAATGAGTTTCATGAGGCTTTGGCGGTGTGTTTGGACGCCATGTTGGATGGAGTGATGGAGGAGTTGTATGCGATCTACAGAGGGGCTGCAGAGAGCGGCATTCCGCTGGCGAGGCTGCTGCCTCCGGTGGCGGCAGCTGGGTCTACTCTTTTGGACCAACCGGATGAGAATCGCTTCATCAGAATATTGGCCAATTTGCCCCAAGTGCATGCTTTTTGCGCCTTGGTGTACACTAATTCAAGTGAAGAGGCACATGCTTAGGGTAAGTTGGTAAAAACCTTCAACAAAAGTAAAACATTATAGCATTTTCCAAATCCTTTCGTGTGGTTACACTAAACATCATAATCAGTGGTCTGGAGTTATTTGCGAAGTCATCAAATAAGTCATCTTTAGCCAACTTTGTGATAATCTTAGACGGCATTCTTGTTGTGTGATCAGTTTTTGATGACGCAGTGTTTCTGTTGATGGACAGCCAGGAGAAAATGCAGGATTAAAATGTAGGCACAAAAAGTCATTACAGACCGGAGAAAGGTGCAATGGGCTTACTGCCTTTTGTGAGAGTCTCTTTGCCTGGAGCCTACTTTTTGGACTTTCTCTACTTTGGCAGCTCTATGAAGGTACACACTCTTCTGCTTAATTTGTCTTTACCGGTGGTTTTTTTAAAAAAATTATTGGTACGTATTTTTACCTTTTTATACTACACCTACTATCCCTAATAGTGCCACCTATACTAATTTAATTCAAAATGTTATAATTTTTATGTGGGAGGGATATCTTTACCAAGTGTGTCCACTTACTAGTATTATTATTACCTTTGTTTTGAGTAAAAAGTGTCATTGTGTAATAAAGTTACTACATTGATTAAATAGTTAGTATGGGTGGCGTAATTAATGTGTTTATATGAAAGAACTCTTATGTATACCTTGGATAAATATATGATGAAAAACATAACTATATGATTTGAAGGTGCTATAGTTTATTTACTTTTTATGAAGATTTTTACAGACTTTTTATATATACTATTCAAAAAGGGTGATCATCATCAACTTCTTTAGTAAAGTTACTCATCAAGAATTAAAAAACTTATAGCATTTATAAATCGTTTTGTGTGGTAAAATATTTTCAAGTGAAAGGTATATCCTTTATATGTCATGAATGGTATATCCTTTATATATCAATTGGTGTGGGATATGCTAAATAAACATACAATGTCGTTTTCACAACATTGTAGTTCCTTAGAACTTCAAAGAAAGCAACACGGGCCCATGAACTAATTTTATAAGATTTTATTTCTTTGATTATTGCACTTCTTATAATTCGGCTCTTTTTTGCAGTGTTATTATGAGGAGGAAGTGGGCAGAAATTTAAGCATTTCACGGAGGCGTAGTTCCCAAGTTGTTAATTTAAAGAGGAGCGGCCTTGAAACACTTATTAAGATGTTTCAAAATACATGTAGAGTAGGATGAAATAAAGCTTTATATCACAATTCTTTGCACTTTGCCTGTGGTAACTTAATGTTCTAGGATTTCTAGCAGATTTTCAGCAGGGAATATTGGCCAGGTATACAGTATTTACACGTAGTTTTAAAAGTACCGGTAATCAAACAGTGATTACGGATAATTTACATCTAAATTACTCACGTTCTTTGAGTCAGTCAATCTTGTTCACTTCTAAGGTAAGCCCCCCTAAAACCAACAAGTTAAGGAATGTGCATATATGGAGAGAGGAGATAATTATACTATTATTTTTCAGTGATAGCCAATAGAATTACAATTCTAACCCAAGTGATTTCATATTTTTTCAATGAAAATTGAAGTAGTTATGAATTTTCAAACTGTGCAGCCATGTTTAGTGGGTGGCTAACAGTAGGTACCCCCATAACCAACGACCAAAAGTAAGGGTCTTGACTAATAGCAAACCTCCATTTGGAACTGAGTTGGTGGTAATGGGATGGAAGAGGGTTGGATATACCCCAATTGTATAGGCGTTGGCTATGGGTTTTTGTTGGTTATGGGGAGGCTTACCTTATTGTTTCATTGAGGAAGTGCATTATTTCACATATTGGTTTCGTGTTGGAAGTTGTCTTTTTGACATAAATAATTCCATGCACTTTGCTTCCACTTCCTGTAGAATGCATTAGAGAGCAGTGCCATCAATATGCTCAATGGCACTAGTAAAAAAAAGTGCTTGATACAATCAGCTCCCTTTACAAGAGCATCTGTTACAACAACTATTTCATTACAATTATCTACAAATATTTGCTCTCTACACCAATAGTCTGCTTATAATAGCATCATTCATCAAGCGAAAAGTCACCCCTCATGACATACATGCTTGTAACAGCCGTAATCAACCATGTCCATTATATCAGCCTCTTTGTATACCAATCAAATTTTGGTAAAATAAATAGGGTTGTTGTAGAAGGAGTTGGTTGTACGATGTCACAATAACTAAGAACTTCAAGGTGAGACAACAATATCATAGCAGGAGTCTAAGTTTGTTCCCATAACATGGTCTAATGAACTTATTTGTTAACCCTGAAAGACCAAAAGTCATGAGGTGGGCTTTTGCAAATCTTGGGCATGTTTCCGTGATTGCAGTTTGTATTTCCAATACTTGAAATTTTGTACAAAGATGCAAGAGGATTAGTGCTACATGGGAACATGATTTCTCTTCTCATCAAACCTATAGAAAAAATAATTTATTCCATCTTCATAAAAAATTGCCGGGGGTAGGCACTTTGGCCAACTTCAATTTTTTTTTGCTACGATCTTTATTAGAAATAATATTTTTAATACAAGTAACATTATTATATTTGAGATTGTAAAAAACAATAGTCTGAAACTTTCACTCCAACACGAGTCAAAGCTTTCTCACCTTTTTCACGCAAGGTGCTCAGAATGAATTTTATTACCTCATAGAAATAATAGATATTTATTTTTTTCATTTCATCTTTTTTTTTTATCAAGAAACGTGAACTTTGATTTTGACCGTTTGGATTTTCAATTTATACAAGAATGAAGCAATTAAAAATCAAGATGCAGATTCTTTGTAAGTTTGTCACATATTCTATTCGTCTACAAAATCTTTGTGGTAGTAAATACTTAACATCCACTTTTTAACGTAAAATTGATAGAATCTACCAAATGCTTGAGCATCTTTTTATTTCAAAACCTTAGGTTCAATGTCATTGACATCAACTAGCATTATATCAATATCAACATCATATGTATCAACACTTGCAAATGTAAATCTTATCTAGAAAATTCTACAATTTCTTGTGAATTTTCTTATGATAGAGTTTCCCTACAAAAAAATTCTTATGAAAGAGTTTCCCTACAAAATTTTCCACACAAATAGTGTATAGAGGGTAGAAACAAGAGAGGATGGATCCTAGATTGTTAATAAATATCGCTTTTCAAGCCTACTTTATTTATTAATGTCACACTTACACTATACCTTAAAATTATAATTTATAACATAAACAAGGGTGATAGGGGTCATTTAACACTAGAGCATTCGTTCCCCACGATTAGATGAAACAGTCAAGGTGTGATTATAAGAAAGATGACATTAACAAGATCAGACAATACTCTCAAGGATGAAAAATTTGACTAAGATTCATAGTACAAGCAACTCCCTCTATAACATCCCTATTTGTTTTACCCAAATTTGTTTGTTATAAAGAGCGGTTGAGATTTAAGAGAGCGTGAGGAATTTCATATCATTTTTTTTTCTCTTTTTTCTCCTTTCTGTTCCAATGAAATGCTTGGCAATCAATGCTCTTGAGCCCTACCCCATGCAAGCGAAAGCTCCCCCACAGTACCGTAAGTTCTAAAAGAGTTGACCAACAGTTCCCCACACCTTCCCCAAGTCAAGTCACCATGTGCATGTGGTCCCAGTTACTAACATAAGACCCTAAGATTTGGTCTGTCTCCTGGCTGGACGTGAATTCGGACCTTAGGCAATTGGGCTTGTACATATTGGTATGAACATGTCAACATTTTTAGATTTTATTTTAATTTTTTTGAGTGCAGACTGCGATAATGAGACCAAATTAGTTTGCAGGTGAGGTTCGGGGGTCCTTGAAAAACCCGTCAGGAAGTTCAGTTTCGGTTGGATTGAGTGGTCCGAGACAATTTAAAGTCACAAGTGAGTGCTTAAGTCCGGCTCCGCATGCAGCAGCTCCCGCTTTGTGGAGATCAACTACAAAGTGTGCTCTCAGGACAGGGGTCACTGGAATTGAGTGAAAGACTTGAAAGTGGTCCTTCATCCGTGTGCACTTGACCTTGCCCATGGCCGTGCTGCACATCCACTGCCTGTCCAACCTCTCCGCCGTGCCCGACCACGTCGTCCTGCACCTCTTCCGCAACACGTTGGCGGCGCGCAAGACCACGTCCTTCGACTCTTCCTCGCCACGGGCAACGAGGACGTTCTGCGCTTGATACACAGGCTGTGCATCTGCCCCACCCTCCAGCCGGTGTTGCCCACTCGTGAGTCTCTGTCCCTCTGCCTTCCTGAGTCGATCCATTCCTTCCTACCTGCCTTTGGTTTGATTCATTGTGCAGAATTAGGGTTACAACACTAAATTAGGGTTCCTGACTGCGGCATATTCAGCTGAGTGGGCTATGTGCAGGCTGTTCTGACAAGTCATCCTAGAGCATTGATGGCCTAGTGCAGGGGTTACTTCCCGTTCGTTCTTCCATCAAGGGTTATTGAAGAAGCCAACTCAGGTCTACTATCTCATTGTACCTCCCTCGTTGTAAAATTCTAACATTCATCACGAGATCTCTGTGATCAATTGTTTGAAGTGGGCCTTTTTTCAAACTAGGTAGTTGGTTTTTTGGTTGTGTAGTTGCTGATCAATCAGATTCTCATAGTTGTAATTGCTCTAAATGGCTAGCTTACTTAAGTTGAACACAATAACAAGTTGTACTTTTTTCTTGTGTTTGACATCTAATGTTTTGATTCCATCTTTGATTGTGCAGGTGCTACGTTGTGGCACTGAACGAGGATCACAAGCTGTCAAGCCTGTCCCGTTGTGAGGCTTTGTTTTTATTGCGGCTTGGGCTTCTCTGCTCTCCTGATTGTGTCATCAGAGGAACCAAGTGTTATTAATTGTTTCATGCAGATGGGACAATTGAAAGGCCTTCTAGGATTGTCTTATCTGGCAGTGAAGAAATGTCGACTGAGCTTAGGTGTTCTTGACAACTCTAATGGCATCTATTCAGGTCAGTGTTGGGATTGATGCTCATGGTATCTAATCTGACATTTGATACCAATTTTTGTAAAATCAGCCAAAGTTTGTAACTACTAGGAAAAGTAGGTTTAGTAAATATTAGTCATGTTATTTTGTGAAGTAATTTCAATATGCCCCCTCTTTTTATTTATTATACTACTTTTTCCTTGCTCCAAATAGTTACTGGAGTTTAGTGATTTACTCTACATAAAACTTCTTCATTTCTACATAAAAATTGGAGATTTCAAGTTTTTTATCATTTTATTTTTTCCATTTCAAGTAGCTGAATGAATGCTTTGGATTTTTCAATTTACAAGAAAATGAATTTATAAAAAAATAAAGTTTATCGTCTAACTATGGGCTTGCTGGTTTCACCTTGCAGTAACGCGACCAAAGTTCCCTGTGCTCTTCAAGTATCCATGGCTTCTCCACCCCTCTTCCTTGACACTCTCATCTTCCCATGGAGCATGCAGCAGCATAGAAGTCAGGTGTTCATCATCATCATCAGTTTGGAGTACGAGTGGATTAGGTGGGTTCAAGGTTTAGGGTTTAGGGTGTCTCCCCCATAAGGAAGGAACGTGACTGACATGGATGAAATATGTATGTTCTTGTAGATGCAGGCAAAGAAGCACATACGATTGGTCAAGTTTGGGAGGAGTATTTTGCGGATCGTTCGCAGTGGTGGGACAACCGAGTTGATAGGGTATGCCAATTTGTTTCAATGATGTTAGAAAGTTGTTGATAAACAGTGAGGAGGATATTTCTCATTTGACTGTTGGCTGTGGTGCGTACAGAGGTATCTCAAATCACCTGACTTCAAACATAAAGTGACAAGGAAAGCACTTTGGATAAATGATTGGTCAACTCCACCGTGGGTGAAGGCAATGCTCAAATTGGAGACTCAACAACGTCAAAGCAGTGATTGTCAAGCCACTGCACACTCAACTAGGTACTGGTATGAGCATGTAATTTTTACAAGTGAGTTGATTTTTTAATGTTTCTCACCATAAGTACATACTTTTGTTGTCGTTGAAGCCGACAAATTGAAGGTGGATGTCAATATCATTTTTGGAAGTTTATTTTATCAATGTAGTTGCGGCTTGAGTTTTATGATTTCAGTCAGTTAGAGGAATTGGTTTTCAAAGGATCACACACTTGTCTTCTGTTCGTTTCTCTTTGTTTCATGATATTCTCTGGCTAAGTGTTTGTTAGGATTGGGCACTACATTGTGATGGATTTTTTAGATAGGTTGCAATGATGCATCCCAAGTATGTGTACATTGAAAAATTTGATTACAGTTTTTCAGTTTATGAAGGTTTCTCTTATACAAAATGTATCAATGATTCAGGTTATCCAATGGCAATGTACGAATTGGACAGGGCGGTAGTGGTAACACACACATGCAAAGTGCAAGAACCACAAGTGAAGCACTGGTTGTTTTGAAGAATTGTCTACAACAAGGCATTTTTGTAGACTCATACATGTATGTTGAAGTTCTAAAGCGGTGCTTGAAGCAAAAAGACCTTATTGCGGCCAAGCAAGTTCATAACTTCATCGTGCAGAGTAAAATGGACCAAAATGTATATGTGGCAAGCAACCTATTGATGGTGTATATTAGATGCGGGAGATTGCTGGATGCACGAAGGGTATTTGATGAACTGGTGAAGAAGGATGTTATTAGTTGGAACGTCATGATTGGAGGTTATGCTCAACACAATCATGGTGAAGATGCAATGGAACTTTTCAATAAAATGCGCCAAGAAGGGGCCCAACCAAATGAGGTATCATATGTGAGCATCTTGAAGGCATGTGGCAGCCCATCCACTCTGGAATGGGGTAAAGAGGTCCATGATTGCATCAGGCGTTCTGGCTTCGAATCAAGTGTGCGTGTAGGGACTGCACTGGTTCAAATGTATGCAAAATCTGGGTGCATAAAGGAGGCGAGGAAAACATTTGATAAGTTGACAAGCCGCAATGTGATTACGTGGAATGTGCTGATTGGCGCATATGCAGAAAGTGGTTGTGGTGAGGAAGCGTATCGACTTCTTCTCCAGATGAAACAGAATGGCTTTGAACCAAATGCAATCACTTTTCTGAGCATTTTGAATGCATGCTCAAGCGCGGGGTCTTTGGAGTGGGTGAAGGAGGTTCATAGCCATATTGTAGAAGTAGGACTCGTGTCGGATTTGCGTTTGGGTAATGCACTTGTTCACATGTATGCAAAGAGTGGCAGCATTGATGATGCCCAACAAGTGTTTGACAAGATGAAGGAGCGTGATGTGGTTACGTGGAATGCGCTAATTGGCGCATATGCAGGAAGTGGTTGTGGTGTGGAGGCGTATCGACTTCTTCTCCAGATGAAACAGGATGGATTTAAACCAGATGCAATCACTTTTGTGAGCATGTTGAATGCATCTGCAAGTACGGGGGCTTTGGAGTGGGTAAAGGAGGTTCATAGCCATGCATTGGAAGCAGGACTTGTGTCGGATTTGCGTTTGAGTACTGCGCTTGTTCACATGTATGCAAAGAGTGGCAGCATTAGTGATGCCCAACAAGTTTTTGACAAGATGGTGGAACGGAATGTTATCACATGGACTGTGCTGATTGGCGCATATGCAGAAAGTGGTTGTGGTGAGGAAGCGTATCGACTTCTTCTCCAGATGAAACAGAAAGGCTTTGAACCAAATGCAATCACTTTTCTGAGCATTTTGAATGCATGCTCAAGCGCGGGGTCATTGGAGTGGGTGAAGGAGGTTCATAGCCATATTGTAGAAGTAGGACTCGTGTCGGATTTGCGTTTGGGCAATGCACTTGTTCACATGTATGCAAAGAGTGGCAGCATTGATGATGCCCGACTAGTTTTTGACAGAATGGAGGATCGGGATGTATACTCATGGACAGCCATGATTGGTGGACTTGCACAGCATGGATGTGGGTATGAAGCTCTAGAAGTCTTCAGGAAAATGATTGCAGATGGTGTCAAACCTGATGGGATTTCACTTGCAACAGTGTTGTCGGCATGTAGTCATGCGGGCCTTGTTGATGAAGGCCGCCAGTTATTTATGGTTATGGCCCAAGGCTTTGGAATTGAACCAAATGTTATTCATTATAATTGCATGGTGGATCTTCTTGGGCGAGCAGGGCACTTGGAGGAAGCCAAACTCTTGATTGATAACATGCCAGTTGAACCAGATGAAGTAACTTGGGGAGCGTTGCTTGGTGCTTGTAGAACGTATGGTAACGTGGAGTTGGGTGAGCTTGTGGCGAAAGAGCTGATGAAGTTGAAACCCATGGAGGCCTCCTCGTATGTGCTCCTCTCCAACATCTATGCTGCTGCCGGCAAGTGGAAAGAGGTCTCCTCAGTGCGCACAATGATGCAGGAGAGAGGTGTACACAAGGAACCAGGGCGTAGCTGGATTGCAGTTGATAGCAAGATCCATGAGTTTGTTGTAGGGGATACATCTCATCCACATGAGAAGGAGATATATGCTGAGTTGAGCAGATTAACTCAGAAAATCAAGGCCGAAGGTTATCTTCCTAATACCCAGCTCGTGTTGCGTAATATTGACGACAAGGATAAAGAATTTGCTTTGTGCTCTCATAGCGAGAGGCTGGCTGTTACATATGGCCTCATCTGCGTACCTAGTAGTAAAATCATTCGTGTCTTCAAGAACCTTCGGGTGTGTTCAGATTGTCATACAGCAACAAAACTTATCTCAAAGGTGACTAGAAGAGAGATTGTGGTTAGGGATGCAAATCGATTCCATCACTTCAAAGATGGTCTGTGTTCTTGTAAAGATTACTGGTGACCAATTTTTTCAATTTAAAAGAGTCAATTGCTCGCGGTGTTGGCGAGCAAGGAGGAATCACGAAACGGAGCATGAGATCAGCCAGAGAGGAAGAACATCAGAACGGGGAGTGAGGAAGGAGAAGCTTCGGCAAGGGGATTGGAGTATGATCAGAACGCAATCGGGGCGTGCAGCAACGAGGAAGCGTGCGGGAGGAATCGGAGCAGAGCCAGGCAGCAGGCGCGCGGAGTGCTCAGCAACAGCAAGGGGAGCACCGAGGGGAGGCGTGGGAGCACGAGGAGAGGCCAGAGGGTAGGGTGAACCTGAGAGGAGACGGAGAAGAGGAGGGCGAGTCGGCCAGCAGGAGGAGCCCGAGCCAGTAGAGAGAGAGCGCATGAGCAGATCGACGACGGCGGGGTTTGGGAAGAATCGGTGCGGTGAGGCGAGGTGAGGCCGCGGCGGGACACCGAAGCGAGGCAGCTACTCCTGCCTTTTCTAAGATGGAAGCCAAGCCAGGTGTACAGCATTTCCACACATCTAACAGTAGGAGCTGATCATGCGGCCCAACATACACTACACCGTTCCCTGAATATAGTGTAGACTATACTATTTGAAATTTCCTACACTAATTGAAAATTTACATGGAATTGTTGATTGACACACTGGCTTGAGAACCAATATCCAATCAGAACTTGGCATGCACATGCTTTGATGGAAATTAGTGTGGGTGATCCACATCAATAATGAAACCACACTATATTCAGTGATTAGTGTAGGGCAATCCTAGTACAAAATCCTACGATTTGATATGTAAAAACTCATTTCATTTGCATTTTGTGTTGAATGCAATTTGGGTCAACTCGCAATTTTCAGTGAGTTTGGGTGCTAAAATGGTGTGGGCCTATAATGGTTAAGGACGACGGTCGAATCCAGTCGCTGCAAGAATCTACGAGAGTAGTAGATTTGGTCAGTATAATCTACGATCCTCATAAACTCTCCCAACGACCAGATTCGACCAGGGTTCTGAAAGGGTTCATCGTCGCGCAGAGATGTGCATACAAACATGAATAATGTTTTGGCTATTGTGCGATTTAAAGTGGGATATCTGTGTTTTTCTTCTCAAAATTGGATGAGAATGATGAGATATAATATTCAACTACTTATAGTATATGGTGTGTGCAGCTACTTTGAAATATCGATCTGTAATTTTTGGCTTGGTAAGAAGCTGTTTCTTCCTCCCATCATCCACAATTCCAGGGTAGCAAACAATTTCTTGCTGCAAGTGGTGTAGAAAGGTACCCTTGCCGCTCCACAACTTCGTCCACTATCGCAATAAAATAAAATCGACTTTGCAAACAAAATATATTCTAGCACTACCTACATATACATCGATCTCCAAGTAATCCCTTACACAGAAGACCCAAACTGCTTCCAATTCATCAGCGAAAAATTCCTTACACATCAATAAACAATGTCAAGACCATCATCGAATACAAGGCAACTATAAACAATGTCAAGACCATCACCAAATGTCAGATGCTCTCAACCAGCGTATATTCATTTCAATTTCAAACACCTAGTGCCTGACATGACCATATAAGCAGTTACCGAAGTTAGAGTGAACACATAACATGTCACTTCCGTCAGAGTACAATAACAAGACAAACGTCCGTATACAAGCTCTTAACAAGGCAAACGAACCAAAAAATAACCAAGTATTACAAAAATGACAACACATCCAAAATAATCGAAATCCTAAGTTGTCAGTAGAACCAGAAATATATTGAACGTAGGAAACCTGCAGCAAAAATGCGAACAAGCATCTACTCTTCTACTCCAACAAGAGTCAGTCGTCACGTTCCCACTCGAATTTTAACCATCGGTACTACACACCGGAATAAATGTTAAATCTACGGTCCTGTAAGACCACCACATCCATCCACGACACGAGACATGAAGGAATCTGTGGCATCCCAAAGATGTCGCTAACTGAGGCGATCAGCGCAACTTGTTCGCCAAAAGGCTTCGACCTCACCATTACCGGGACAGCCTATTAACCTATACGAGACATTTACTATAGATACACACTTGGTACTCCTAGTTCACGGTGGCCTTGGACATGGACCTCTTCACCGCCTCCGCATACGTCGCGTGCTGGTACGTCAACGTGCTCTCCATCAGGTCGTAAAGAGACGTCTTCGGCTCCCACTCCAGCTGCTTCTTCACGATCGTCATGTCCGGGATCCGCTTGTCGCTGTCGTCGTACCCGGGCCCGTAGAACTCCATCCCCGTCACGTCGATCGTCGCCTGCTCCGGCCGCTTCTGCCCGCTCACCTTGCAGTACACGTCCGTCATCAGCTCCGCCAGCTCCCGCACTGTCACCTCGTTGTGAGGGTTCCCTACGTTGAAGATCTGCCCGTTCGCGCGGGACGGGTTCTCCTGCATTCACAGCCACCCACATCTCGTCAAATGCTGCTGCCACAGTTGCCCCGGAAAACCAACCCAAAACAGCGACGTGATCTAACCCCTATATTATATTCATCCGCGGCGAACACTCACAATCATCCTCTGCACCACATCGATGGCGTCGTTGATGTAGATGAACGTGCGCTGGGACTTCCCTCCCTCCACCAACTTCAAGGGCTCGCCCTTCATCAGATTCTGCACAGAACACCCATGTCCAAACATTCAGCCAAACGAACCCAACCCGACCTCCGCAATGCCGCACCATCCCGACCAAATGTTACATCGTACACCGACCACTGCCCAACTCACTATCCCCGACACTTCACCACCTTGGACGACGTTCACACCAATAATCGTCATCACTTACGTTGCTGAAGCAAGCCAACACGCGGGGAACGGACTCCTGCGGCCCGTCAACCCCGGGAATGAAGTCCATGCGGGGACCGATCCAGTTGAACGGCCGCACGATCGAAAACTCCAGCCCGTTCTCCGCGCCCTCCGCGTACACCAGCCGCTCAATCAGCTGCTTCGCGCACGCGTACGACCACCTCTGCTTGTCGATCGACCCGAAGATGCACGGCGTATCGTCCTCCCTCAGCATGTAAAATGCCGGGTCCTGCTTCAGCGGGTGCCCCGCAGGCAGGAAGCTCCCGATCGTCTTCCCGTACACCTCGCACGTTGAGAAGTGGATCAGACGAATCTTGTTCTCGCGGCAGTACTGCACGACCGGCAGAGCGTCCACGAAGTTGCTGTAAATCGTGTCGAGCGGCCGCGTGTTGTAGTCCGCGGGAGTGCAGATGGCCGCCAAGTTGATCACCTGCCCACATTTCAAACAACCACAAAGAACCTCAGCGCTAGGATCACTTCTGCCGCACCGAACCCCTGAGAAGAAAACACTTCTAGGCCGCAATGCCAAGCGTACAATACCAACAAAGGCAAACAGCACGAGAGTTTACTAACAAGGCAACCAACGGCAATGCGCGCCAACGGGACAACATACCAGATCCGAAACCTTGACAAGGCCCTCCAGGCGCGAGTCGTTCTTGATGTTGATCTTGTGGAACTCGATGCGGTCGCTCCACTTCTGCCCCGGCTGCAACAAGTGGTTGATCTTGTCGCTGTAGATGTCGATGGCCAGGATGCTGTGATCCGTCTCGAACATAAGCTTCTCGCAAAGGTGCGACCCGATGAATCCACCGGCCCCGATCATGCAGATCTTGAGGGCCTTGATGGGCTCGCCATCGAGGTTCGTTCGGGCGGACGCCATCTCTCGCAACTGCTCACTCAGTGTGGCGGAAGTGAGCCGCAACTACGAGAATGCGTGGGTGCGGGTGAAACTGGAATGCAAGAGAAGGATGTGTGAGACGGGAGAAGCAGCGGGCTTCTATACAAGCCGGGACGCTTTGGGATTTCGTTCCATGAACTTGCGTCGTGCGCGTTTTTGACGCCGCTCGCTATTTATGGATCCACTACGCACGCGGCGAGAATTGTGGTCTCGTGCGCCAGAGCGATGTTCGTCATCGTGGAGCCGAGCCACTCATCGGTTGCACTAGAGATCTCTTTAAACCATAGACGGATGGTACGGGAAGTGGGGTACAGACCCCAAATTTGGAAAAAAAAATTCAAACAAAGCTTTCTCAATCACCGAAATTTAAAAAAGTAGAGAAAAGAGGCCTACCCCTAGCCCACCCTTCGTGACATCCATCTACATGAAATAAGGGCTACTTCACACTATGCCCAAGTCGAGTGACCGTCCGTCAAAATGAGTGGCCAAACTATGGCGAGAGGCCAAACTTTTTTGCCAAAAAAATACATTAAATGATATAGATTGAAGGTTTGGCCGGTCGTGGTGTGAAGCCCCAAAGGCCAAGTCCAAAGTCCAAACCCATATCAGAACGCCAAAAAAAATCAGCCCAAAATAATCAGCCATAAATATCAGCCCAAAAATTCGGCCTCTTTCATCTAACGGTCTAGATCTTGTCAGTTTTTTATTATTTTATTAAAAAATTCGACAGACTCTCGATTGTAGTTTGGGTCGACTAAATTGGGCAAACGAAGTTTTGCTCGAGAGGCCGTTGCTTTGGCGCCAAAACAACCCAAAAGTGTTGCGATGTAGAACAACTGTCTTTGGAGCTTGGGCACAAGTGTGAAGGCCCAAAGTCCAGACTTTGGCCATTCTAGCAATCTCATTGGTGGAAATTGATAGCCACTCGACTTGGCCACCAAGTGTGAAGCGGCCCTAAAGAGATCCCACTGGAGATACTTAATGCCCCTCGAGATAGGCATTCATTTTGTTCCATATTCAAATTGTTTGAATTTTTTGCTTTTCTCAATGCTTTTTAAAATTGCCAATATAGTGCTGGCACTCTAACCGTTTACTTAGGGCAAAACCCCATGTAGTGCACGACCCAAATTATCACTATAGATTCCCTACTTGGAGAATGTAGGAAAGAAGATTTAGGGCCACTTCCATGCGTCTCACCCGTCAGATATTATAATCAACCCAACATTTTTGGTGTTTCCAAGTTCTACCCCGATTACCTATATAAAGAGAATCTGACAGATTCCACCTTGAAGTTCACAATCCATCTTACTATGATTAGTATGTTGGGAGGAATGGGGAAGTTGACGGGCTTGAAAAGCGTCTGAATCATCCCGGAAATTATGAGCTACACCTGACCTTGCTTTTTCGGGTTGGATGAGATGCTAGCTACATGGAAGTGCTCTGACTTTGTCAGAGATGACGGGTTGGGCATTGCATGGAACCAAGCTCTTAGAATGCTTACTGCTTTAGACTACGATGGAGAAGTGCACCGATCGGTTAAGAAGTTTTGGCCAAGACATGGTTATTTGAGGCAACAGGTAGGAGTTGCTCTTCTCCGGTGGTTTAGTTTCTTGTCCGGGGGTTGAGGCCAAACAAGAAACTAAACCACCGGAGAAGAACTCTTATAAAAACTATTGTCATATAGGCGACCATGTCATTTTTTCATCCATGCTTGAAGTTCTCCACTGGACAAGTCTTGGCCGTACTCTAAATCCAATCCGGTTAAGAACAAATTTTACTCCAATCATATTGCTTCATTTCTGTAGAATTCTTGACCGGTGCACTTCTCCACCATAGTCTAAAGCGGCCCTACAATCACAAGAAAATAAAATGTGATTTGTATAATAATGGATCCCTTTTGGTTGCATGATTGTTTTCCATATGTTGACTTCTGAAGGACGTCGACTATGTATCATAAAAATGACTCCAAAACTACTTCTTAAAGATGAGATATCATGAGGTTAGTTTTAACAACTTTTTATTATTTTCACCTATGGGATCTTGAATATATGTACCACAAGAAGACACTCAAATTTATTTGTAGACTTTCACCATGCGGATTGTAAGATACATGCATTTGAAAGGTGCAATATAGTTTTTTTCAACCCTGTGTGGAGATGGTTAGCGTGAGTCACGGATGGATAGCGTACTTGACTCAAAGTGATGACATGATTTTCCACTACGCATTGCATAAGTTTTATGGAATTATGTTTTGATTTGTGTCACATCATTGCACACCAAAAACCACAGGGTAATGTAAGGTTTAAAAAACACTCCTGCAATGTCAAGGGATATAGAACGTAGCCATTTCTTTTGCATATAAAACTTATCTTTAATTTTTTTAATAATAGTTGGATTTCATATCCAAACGGTACATAAAATTATCATACGTGGAGGGCATAAAATTTAGAAAAAGTGGGACTCTTAAATTCTATTCATATTTATGTAAAAGCATTTTAGGTTGCAAAGATCTTTCCTTTACTATTGTCCTCTCAAAAAAATTGCAAAATTCACCTCTACAATACTACTATTCAGCTTCATAATACCAGAGTCCAACTTTTGATGTTTGAAGCACAATAATTCTTTTTGTGAAGTCCAAAAATAAAGTTTAAAATACCTTTGTAGAGCTTTTAAAAATGCTTATTGTCAATAGAAATTCAAAGATTCCATTTTTGAAAAAATATTTAGGAACTTGCCCAAACTTTTAATTGTTCCTCAAATAGACACTTGGTCCTTTAGGCTTTAAACACATGTAACATACCTATAATTTTTTTGGACAAGGACCTTACATCATACAAATTGTGATGGTAAAGAGTGACAACTCAGCAAATTGTAAAAACTCCACTTCATCAAAAATACTTAGAGTGCTAATCCTATACGATCAAGGTGCAAAAGGACCATTACACTAGTCTTAAATGCTATAATCTTCTTATTGGTGCAACCAAAAATAAAATAAAGATTCTATTATGTTTTTCTAGTAGTACATGATAAGATCCTTTGCTTAGAATTGGAATGAGATTATTATTTGTGATTGTGTTACATTAGCAGTCTTGGTAATAGTTTAACACCTGAAGGACCAAGTGAATGTGCAGGGTACAAAAGCTTTAACTTTGATTGCAATTATCTTTCAATCCTTACAGTCAAAATTCTCAATTTCTTTTTACGACATCATATCATATAAGTTTAGAAGAAGATCCTATGGTTACACTCTCAATAAATTCATCTTGACAATTTTAAATCAATGGAGTAGAGAGTCCTCTAAAATGCCTTAGTCCTTTTGAGATTAACCCTTTAAGGTCAATGGCCAATTGTGGTCCTTACGTGCCGTAGACTTGGTCAACATAATCTATGACACTTAAGGACCAAATTTGGCCATCATCCTTAATCATTTAAAGCCAATGAGCTTTTATAGCTTATGAAAACCTTCAATTGTTCTGGATCATGCAAAATGACATCTACGCATAGGGTACACAAAAAATCTACAAACTCATTGCATGAAAATCACTATAGCTCATCAATTCTTGCACTGATTGTTGTGGCAAAGGTCTCAATAGATGTCCATCTTCCTCCACCTCCAAGGTAAAGGCACCAAATTCTGATCGGCCACCAAATTCCGATCACTAGAGTATGCATGGAATGGTGCATGAAAATGGTGAATGCATGAAATGGTGCATGAAGCAATCCAAAACCGATAGCTCAAAATTTGAAAACTCTAGTCATTATTGACATTGGATCATGAAGTTTGCAATTTAGGGTTGCTCCACCTCAATTGAACTCTAATTGGTGGTATTGCCTCAAAAGTCAAACAAGGCCAATCAGCATTGGGTACCTCCATGAGTTGGTTATCCATGGCATGTCTTCTCTCTTTTTATTCACTTACTTATTGGCATTGGGCAAAGGAGGGCTCCAAATCTCACCTACTCTATAGTTTGATAATGGGCTCCGGTGGTTTTTAGGCTTCTAAATTCTATATCAATTGCAAATCTTTGAGATTAAATTTGAAAAAGATTTGTTGAGTTTCATTCCTGATTCCGCATCTTTCTACATAAGTACTTTTGACATACAATGTCATGTGAGTCCCCAACTGGCTTGAGTAATCGGAATTGGGTGCCTCTGCCTTAAATCATGGTCTATTTCTTCTTTCGAGGTGACATGTAGCGCTTGCTATAAAGGTTTTTGTGCCAAAACGACCCATATGGTTGTTTGGCCTTAAAGGATGAAAGGGTTAATCAAGTCGTGGTGCTTTAGGAATTAAATATTTGAAGGAACTTGGTGTGATTAGTATATACAATGCATTGGGGTTTTTTTTCCGATTTTCAATCTTAGGGGGACCATGAACAGCTAAAGGGCTTTGTTTTCTTTGGTGTGGGGTTGCACAAGAGTTAGCTGGAGATCTTGAGTAAGGGCAACAAGTGTGGCTAGCCTTGTTTGCACGTTCTACTTACAACATTAGATATGTGGTTTGAAGACGGCTTTGAAAATAAAGTGTTGATAGGAGCAAAAGAGAGTGCAGATCTATTACTTGCAAATGAGGGCGGGATTGCAAAAGTTAGTACTAGCTTAGATACAACTGTATGAGCTAGGGTCTATGTGTTGGAGGTTAGATCTAACCCTCAAAACTCCCTCTTCCAAATGCAAACGTATATATATCTAACCATTGGAAAGCTGGAAACGCCCAAACTCACTCAAACTCCCTAGTACAACCTTGATCCAAAAGTATTCACACAATAAATCTGGAGGATGAAAGATCACAAGCATCTTCCAACTCTTACACCACACCAAATACACATCCCCTCAACCCCCTGTCATACTTTCAATTCAATTATGTTATTTTCAGCATTCAAATCGTTATTACATGCCTTTATCTTAGCATTGACAAGCGATCTAGCACCTCACATAATATTTCTAGTACCACTCATGTAGTCCAATGGTTCGTAATTTCCAAAGTTAATCGAAATTAACCTTAAGGAAGCCCACCTAACCAGATCATTTCTAAAGATTTTTATCGTGCCAAACTTTCTAAATCTAAGGACAATTCATACTCAATACCTCAGCACATCCAGGAGGATGGCTTTCCCGGTATCATAATACCCGGTAACAAGTAACCACAATTTTTAATTTAAACTCTGTTGAACGTCAGAATAGTTTTCCAGTAAGTTTTTACAGTGCCCGGGAAGTCACTGCCCTCCGTTCTCACAATCCAGAGGCTACGATCTCTACAACCTAACTCTACAGCATGAAACAACTAAAAGGTTGCAACTACTTCACCGGCCTTCACAATCTACCGAAAAATAGTCCAGATAACCCGATCACGCAAAGCCGGATTCCAACTACAACCACATCCAATGAATCAAACAAGGAAGTTGAGAGAATCACAACAATCTAATGCTAAGTAATTCACATAAGCAAGACAACCTTCCACGGGATCAAGGGATCTCATCCACTATAAGGGTAGAAAATCGGGAATATTCCAGACTTAGGCTTAGCCGGGATCTCTCCCAATGTACCAAGAAGGGGATATCACCCCTACTCCCCACCAATCCAAACACATTCCACTTAAGCGATGGTATCATAAATAGCAGTGGGCTTCATGAATCCCACCCGATAAGCAACTCTTCCCGGTCCAACCGATCTAGGATTTAAAGTAGATCTCGGATGTTACTCCACCATCTAGCCTGGATATCCTATTCCCTCCGGAAGCCTTAACTCACATTCAACCACATAACATTCAACAAGCCACAACCTTGCACATCCTAGCAAAGACCCACTAAAAGGACTCTACTCCCTCCCTCTTTAGTCACACAAGCTCAACAATGATTCTAGATACAATCAATGAAGGCAAGACACAAGCAAAACAACAAAGAGATGAATACTTAAACCAAGAGCCCAAGGCTTTTTAAATACACAAAAGTAAAAAAAATAGATCTCCAAAAGGTGGGAAACGACATCTCGATCCTAGAATTGAGGGTTGCATAGTGTAAACTGGAAAATTCACATTCGCAAAATATCCAAGACTCACACCAATCTCTCCATGATTCTAAATTCTTCCCGGGATGGTCTAGCGTCAACTGTTAAGTAGTTTGTCTTTAATTGTAGGTCAAAAGCTATCTTTTTATTGAATTACTTAAGTTTATGCACTCATTTTTAGGGAATTAAACCTTAAAATACATCACATTTAACATTCCACTCTTAAGGTATTAATCCCAAGGATTTAAGTGCTTAGGTAGAGCCTTGTTTCTCTAAAGAGCCTTGCTCTTGATTTAACTATGAATATGCATGTTAGTTAGTTTCCTATATTTTTGTCATCTTCGGCTTTTGGATACTATCCATTGCACTCATGGTTGATTCCTTAATTAATTCCATTAGAATTCACAAACTTACCTCGTGCAATTCGCTCCACTTCTCACGTACGTCCCACGGTTTATGTACTCACGTACTCATCACAAGTGTTAATCTCGAACAACACACAAGTTAGATTAAGCCTCTAAATATTTCTACTAAAAGTCATGGCTTAAGTCTAACCTATCTATTAGTCCTTAACACTTAAATGCAAAAAGAGTATCTTCACTCTTACACTTGCATGACTTAAGTTCCGTAACTCATACTTAAGTTTTGTCACTCAGACTTAAGTTCTCCCTCACTGTAGAATTAAGATCTATCAATTATACTTAAGTTCTATCCCACTGTAGACTTAAGTTTTCATATTCACACATGCATAAAACTCCCGTCTTATGTCTTAATACTTAAGTTTTCACACTTAAACTTAAGTCTTACATCAACTACTTATGCATTCCTCACATTAATGCATTAAGTTTCTTACTCCAAATTAATTTCTAAATGCCTTACATACACTTAGAATTATTACTTTAATATTCACAATATCACTTTGACATAATTAGGATCTTTCCTTAACTTTATCTCTTGAAGTTTTAATATTAAGTATGCACATTTCACTCATATGCAATACATTAAATTTAATTCATTAACACACACAATTTCATGTCACATAAACAATTAGGAGGATATCCTAATTTCTACAACGAAGATCTAAATAATTATTGCATTTATGCATAGGAATTTTTTCACAATTAATACCTTATGCATACAATTGCATTTACAAAATACAACATCAAATTTATTCTATGAAGAACTAATATTATTGCAATTATACATATTATTCAAGTTACACACAAGACTTTACATATGCAAATTCAATAATAATCTTAAATATATATAAAATTAAATATTCTTACAACAATAAGAATCATCAACTAGCTTTTACACCTAAAGCTAGGGCTGACTCCAATCTTCCTCCAAGGAATTGCTATGGTAATGGCTAAGAATGCTAAAAATTCAAGCTAGTCATTCTACTCAAATCCAAGAGGCACACTTCTTGGAAAAACGGGTTTTCTATAAATATCCATTAAGATTAATTCCACTAAATCCTCACATCTATTCATATATATATATGAAAAGGCACACCCTTCCCAAAGGGTGCGAGTTCAACCCTTTTTCCATTAATCCCTATATCTTGGATATGAATAGGCATTTTTTAATTAATTAACTATTTAGTGTAAATTTAATCATTAATTATTTAATTCTCCACGTATCTACAACCCTTTTTACACTTAATTTTATAAAAAATCTATTTTTAGCATTTAGGCTCTACATGTAGTCATCGGCAGATTACCGGATAGATCGGTAAACCGGAAAACTGCCGGTGTGAGACCGGTAAAACACTTTTAAAAAAAAGTAGGTAGCCAGAGAAATCACTCAAGTGGTAGCGATCGGGTGCTCAATGGGGCCCTATCGACATCACTATTCTCACCCTAGCGTTAATCTACCTCACCTAGCAACATCCTATCAACAGATAGGATAAATCTACAATAACATATAACATAGACTCATCCGGAAGACTCATCCGGAGGAGTGGACTTATCTTCCGATAGATCCATGGATGGATTGACTGGAAGATTGTAAGTATCCACGGGTACATAGTCAAGAGAATCCACCAGAAGGTTCGAAGTCCTAATCAGGAGGTCTACCGGTAGATTGAGAGTATCTTCTGATATATTGGGAGTATCCACCGATACATGAGAAGTCTCCATCGGATCAATAAGCATAGCTATCGGAGACTCAACCAATGAATTTGTTTGTGAGAAAGAAAAATCAATCGGTTCCTTCCCGGGAGGGTTGGCTAGAAGACCTCGTTGCCTTTTACAGACTTTCCCACCCCATTCCTTGGAAGATGGAGAATCCGCTCCATTCATAGGACATTCAGTGGGTGGATTAGCATCTTCTGAAGAAAGAGAACTGGTGTAGACGAACCTTCTCTTCTTCTGGATTAAGCTTCGGTCTTGCATTGGTATGGCAGCACTCGTCTCTCCAGCAAGTAGCTTGGTTAGTGCCACCATAGTCTCTTGTGCTTTGACCTTCGTGCCAAAGTACTCCTTCTGGAATGTCCAAAGTTCTTTTTTCACCTTCGTCAACTGTTCCCGGTTCTCCTAGGCTGCAGCTAAAATGTCTCTGATGTTTTCCTCCCCAAACACCTTCCGGAGAGCCCTCTAAAGACTCCTTGCCTCCAAGAGCTCCATCTTCATCTTCTCGATATCCCGGGTCACATTCTGTGAGAACTTGGCTATGTTCTCAACTAGTGTGAGATTCTTGGATGGCTGGGGTGGTGGATTTTCCCGGTCAGACCGGGATGAGCTACCGTCGTTGAAGAGAGACTGAGATGATGACGCCTCCCGTGGGTTTGCCGGTAGCGCCAACCGTATCTTAGTATGTTGAGGAAAGGCTCGGGGAGCATGGTCATGAGGAGCCATCCTTTGCTTCCAAACTCTCTTCTCTTCTGGTTCCAAACAATCGTGATACTCATACAAATGCATGAGGTATGGAGTTAAGAAGGTCTTGGAACATCCACCTTGTTGAATTGCTCGGAGCTATGGCAAAATTTCTTCTTCCAACAAAAACCTTCAGTCCGGGAAGGAATCTTCGAAGAATGCCTATATGTAGGTTGTGGCCAACCCCAATGTGATTCTTTCACGTCGGTTGCGTTCGAAGATTGGATTTAAAAACTCAATTATCCTCCTCAATCGGTTGTTCGTGAATTGATCACTCTAGTAGCACTCTGAAGAAGAAGAAAAAAAAAGAAAAAAAAAAAGAACGCCGGTCTCCGAAGGAGTAGCACTTTGATACATTGTAGGAGTTTGATAAGTGCCAATCCAACAACTCCCGCTTGACCCCAAGTATCCATCCCTCCTCTTCTTGAAAAGAATACACCTTATGCCATATTTCTGTGATCGATGTCTGGGGATTAGCCACACTATAAGAAACCCGTGTTTTTTGTTATGTCCTTAATCATGTCAGCGTGTTTTTTTTTTATGTCTTGGAGCTAGCCAGTAATGTCCCCGTGAATGTGAGGATGTCCACGCGTCAATAATGAACAGTGGAGGTGGGAGGGTCTCGAAACGCGCGTGTGAAATAGGAGACGCGACGATGTCTCCAACAACGCGCCCGTCTCCGAGGACGTCATCGAGGACATCTTGGGTGACGCAAAACTGCCACACTGGCAGCGGACAAGCGTTTCACCTGGGGTAAGAATGTCGAAGTTACTGCTGTGCAAGGTAGAAAGCAGCCCAACGTTAAAAAAATAGCGAAACGGGCAGCGATCTGTAAGAGGAGAAAAAAAAAGGCACGAGCTTTATAAAACAAGATTTTTTTTTAAAAAAAAAATAAAAAATAAAAATAAAGTATACAAAATTGAAGAATATTCTGATTATATTTATTAACTTTGATCCTCTGAAATTTTTGATTTGTCCACTTCGTATCAAAATGGTTTCCAAAATAAAATTTAATTTTAAATATTAAAAAATATAAAATATTAATTAATATTATAATAATATTTTATAAAAATTGATTATTCTGTAATTAAAGCGGACATATTAAATTCAGTACTGTATATTTAAATATTAAATAATATTTATTAATTAATATAATATTAAAATACCACTTTTCTACCAAAACCAAAATTATAAGGAAATTAGGGTGATTTTGTAAAGTCCTTGGTGGCTTACCCATGTGGACATATTATATATTTTGTAGTTTACAGCACTTCATCTACATGGCAAACACAATTCCATGTCGGATAAGGTGACACGTCATTCTGTGTATAGGTCCACGTCACTTGAGACATCCAATTGAAGATGTCTCGAGTAACGTCTACATATCTTTGAGGACATCCCACAGAGATGTCTCTGAAAACATCAGCAGTGTTTGGCAAAACATTGACATGTCCTGGAAAACATCATCGTGTCTTGCAAAACATAACCATCAAGTAGGATGAATTTCGTCAAGTTCATTGGATGAATAGAGGCGGCGAGGGTTAGCTGCTGCAGCCATAGTTAGGTCATGAGACCTTTAAGTAGAATTTGAGGTTGCACAAAGCTCACTTTGGCCTTCATTTCTCCAAGTAGTTAGAGTTTAGAATGTAGAGGTTGGAGTTTTAGAGTGTAGACTGAGTTTACAAGTTAGAATGTTAGAGTTTAGAGTGTAGAGGTTCGAGTTTTGAGTGTAGAGGTTAGAGTTTAGAGTGTAGAGGTTAGAGTTTTGAGTGTAGAGGTTAGAGTTTAGAGTGTAGAGGTTAGAGGTGCAGTGTTGGACATGCAATGTGCTGTGAGCGACATATAGACGTGACCATGTTGTAGAAGACGTATGCCACAGCACTTAGGAAACGCAGGGACGTCTTTTGAAACATCCCCGTGTCTATGGAGACATTCCTGGACATGTTCACAAACACGGCAATGTTTTAGGCTACAATGTTGTGACACTTTAGCGATGTTCAATTTTGAGTACAGTGTAGGCTGTATTCGTCTATGTAATGACTATAAAATGGAAGGCATTCATATTTTAAATTGCGTGTATATCATATTACCACATTTGCAAGTAGGCCAGTAAGCATGAATTTGGATGAATGTACATGTTACATGTATGATGAGGTATTCATGTCTTGTACTCATATCTTGTACAACGTATTCATGTCTTGTACAACATCTCTCGATGTCCCTCCAAAACACCATCACATACACAGCGTCAGCAATACCATGCATCAGGGGATGTCACGTCAGACACGCATAAGTTCTTTGAGACGTCTGCGATGACACCCTCATTGCCGACGACCATGGGTCGGCAACGTATTGGAGGACGCGATCATGTCCATCGCCACGTCCTCTAGGGCATGGCGATGTTCAACGAAATCAGCATCAAAATCCAGGTAGCGTTGGCGTAGACGTCGAACATGACATCTCCACGTCAACCCGGGACGTCTTAAAAAACACAGCCATGTTACCAATGACGTCCCCACAAACACGAATCTGAAAAAAAAACCACGCAAATATCTGTTGACGTGGCCTGCCATATCACTCTTTCCCACGTCCAGGTCAGACGCCACGTCAGATTCCACATCACCATTGGATCGGATGAAATTCCCGGCCATGTGGCACTGCCCATCATCTTGCCGCTTAGATGTCGTCTACGTGGCGCCCAGTTGGCACCATTTCCAACCTTCCAAAATCTCCGAAAATCGTCCCTGTCACAGGGATGTCCTCGCGTTTTTGGTGATGTCCCCACGCGTTATAGCGTGTTACACGCGTTGGTACGTTAGAGGGATGTAAATTCGGATGTCTACATGTCTCCTGGGACATGATTCAGGACGTGACAAAAAACACGGGTTTCTTATAGTGCCAATTTAGCCCGGTAGACTCCCGAGGTGTCCCAGGAGGTAGCATTTCTGTAGCCGCATGTCCCTTCTGGACGACCCAAGGTTTCTCGTATAATCCCATGCTACCCATCCGGGTGAGGTCTTCCTCCAATTCTTCTCTTTGCTCTATCTCCTCCCACTTGTTAGGATCAGTCTTGGAAAGCTTCAATGTCCCTAGTAGAGTCATGTTATCCGAACTGGACTAACTCCGGCTGTGTCTGTACTTCCACCAATCACCCTACTAACTTATCACAATTTCCGGTCCGGCCCGGAAAACAGATGTATACCCGGCAACCGGTGTACTTTCTCCGGAACACTTTTCTAGATTAATGTGGATGTAGGCATCTCACATATCTAGTAATACAACAAATGAAACTACCTAACAATTAACCACTTCAAGCAAAAGAGATGACTTAGAAGCCCGAGTCTACGCCAGAGCCGCCAGTGTCCATTCCGAAGCAGCCACAGGCCAGTGCGGCCGTAGAAGAGGTAACCCCTAGGCATAAGAGTCTTAGGAAGAAGAACCAGATTACTCCATATTTAGGGTCTATAGTTACCTAGGTTTAGTAGCAATTAACGATGGAGCTCGGTTGCACCCAGCTACCAAACCATAGGCTAAAGAAAACCCCAAACTGGTTTATTAGTTAGAAGCGGAAAAATTGGATCTCAGATCTATAAATTCCGGATCTGAGATTTGAAATCCGGATTTTTAGTGATAAGATCTTTTTACTTTTAAAGATAAGATTTCCCATATTTCAAGCAGATAAGGTAGGTTTTTAAATTTAGGAATTTTGTTAGTACTTAACAGATGAGTTTTAGTCAGCTCATCATCTTGTTTCCTCTCATGAAGAGTATTTTCCATCTATCATATTTTCTCTTCTTAAACTTGTGGTGATTAAATTTTCTTCCGTATGAGGGAACGGATCAATTGTGGTTGGTGTATTGTGATTCAAGTTTTGGTCTATGAGTGTTAGAAGAGTTGCATTTAGATCGACCGATTGGGGCTTGGATTGGGAGACCGCCCGGAAGAACTGTGGGAGAGGTTAGGTAGAGACCTGACAGTCCGCAGGGACCGGAAGTAGCCAAGAGGGAGGAAGGAACGTACTGCAGGGGTGGGCCTGGTAGTTCCTAGGGCACATAATACCTGTGTGAACTCGGATTTCGGTTGAGGCCGGAACTTCCCCTTACGACAGGAAACAAAGCCCAATGAGTATGTCTAGAAGGAAGTATATTTACAAAACAGTAACTCTCATTCAATAGAACCACTGTAGTACCAAGCGGAATGTCGTTGTAGTCCGGATCAACCTCTATGTGACCACATCCGGATGGCCACCCGGATGATGCGAGAGTGTGGGTCAAGCTGTAACATCTATTCACCGGATAGCGGAGTAGGAGAGTGGGTGTCTAGCTACTTTAAGTCACGAGGCAGTGGGAGTCTAGCCACTTTAAGTCACAAGACAGTGGGGAATCCGGCCACTTACACAAAATAGGATTCGTGGCACCCGACCACTAGTTTAAAAACTCCGGAAGAAACTCCGTCGGACGTTATCCAGAATTCGAAAAGATCCAGAACCTATCGTTAGACCTCCGAAATCCGGAGTGATCCGGATGGTAGATTAAGGGATGAATAGGAAAGCTAACCAAGAGAGTAGTGTTTGGTAGTTAGTTAGTTTTTACCTATCGGTTAGGAAAAGAACAATAGGTCTCTGTGGGAACAAATTTTGAACGAATACTTTGGGTACATTTAGCTACAATTAAGTGCTATCTGGAGGAATACCTACTCTACGAACTACGATAGCAACGAAAGGAGTTTTTGGGGACCCTTGACAGTATGAAAAGAAGAGGAAAGACCAAGATTTTTCTGAGCACCTCAAAAGCTTTGAGGAAAACTAGGGAGATGCGGAAGAAGTCCACTAACGAGTGAGTAGATGTTTTTGGGGCCACTGCCAAAACTCTGCACTATGAGGAGGCTGAAAAAGACATAAGTGCAGAGAGATCACATAGTGTGGAGGTTTTAGTTTGCATTCGAGAAAGTCAAATGAT
The DNA here is from genome assembly GCA_963971425.1 of Bryoerythrophyllum caledonicum. Lineage (NCBI taxonomy): Eukaryota > Viridiplantae > Streptophyta > Bryopsida > Pottiales > Pottiaceae > Bryoerythrophyllum > Bryoerythrophyllum caledonicum. The sequence continues at coordinate 16,633,071 of OZ020523.1, read as the reverse complement.
TGAGGGGCAACCACAGGGGTCTTATAATTTATCGATTGGAGTTGGGAAGGTAGTGCCAACTTCAGAGTCGAGTGGGATAGTCGATGCGATTGCTGATTTAGGTACATGAAACTTCAAATACGATGTTGCATTGTAGTTTCTCTAATGATGACTCCAATGTTCAAGACAACAAGTCTAAGGGGCGATTTACACTATCAGTGACGATACGTAGTCTACTTTAGGTCTTTTGTTTCTAAAGCTCACATGAGCGCTTTTTTAGTTAGGAGTTGGAGACGAGAGAAGAACCATACCGAAGATCATTTGGGAAGGGTTTATTGAGGAGCATTGGTTAGGCAAGGTCATCTTATTCCGTCTAAGGCAATATCCTGCTAAGACTGTTGATTCCGTTGTTGCTATAGTCCGGGAGTTCCTATTTCTATCGCGTTGCGGGCTTGAGGGAAGGTTGTTGTTGCGTTTGCTCTCCGAAAAGTGTCCACGATGTTGTACTTAGGTGACTTTAGGTAAAGCAATCACGATTAGTCAGTTTACTTTTCTGATTAATTTTCATTAGAATCTCGCCAAGGAGGGAGCTGCAATGTCTAATACATTGATGTGGGGTGAAGGAAAACAACTGGTCGACCATGTCACGGACAAGTTTCAGGCGCAGGAGCATGACGATGAGGACGCCGCCGCAATGGAGGAGAACAATGGCGACGACTCAACCGAGGAGAATGATGCTGACAACGCACCCAAAGAGAACGACGGCAAAGTCGGCAATAAAGGTGAGACTAGGGTTTCAAGACCTCTTTTTTTCCTTCCTTCAATTCAGAACTCTCGGTTAAGGGTGGGGTTGTGGATTTTGTCCAATGTTTTGTTTTGTCATTAGGGTTTATGAACATGATTTCAGTTTAGGGTAAATTTTTAGTCCGACGCGGTGCCGTTATCAACAGGTGAGCACCAGAAGCACTGCCGGTAACGGCACCACCTTCGGCTGTATCCTGTCAATATGGGCAGGGAGGCTGCGGAGAGGGTGCGGGAAACGGTGATGCTTCTATCGAAATAGACATTGCAGCTGTGAATGCACTGCCAATAACGGCACCGGTGGACTCGTTGCCCTGCCGATATTGACAAGGTAACGCCTTCTCCGCCACCTCTCTGTCCATATTGACAGAGTAGCGCATGAAGAGGTGCCGTTGCTAGTTATGCATTTGACGCCACCCTCTTGCGGCAGTGTCGAGTTCAACCTTTGAAGGTAGTTCCGAGTTCAAGCACTGCCTTGTCGGTGGAATAATACTGACTATGGCATCTACAATTTGCAAAAAATGAGCTGTCGTTTGACGATTTGGATGTTGATGATAACGTCGATCATGAACCACATAAGTAGGTCTCGCAGTTGCTAGGTAATATAATTTGCTTGATGACTTTCTTCCCTAAATGAAGGAGACTTATCGGGGATAATTCATGTAGGATCCGTTGGCGAGGTGAATGAAGTGGAATGCGAGACTGCATCGCCGCTCTCGGTTGCAGAGTTGGGAAAGCGGATGGACGAGCTAGTCTTAAAGGAAACTGTGAACACCAACGCGCTTCCGGATAAGCTTCAATTTAAGCCCCCGTCCAAGTCCAGACTCATGATTCAATTATGTTGAATGGTGTCATTGCCAATTATTTGGCCCTTTCTGAAGAATGACGTCATGTCACTGGCCACGCATTTCCTCAACAACGACTACATGGAAGGATCTAGAGTATTCTACGTGGCCCTTGCAAACCAAAACGGTGGCACTGCTGATGTTATAGACAGTATCCGCGCGAGTTGGAGTAAGGAATGGGTTGATGCCAACAGTGCGTTCAAGACATCTCTGGAGGCGCATGAAGACCTTAGAGTTTTGGCTGGGAAGATGTTTCATGTCTGGGACGGGAACCACCGCCTTCAAGCATGGCTTCCTATTATTAATCGAGACCATACTGATGATCCAATGTGGCACTATTCTGTTGAGTCCATTCTCTTTGACGTGCAAGGCTTTGTGGGTACTCTTCTTACTGTGCTTTATCAGGTTAACTGGTGAGAATCATTTACCACTTTTCACTTGAATAAGTTGATATTCATGAGTATTCTACGTCCCTTAATCTTATGATTCTTCAACTTTGTTATGGTCTTCAAGAGGAATCAAAAGTCCTACGTTACAACAAACCTGGTTCACAAATTGTATCGGATTCAGGGAATCGTGGGGCAATTCCTAAAGTATTTTGAGAATCTTGTGATACCAAAGGAGTTAGAGGCTGCTGATGCAAAGCAGAAGTCGATAAAAAGGACTTGGTATACATTGACGCTGGATTTGCTAAACTCAATCCTTTACGAGGTATGACATCAATTTTCACTGACCAATTCTAAATAAATCTCTTGTAGTGGTTTTTGAGTTAAGCTTTTGTGTAGCTATCACTAGTCAATTTTGCTTTAATGTTTGGCAAGCACTGAGATTAGCTCGTTAGAACTTCTAGCAGCGGCAATGCTCCAAGCGCATTGGGAGTGAATGGTTGCTTCATTTCGGAGCACTGCCGCTAGCGGCAGTGCTCCTTGACAGTTGCCAGTTCTTGACTATGAGTTCAATCCAAAAACAAGTTTATCTCAATGTTGAGTTCAGGGAGCATCCCCGCAGTCAACAACGTCACTCAAGGTGGCATTGTTGACTGCGAGTATGCTCCTCTCCAAGCACTGCCGCAGGCGGCAGTGCTCCTCAAATGCTCCATGTACTCGGTATTGAGCTATGTTTGTTTTGGGGTTTATCTTTATGTTGAGTTCAGGGTGCATTCGAGGAGTACTGCCGCCAGCGGTAGGGCTCGGAGAGGAGCATATTTGCAACAAAAAATGTCACTCAATTTGGCATTGTTGACTACAAGGATGCTTCTCTCCGAGCCTTGCCGCTGGCGGCAATGCTCCTCGGCAGCTCCCTGAATCACTTATTGAAATAAATATGTTTTCAAGTTTTACTCTATGACGGATTCAGAGAGCTGCCGAGGAGCACTGCCGCCAGCGACAGTGCTCCAAGAGGAGCATCTTCGTAGCCAGCAATGCTACCTTGAGTGGCATTGTGGACCGGCAGTGCTCGGAGCGGATCATTCCCGCAGTCTAGAGAGCGTCGTGAACAATGCCTTGGCCGAGAGCAATGCTGCCTCTTTCATTATTTATCGTACAAACTAATGGAGGCCTTGCGGTTTCCTAAGGGAGGCCTTGCGGTTTCTTAAGGGAAGCCTTGCAATTTCCTAAGGCCTTGCAATTTCCTAAGGGTTCACAGTATTTATTCATGCTATCACTCTCCTCTAATTATATATTGTCCTGTGATCCAACTTTCTGCAGAAGCATGTTGCCTTGTAGATGGTACACTATCCAACATCTCCGTGAACGTGAATTATGAGCTTATCAATGGGGATGCAATTCTACGTGTGACGGAGTACATTGAGGAAATGCTCATTTTGCTCTGGGATACTGTTTTTTTCGTGAATTCAAGGAGTTCAAAGGAGTGCATATGAATTTTCTAGCAAAACGTCAGTATGGGTTTGCTGAAGCGCTACGGCAAACTGTGTACAGGATTTTCAATATGTCTTACTTCCGACCCGTGCAGTTCCACGTCTGCCAACATCCTTTGTTAGGTACCTCGATAAGGACAATGAGAATTGCACGCTCTCCGCGGCGATCAAATCTCAGTGGGGGCATGAACACTGGCAACCATGTGGGTGGTATCTTGACTGCCCCATAAAGTGGCCTCCCTCCTTCGAAGTTGAATTGCGAAACAAGATCCAGCCCTAGTTGAAAGGGGTTGAGATTGGTGCACCCCCTCCTACTCGTGTTGTGAAGAGCAGGGGGAAGGGTAAACCTGCTACTAAGCAGAATTTGTCATCTCCTTCAGATGACGCTGAAGCCATGGAAGTGATTCCTTCTTCTTCTGCGGTAGCAACTTTGGAGACGGACGTAGTTCCTATATTCTCTGCACTGAGTTCTGAATAGGAGATGAGTGGCCATGTGCCTTCTATCCAACCACCTCCCGCTTTGAAGATAAAAGCGATTCTTCTGTCGGGCTCGCCATCTTCATCTTCTACCCCTCTCTCCGCAAGAATACGGGTTGAGAACTTGTCATTGGTCGAAGTTGTTAGAAAGGAAAAGGACCACCCAACCTTGATTTGCATTAACCAATTCATGGAGAAGGTTCGTTTTTTATGTTCCATTTAATCATGCATTCTTGTATGATTTCATCCTCAAGTTTGAACTTTTGACTTCTTACTTCTCTTTCTATTGAGAGTCTGACAGCCGCCTATTGCAGGTACAGGCAGGCTCAGTAGTGGAGGCCCGTAGCTGGATATGCCCCCACGTTGGTTTCGATCTTCTTCATGCAGATTTCCCGAATGGACTCTGGATTTCTTCCATCTCACGTGATGCAAAAGATATTCCGCTGTGGAATGTTTACCCGGAATCTATGGTTGAAGCGGTCTTTGAGTTTTCATGAGCCTTTCTCCATGACAACGGCGTTGTTCTATTGATTTCACCAAAATGCTTGAGCATCTGCTCAGACGTGAAATCATATGCTCTTGAAAACGAATTCAAACTAGTCCGTGAATGGTGGGGTGCGAATGAATTGCCATTAGCATCACCACTTGCTCCTATTCCGAAGGTGCATTCTCCTCTTCAATGTTTCGATCATATCCATTCTTTTGCAAGTTCACGCTTTGAAGATAACCATGTTGTGACTTATAGACGCGCCGTTTTTGTGTATTTGTATTTATGCGAGACGCGTTTCCTCTGGATACATTTTCATTCAAATCTAGTCTGGGGCTCGCAACGCTATCTTGGAACTTGGAGGAGACAGATGTTCTTGTGAACCAGAACAACCAAGAGTCTCAATCGATGGGTGGTGGGGTTCAGTGGCGTGCTGGCCGGGAGCGGAGCGTTGCATTCTTCGATTTACTCTTTGAGGCCTTATCAAAGCCTGGAGCCGTTATCGTCGATGCCTTTGCCTCCACTGGTAATTATCCGCAACTCTTTGCCTCTTGTGCTAACTTTCCTCAACTGTGCACTGTGGAGACCTAACATTATTTTATCTTTGGCTAGGTAAGTCTATTTGTGCATGCCGCGCCACCGGTTGCCATATGGTGGGCTTCGAAGCGGACAAGGTTGTCTATGACGCCTTACTGAAGCCTTTATTTTCTTCCCAGGTTCAAAAACCCCAAGCAGTCCCATCCTCATTAGCTCAGCTTTCACTTGATGACGAGGCTCCAATCCGTAGGATTACCAAGAAGAATTGATTTTTGTAAGTAAGTTTGTTTTTCGTAAGTTTCCTCTGCCCTTTATTATCTCATTCATTCCCTAACATCACTTCTCATTCTATCTCTTTCCAATTGGATGTCAATGGTCTCTTCACACAAACGCGATTTCGAGCTTCCCTCGTACGCCGCTGATGCAGCAACCATGCAAGCTAACATTTTCTCACCCTCATCAGCTTCGGCTTCGACCTCCTCTTATTCACAAGATCACCCATTTTTAGACCTTAAAGTAGATGAAGATATGGTCATTGTTTTATCCTCGCCAGACAGTTTGTGCAATTGAAATTGCTTTGCTTATGTGTTTTTGATTGACGAAACCTTTGACCATCAGGCGTGTTTTTGTTTTCCTCGTTTTTTGTTATTGGCCAATGACGTTGAGATATGACCCAAATATCATCCCTTTCGAAATCGTCACGTATTAATTTTTGTCCCCCCAAACCCTTGCTTATTTCCACTGCTCCGATGCTTCTCTTCCCAACAGTTTATGAACCAATATTTCGAAATTGGATCGCGCTTATACACTTAAACTACGTCTTCAAGCGCAGTGGCGAGATATTGTCCTTCTTCAACTAATGTTTTGACTCCGTCTAATAAGAGAAAGCACTGTTTACATGACGGCATTGTATCACAAATGCTTTCTTCCAAGATTGATACCCGGAAATACCCAGGTACTCCGCGAGTATATCCAGATATACCCATGTATCAATCTTCACCCTAAGTCGTGTCAGCATGGAATGAATAAAATCTTCCGATGTTTCTAACCTGAGCATCTACATCCACGTCATGGAAGAACAACTTACAGTCAAAGAGTACCTCTGCCCTATCTCTACCCATTCTCTTTATATTACTTGCACTATATGTTTTGAAAATATACGGCTATAGGCCCCCTCTGGTTTACTATTTATACATTTATATATTTTTTCAAAAGGGATAATGCCCCTAAACCTTTTTTGTCACCGCTCACCGCTCATCGCTCGCCGCTCACCGCTCATTGCACGCAAGATAGCATTCCCCAAGGAGAAACAGTTCCTCCCACATGAATACTCAAGCTCAGCGATCCCAAAATCAATTTCTAAAAACGATTGGCACAAATGCTACAACCAACACTTTCTAGGAGTTTGATAAGCTATTCAAGCATATAATACGTGGAAATACCTAGGTGATACCCCATAATATCTTTGAAATACCTATGCAATACCGGTGGATACATCTCAGAGGGTGGCTAAATACTTATAGTTTTGATAAATTTTTTGACTAAATTTCACTATTTTTTTCCCAAATTTTCACAATGTACTAGTAGCAATCATAAATTTCTTGTGGCTCTTCAACTAATTAGCCCTTTCAGGAATCGCTAGTGAAGTTGGATTAAGAGAACTCACTAAGAAAAAAGCACCCATAAACTACATAGCACCGTACATCTAACCGCAATGAAAACTACACTAGTGTATCTAGCAAATTAGTTTTCCCCCTCCGCACACATAGGCAAAAAAACCATATAGAATTTGGTCCAAGATGACCCTAAACTACCTAGGTAATAATGTGAGATACCCAAAGACATAAGGTTGCGAGTTTGATCCGTGGCCATAAAATCTTCTTTAGACCACTGCAAGTTGCCGGCGCGGACAGGACGTCCCCCACGCTCGGACTTACCGGAGGTGGGCCCCCGTCTTAATTGCATGGGTTCATTTTTCTGGCCCTCCCATTTTGGGGGGGTCAGAGGCTTTTTTTGGCTTTTTTTTTTACAGAATTGGGGCCTACGGCCCCAATGTAGTCTGTAGGTTCCGCTTGGGCTAAATTTAGGCCCCCATTCAAAAACAAAATAGGGGCCAGGTTTTGGCCCCACCACCTCATCCCCACCCGGTAAGTCCAAGCGTGGGGATGTCCTGTCAAATCGCAAGTTGCCCACACAGCAACTCGTGTGTGCCATAAACAAATAAAAATAAATTATGGCCAATCTCAAAAATCACCACATCCAGCAAATTAGCTCTCTCCTCTGCAAACAGACAGAAAACCATCAGACCATAATTCTTAGTTTTTTCCAACAAAAAAAAAATCAGTGAAGAAAAAGAAAGAGTGGCCGCTACTGAGAGCGAGATCCAAAAACGGCCGCCAATTGTGAAGTAGTCGGGGCGAATTTGCCGCATTGATCTGCTGCTTAACTCCTCACAAAACCAAAACCACCAGAAAAGGTGGAGTGGTTGTTGGGAACACAATGCGAGGCTTCTCATTATTGGGTCGTCGCGGACCACGCGCTCACAATTCGCCGTCCTCATGAAGAATCCGTCATCAATCGCACGCTAGAATCGCGTCACTGGCCAGTTTTTTTTTGTTTTTTTTGAGTTTGGAGGGATTTCATGATGCGAGGTTTGGAGCGCGAGTGCGCGGCAGCGGCGTCCCTGGGTCGCTTCAGAGACGGATCGGCATTGCGGCGGACGACGGCCGTGGAGACGCTGCGAGTAGGGCAGAGAGCTCGTGGCGGAGGTGTGGTTAGGGTTTGCATCGCCTCGGCGCAGAGGTCGGAGGAGGCGAGGTGCGCGAACGGAGACGGCAGCAATGGCGCGTCCATTCCAGGTCGAGTGATCTCTGTGGGTTTTTGGTTCTTTCTCGTGGTTGGGATTGTGTGTGTTGACGTGGGTTTTTGATTTCTAGGGATGATTTTGCCGCCGTTGATGACCGTGGGGAAGTCGACGAACATTCTGTGGCAAGGGTGCATGGTGCAGCGCGCGGACCGGGAGCGGATGCTGAACCAGAAGGGGTGCGTGATCTGGATCACGGGGCTGAGTGGGTCCGGGAAGTCGACGTTGGCGTGCACGCTGGACCACGCGCTGCTGCAGCGCGGCAAGCTGAGCTACGTGCTGGACGGCGACAACGTGCGGCACGGGCTGAACAACAACCTGGGTTTCTCGGCCGAGGACCGCGCCGAGAACATCCGCCGCGTCGGCGAGGTCGCCAAGCTGTTCGCCGACACGGGCGTCGTCTGCATCGCCAGCTTCATCTCGCCCTACCGCAAGGACCGCGACGCGTGCCGCAGCCTGGTGCCGCACGGCGACTTCATCGAGGTGTTCATGGACGTCGCGCTGGAGGTCTGCGAGCAGCGCGACCCCAAAGGCTTGTACAAGCTCGCGCGCGCCGGAAAGATCAAGGGGTTTACCGGCGTCGATGATCCGTATGAGGCGCCCGAGGACGCCGAGATCGTCATGCGCGCTGTCAACGGCGTCTACGCCTCGCCGCAGCAGATGACCGTGCAAATGCTCGAGTATCTGGAAGAGAACGGATTCCTTCGAGGCGGTTGATGGGAAGAAAACGGATTCCCTGATGACGCTGATGCTTCCTGTGAGTTTTGCGCTTTCAGGTTTAGGTTTCTCAACCATTTTGGCTAGACTACCGCACATGCAACTACATATGTCTCGCTGTAGAGAGTAAGGTGATGATTCTTCTTGCAGATTAGGAACTGCATGATTGCTAGCTATGTAAAATTCTTGTACATAATTCGATTGATACCGTACCACCTTAAAGGACGCGTTCTGGCGAGTGAGAGTTCAATTCATTCATCACTGACGCAGTTGCATGTTTGATGGCGGTTTTATAGTTGCCAGAATGAGGTCTCGAGTCTTGGAATACTTTTCAGTAGTGAATTTAACTCTGTCTAAGTGAGGTAAAGTTTTCTGAATGTGAGTCGATGTCGCTAAGTAATTGTTCTGCATGCTTGATTTGGAGAGATTACTTCTCGTCTCTTCCTCCGACTCTCCAGAAGAGCTTGGCTTCTCTTTACGTTTCAATTTATGGTGACATGAACTTATGGTTCTAGTTTCATTATGCATTTCAGATAACAGGGTTTTGTAAGATCTCTCTCCTGACCAGAAGAGAGGGTTTGGTTCTGTGGTTGTGGTTGTTGAAGTAGCTGTTGCGGAGTTCTTGGAGAAGTAGAAGCTACTTGGGATCTCGAAAGATTACTTGCAGGAACGTTTGTTATTCGTACACACAAGAGCTAGCAGCAATGGAGGGAGCAAAAGAAACGGGGACACCATGACAAACAGGTTCGTTAAACCAAACGCAAACTGTCTGCATCATGTAGATGATGGAGTTCATGCCCATATTTCATGATTTTGAAGTGCCAAAGCAGATAGATGGAGTTCAATTTACTATAGTTGATTGGCAGCTGTTTTGGCAAAACCCTCTCTAAATCTGTAGTGTGCTTTTGAACCTGAAACTCTCTTTGTTATAGAAAAATGTACATACCATCATAAGTGTCGGGGTTTTGCTGACTACGATAGTTCATAACTGACCAGGCATAATTTATCTTTGGAGATCATATGAGTTGGGATTTGCCAATTACGATAACTCATAACTGACAAGGCATGAGAGTTGGCATTTTGCTACGGATGATGATTCATTACTGACAAGGCATGATTCATCTTGGGATGACCACTGTGATTGCAGCGTCATCGTTGCGAGAGGTGAGGCTTCGGATCGAGTAGTCCATGGCGGCGGACGAGAACGCATGGAAGCTGGGCTTGACCGCCGTCGTGGTGCGGACCTCGACCTGCGGACCTCGACCTCGACCTGCGGACGCCGTGAGGACGGACGCCACTTCGGCCATGGAGGGGCGCATGGACGCCACGGATTGCGTGCACAGGAGCGCCATCTCTATCACTCGCGTCGCCTCCTCGGAATCTGCTGCCTCCATCATTAGCGGGTCCAGGATGCTCAGCACGTTCCCGTTCTCGTGCAACGTCCAAGCCTGCAGCAGATGGAGGAGCATGTAAGTGTTGTAGGTGACAAACATGTTATGTGAATGGTCAGATAAAGGTTAGTTAAACTACAGTGCAGTAGTTTCAAGCCAAAGTAAACGAGGAAGATTATCAAGGAAAGGGATGTGTGGCGTTACGGAGGAACTTGTGGACAGGCAACAAATTGATGGTATGGAGATGTATGAGATCAATACCCAGTCCAGGAGATATGCTTGATCAGTTGGCAGTTGGATGTTGAAGTTGCCGCGGCCACTCACCAGCTCCAACGCAACGATTCCAAAGCTGAACACATCAACTTTCTCTGATAGCTGCCCTCGCATCGCATATTCCGGTGACAAATACCCACTGTGGATGGAGAAGCCTATTAGTCACAATCTGATTGGAAAAAACCATCATACATGTCAAAGGCTGCCCCATTTGTACTTTGCTAGAAAATAAAGCTACTTGTAAAGTGAGGCAAGAGTTTTGACCACTTTTCTCATAGCCTGAAATTTTATAATTAGTTCAAAGATTATCTAAGATTCATGGTACAACACGACCTGTCCTTCATTCTCAAAACTAGTTCTAACGTGAGTTTTGAGACCACTTGATCTAATAGCTAGTAAATTGAAAGATGGATATCTTAATGAAACTTTGGGTGACTTTACACTAACCTCTTGTGTGAAATATGTTAGCCTTACATTGTTCCGGCGACGCGTGTGCTGACGTGACTTTGGTCGTCCGTAAAGAGACGGGCTAACCCGAAATCTGCGATTTTCGGGTTGAGTTCCTTGTCGAGAAGGATGTTGCTGCTCTTGATGTCGCGGTGCACGATGCGCGTTTGGCAACCATCGTGGAGGTACGCCAACCCGTGCGCGATGCCCACCAGGATCTTCATCCTTGTTTGCCAATCCAAATGTACTCTTGTGCCACCACCTGCATCCAGACCAAAGTTTATACTAAGGCCCTAAATAACATATTCCAAAAACATCAATGTGTCCCTCCTAATAAGATGGTATAAGATGACCATTGAGTACACCAAATTACGGCAATTTATACCAGAGTTAGTCATTGTCTAGTATAGTCAGCTCCCTCTACAATAGCCCTGATTGTTATAACATCCCTCCCTCAATAACAGTCAGCCTCCTCTCCACTAACCCTGTTTGTTTATATTATAACAATAAGCTCCCTCTACAGGTAGAAGTGAAATGGCTGTTGCTATAGATGTTCGTGTAAAGGGAGCTGACTGTAGTGCTAACAACGTTGTTGCTTCTCCCTCTTCACAAACTGGGCCTTTACTTTTCTTATTTTTTGTGACTGAATTGACACACGTAGTAAGTGGAAAATGACAAGTTTGCTAGTCATGTTTGGTGAGGGGATTGTTACCAAACAAGGCGTCGTGTAAGCTCTTGTTTTCCAGATACTCATAGACAAGCAGCCTCTCCTTGCCCTTGAGGCAGCACCCTCTGAGCTTCACCAAGTTTCTGTGCTGCACTTTGGTGACGAGCATCACTTCGTTTAAAAACTCCTCCTTTCCTTGCTTGGACGCGGTGGAGAGCTTCTTCACTGCCACCTCGGACCCATCCTGTAGCGCACCCTGCAATAAAACCACAATCAATATCCACTACACTCATGGTTACAGTACTTATTCTTCTAGCACAAAACTTGTTGGCTGCAAATTCTAAGTGCATTTTAAAGTTATCTCTTAAGATTTCTGATGTCATTATTGCGTTCTAAACGAGTTTGATTATGTAGATGTTGTAGGACATGTTAGAGTTATCACATGAATAGAGAGTATTACCTTGTAGACAACTCCAAATCCACCTTGGCCTATTTTATTCATGATGCTAAAGCCATTGGTTGCTCCCTTGAGAACCTTGAACGTAAAGAGGATGGGCTTCCCAAGATCACCTTCAATTCGCAGAACCTCTGCAGACACCATCATCTCGGTAGTGCAACATTCAATGAAGAAATATAATTCATAACTTAAATTAGCAGGTTTATGCTTGTCGAGCTTGAGGTTCTAGATGAATGGGTCCAAAATACAACACACTGAAATGCGTTGAGGGGGCTATTTCACTAACCTTTAGCTCAGTGGAGGGAATGAATAGACACTAGCCTCCTTCGCAAACCAAAGTCCATCTTTCTTCATCTTAAATTGCCATAAATATCAAGAAAGTGCTAGTATAGTGAATAACTCCAGAACTGAAAACACTAGGCAGTAGATGGGACATTAAGAGAGAGTACTTATATAGAAAGTTTCAGGAAAGTAAATATACCATCACGATCAGGCATTCTTCGACGGTGTAACTCCCTTCTTCTCCAAACAATGAATAAGATAAGTGTGGCCACTACCACAACCAAGACAAAGCAACCCATCGCAACAGGCACAAGCCACCTCTCCAGTGTAATCGGTGGCTCTCTTTCCAGCAAATCTGCACCTCAAATAAAAATTAAAAAAACATACACACAGACACACACACACAAAAAACCACAACAGTCACCAAATGAAAAAATGATTCCATATAAATGTGGTTTGAGCCCATTTTGAAGCCTCAAGCTCTGATTTTGGCAAGCATGGAGCTGGATCTCTGCTCACCGGTGGGGAGGGCGAGCAGGCGAGGGCACTGGTGGCAGAGGTGGACAGCCGTGAGGTTGCAGAAGCGCAGCATCTGGGGGCCCGTGGTGGCGCGGAAGAGGTCGCTGCCGGGCAAGTAGAAGGCCAGCTTGCACAGGCACTCGGGGCGCCTCCGCCACGTCCTGGCCGCCGCCGCGCAGCACGTTCGCGTCGGCCGGTCGGCTTGCTGCAACAGAAACGTCAGGCACTGCGCCATCTCCCCGCCCCGGAGCGCGTCCGCGCACTCCACCCTCTCCTCCACGCTCTCCCGGTACCTCTCGAACGGAAACGCACACGACGTCAAGTTGCCAGCTCCCACCCCCTCGCACCTCATCGCCAGAAACACAACTAGAAGTTGCCACACCCACACGACCATCCCAGCCCCCTCCATCGCCGAAACGTCTCTCCCGAAAACTCTCTCGCACCAACTCCTTTCAAGTTCTCACATGAATAATTTCTCACCAGAATCAAACTGTCTTGCACAGAAAGAGCTGCCAAGACAAATGCCAAGAGATGAGTCGCCGAAACGTCGACGCTAGGCACAGTATATGCGCCTTCAGAGAGTAGTATACTCCCTGAAGTGATTCCTACTCAACTACCACTAGAAACTTGCCTCTATCTTCTTCGGAAATCATAAGTTTTTCACGTTCTCAGTCTCAGAAAATTATAAAATCACTTTTACAGAGTTCTCCCTAAACACTTGATAGTATCTTTTAGTGAACGAATGAGAGGTTGTTATAATTTCATTACTAATATGGCACTTTCCGAGGTCTTAGGTGAGGCTCTAGCTCATCATGTGGCCTTGATCGCCGTCACTTCCATTCAAGGACTGGGACCTGATCACCAACGTCGCCATCGCCATGCAATTAAAGGCGTGAGTTAATTGCAGCATACGGATGCTCCAGGGACGCTTCTGTTGTACGTCAACGAATTTACTAGTGACTTCCCTATTGTCACTATACTTCAACCCTTTAACGCCTATGGGTCCCGGGTCCATTTTGGTGCTTTTGCTCTTCTAACTCTTTCCGCAATTCATCATTGTCTTCTGAACACATTTCGAGCTCCTCTTTAGCTTTCCGCCGTGTCTTTCCAAACTCCAATCCATGCATGCATTAGCAAACTACAATGATTTCCGTGAAGTGAGATCGTGCTAAAATGTACCCCCTATGTAGATGTGCCTAGTCTGTTACTCTCGTAGATTTTTGCAGACTCTCATGCTCTATTTAGGCGTTGAAGGGTTGATTCCTAAAGGCCTAAGAAGTCAGATTTGGGTTGCAACATGATGTTTTCTGTGTGTTTTGACATACGTGGTGTAAGAACTGATATATACTAAAATTACAAAAGTTTGAATTTGTGTTGACTCATGGCATTTCAAATTTAGATCATTGTTGCAGACTACTATATGCTTGAGAAGTTGTAAAATGGTCAATGTGTATTCTACATGTATTGTGTTGTATTTTGAACATGTTAAGGTTCAGATTGATTGAAATGACCTCCAAATGAAAGATGTCAGTTGAAGAATCCTCAATATGAAGGTGTATGTCTTGCTAAGATTTAATACACTTTTTGTATTATAAGAGTAAAATATGTAGTTGTGTATATGGCCCCCAATAGACCTTTTAAGTCGAAGTATTGGCAATTCTAAATACAAATACAAAGACATGATGTGGCTAACATTACATGTAAATTTTACACTATTTGTTAATTATTTGTAGATTTTTGGAATAGAAAAGAAATTACATGTGTACATTCAGTGTTAGGTTTTTGTAGCCCTTTAGGTCGGTTTGGTCAGATTTTTGTTGTTTACGTTACGGGATAATGCACACTAAATTTCATGTTACACAACTATTAATTTGTAGCACAAATATTTGTAGTTCATTGCTGAGACCTAGGCATATTGATGTGTCAAAAGTAGGTCCAATAAAGTATAAAGGTCTTGCTCAACTTGTATTATGGCTCACAGTTCACCATTGAATCCAGACATCTAAATCAATAGCAGAGAAACGACCTAGAGTACAAGTTGACCCTTGATTTGACAAGTTACAGTACGGTTGAGTTGTAATCCTTGATGTGTTTGTTTTTTGGCTCATCATTGAACTGAGACGACTCAAACTGTCAATTGTGAATGTCTCATAGTACATGTTTGCCTTGAATCTCTTTGTTTTGCGGCTCAACATTGAATAAGACATTTGAAATTGTCGACAAAAGGAATAAAGTACAAGGTCATTGATTTGGTGTGATGTGAGATTCATCATGGATCTCAGACATCTCAAATTGTCACCAAGAGACCATCAGGGCATACAATATGTAAGGCCCTTGATTTGTTTGTTTTGCAAGTTGTTACAAAATGTACACTTCTCAAAAGATTGAATATGAGAAGCCTTGAAGTATAAGGGCCTCAGTTGATTTATATAAACTATGACAAAAGGTTGAAAAAAATACAGGGTTTTTTTTATATGTTCGTTAAATTCATTATAAAAAAATTCATTGTAAAATTAAGTTTCATCAGATCATCATCAAAATATATCACATAGAGCAATTTGAGGCTTTTGATTTGATTGTTTATAGTGGGTCATTTAACTTTGACATCTTCAAATGTTAAAAGGAGACATTAAGCATATGGCCTTTCATTTGTTCACTTTACGATTTAGACAAATCTAGATAAATCTTTAATGAAATCTGATAAAAATTAATCATTTATGGACAATTGAAAAAACACAAACTCTAAATTGATGTTGGCAGCCAACCTATGGTTCTCCACATTTGCAACTTTCAAGTGACCATATATCAGCCAAATTGTATCCAAATAAATATAAAAGAAAACTTCATTTGCCCAATTTGGATATCGTTTGAGTAAGTTATGCTCCTTAGAAGATTGTTGATAAAATACATTGACAGCTCTCGGCCAACCGCCCACCACTATTTTTGGACTTTTTCCATATTCAGTTAAGTATTTGTTATGATTTGATTGTCAATCACTCTTATTATATACATGGTTTACGTTTTAGTCCATACAAGGTTTAAAACATCTTTATGTACAATCAAGTAATAATGGAGTTGAAGAAATCATATATTTTGTATAAATGTTTTTTTTTTAACTAAAATTTTGCATGAAAATTTGATTTTTAATTTACCGCCTAATTAAGAAAAATCCAGCTTTGAACCGTCCATCCTAGAAATACTACATGTACAGTAGTGTGATATTCAAATTGGCATTTGGGCAATTCCAGGGATGGTGTCCCACACTGTTGCCAACTTTGACACCCTCTACAGGGCTAAAAAATTGTTACTTTATCGTAAAATTTTGGAGAAAACATCATCTCTATGTTGAAGGCATGAATTACAAGTTTTAAGTCCATGGAACATATGAAACAAAAGATATCAAAGATTAACCACCATGGGGTAGCTCTGAGAAAAGTTTCACAGTTGCCAACTTTGACACCCTCCCAAGGAGTGAGGAAATTTTTTTTGCCCATGAAATTTTGGAATGAAAACAACTTTATGTTGATTACATGTGTGGAAATCTTCAAGTCCAAAAAATGCACGAAAAAAATCACATCCCAAATCTACCAACATGTGTAGTTGTGAGAAACAAAGGCAAAAACCATTTTACTACTTCCAACTTTGACACCCTCTCTAGGGCTGAGAATTAGTTATTTGAACATGAAATTTTGACACACGGTTATCTTTGTGTTGATAACAAGTGGAAAATTTTCAAGGCTAGAAAATGTATTTAATAGAAGATATTAAAAACCTACAAACATGGGGATTAGCTGTGAGAAAAGTTTCACAGCTGCCCACTTTGACACCCTCCCAAGAATTCAGGAAAAGTTATTTGTCCATACAATTTTGGGTATGAAGTCATCTTTACGTCAAATACAAGTGTGGAAAATTTCAAATCCAAAAGATCTACACAGAAAAACATATACCAAGTCTACCAACATGTGTTGTTGTGAGAAACAAAGGGGAAAGCTTACCACTACTTCCAACTTCAACACCCTTCCTAGGATTGAGTTTTTGTTGATACATAATGAAACTTTGGCCACAAGATCATCTCTATGTTGGTAACATGTGAGACAAATTTCAAAGCCAAAAGATGTATATACAAAAAAAAAATATTCCATATCTACCAATGTTTGTAACAATGAGAAACTACATTGAAGTGGCATGTAGAGAATGTCGAAATATCTTTGACACCTGGTGCTCGTCATTGATTTTATTCATGTGACTAAGCAACCAAACATAAATGCTTCTCGAAAAAATCAATAAAATCTTTATTTAGAAGTGAAGAGGTATTTCATGTAGAAGAATCCACTTGGTCATAATGTGTGCATTATGTACGTATGACGAGTTTTCTCCTCCAAATATCTATTGAGCACTATTTGAAGGAATTGTTGTGTGTATTTTGTCATGTGATTTGGGATAGACCGAGTGTTGAGATGATATTGAGAGCAAAGAATGTCATATTGTGATGCATGAGTGTTAATTTAGATGTAGGGCATATGGGTCGAGTGGACATATTACATATGGGTTGAGTGTTGGTGACTGATTAAGTGGACATATCACATATGGGTTGATTCATTGAGTGGACATATCATTTTTTTGGTTGAGTGTTGCTGATTGGTTTACTGTGTGGATAAATCACATGTGGCATAAGTATGTCCAAGAGTATTTTTCTGTTCACTCAATTGATGCACATGCCATCGTGGTCATCTAATGCACATGCCAGTGTGAGTATTATGCTGTTGAATGATTTACCTAGTGCACATGCCATGGGCTCAGTCCTTTGTGTTCACTTATCCATATAATCCAAATGCCATAGGTTGACTGCAATATTGACTACTTGTTGATGAGCGTTTAGTATCGTATCAACATCATAAAAAATAGTCCAGAATGGCAATTTCAGATGAAATCGTGCTCGCATTATACGTTTGTGAGGGAGGAAATATAGGAGTTCAAATTGCAGCCACTACCAAAGTTTTTGTTAGAATAGTTTAGAGGTTAGTAAAAACGTTTAAAGAAGATGGAACTTACAAGCGCAAACCTTGCGGTAGAAGTCACGCTAAAAAACTTAGTGAGGGAGATGTGCATAGTATTGTGCTTTACGCAAAAACTCATTGTCGCTCCTTGGTCTTAGAGATTACTAGTGTATGCCGTACTCAAGTGTGTAGACGTACTATTCAAAGGGTATTACATAAAAGTGGTATTTTTAGTCAAATAGCAATCAAGAAACCTTTCTTGACACCCCGTCATATGTCTTAGCGGATAGCTTTTGCTTAAAAGTACCGTAGATGGAGTCCAAAAGAGTGGGAGCGACTTGTTTGGACAGAAGAATCTACTTTTGAGATTGAAAAAAGTTATTGGCAAAATCATATTTTGAGAAGTGTATATGAGCGCAAATCATCAAGTTGTATAGTTCCTACTTTTAAAAGCGGACAGACATCTTTGATGATTTGGGGTGCATTTGCTGGAGGACAGAAGTCACAACTTGTCTTTATGCCAAAAAATCAACGTTCTGCTAAGGATTTTGTGGAAGTGGTCTAAGATGGAAAATTGATTTATTTCTTGGATAGAGTTCTAGAAGGAGTGCTCACGGAAGATGGCGCACCTATCTATTGCCGCAAAACATGTGAAGAATGGAGACAAACCCACCAACTCAAATAGCTCAATTGGCCTACAAACTCTCCCAATCTCAATCCAATCGAGAATGTCTGGAGGATGCTAAAGGATGTTGTGCAACATTGCAAGGAATGCTCTAGAAACTTAGAATTGTTGAAGGTAGTTCTTGATAGAGAGTGGAATTTGGTGAGTGGTACAAAGCTCCTTCAACTTTGTCATTTTGTGCCCTCAAGGTTACAAGCGTGATTGACGCTAAAGGAGGACATACATGTTGGTAGATATGGAATATTTTTTTTTGTATATACATCTTTTGGCTTTGAAATTTGTCTCACATGTTGCCAACATAGAGATGATCTTGTGGCCAAAGTTTCATTATGTATCAACAAAAACTCAATCCTAGGAAGGGTGTTGAAGTTGGAAGTAGTGGTAAGCTTTCCCCTTTGTTTCTCACAACAACACATGTTGGTAGACTTGGTATATGTTTTTCTGTGTAGATCTTTTGGATTTGAAATTTTTCGCACTTGTATTTGTCATAAAGATGACTTCATACCCAAAATTGCATGGACAAATAACTTTTCCTGAATTCTTGGGAGGGTGTCAAAGTGGGCAGCTGTGAAACTTTTCTCAGAGCTAACCCCCGTGTTTGTAGATTTTTAATATCTTCTTTTGAGTACAATTTTTGGCCTTGAAAATTTTCCACTTGTTATCATCATAAAGGTAATTGTGTGTCAAAAATTTCATGTTGAAATAACCAACTCTCAGCCCTAGGGAGGATGTCAAAGTTGGAAGTATTAAAATGGTTTTTGCCTTTGTTTCTCACAACTACACATGTTGGTAGATTTGGGATGTGATTTTTTGCGTGCATTTCTTGGACTTGAAGATTTCCATACATGTAATCAACATAAAGTTGTTTTCATTCCAAAATTTCATGGGCAAAAAAAATTTCCTCACTCCTTGGAAGGGTGTCAAAGTTTGCAATTGTGAAACTTTTCTCAGAGCTACCCCATGGTGGTTAATCTTTGATATCTTTTGTGTCATAAGTCCCCTCAACTTGAAACTAGGTATGCATGTTTTCAACATAGAGATGATGTTGTCCCCAAAATTTCACGGTTGAATCACAATTTTTATTGGGAATTGCCCAAACGCCAATTCGAATGTCACCCTTGTGTACCTCATCAAAGATACTATATGTATATCATCAAGATACCTCTTAAAACTTTCAAAACACCACAAACTATAGGCCAAGCACTCTCACCCTCCGTCATTATACTTGCCACTTATTTTATTGTCCACTTCTTTAATAAAATATATAACCCGCATACTATTCTTCTCTAGAGAGGATATCATTTTCTTCTACAATAGTACCAAACATAAGCTCATTTACAGCAACTTGTTGTGTGAGTATGAAGATGACACGGAGAAGCTCTTTCGCGAAAGGACCCTCACAACTCTCCGAAGCCCATCGTCTTTGTCAATACCGACTTTACAGCGTCCTCGACCGAGTCACTGCCGCATTTCTTCAGGGCTTGAAAGCTAGTGCCGCCTAGAAACGCGTTACGAAACGTTTCTTTTCCATCCCATTTTGCAAAAGAAGCCATCCATGGCAACATATCAAGAGCCGGTTCTCATGCCAAAGATTCCGAGCGATGATACCATTTCATTGCCCTGGTGTACATTGTACCTCTCAAATTTCAACACGAAATGTTCAGAATGTTCTCAGCGCTAGAAGCAATCGCGTGTGAGATCCCACCTTGACTTCGTGTTTCAGCAAATCATTAAGCTGGTGCAACTGATCTCTAAGAATCATAAGCTGATGCAACTGATCTCTGATAAGATATAAACTGGTGCAACTGATCTCGGATAATCATAAGCTGATGCAACTGATCTCTGGTACTAAGATATAACTTAAGCTGGTGTTGTTAGCTGCTCTATGTGATTCGCTAGACTTTCTGTCCGAATCTGCTCAACAGTCCTCATCAGTGTCAATTTTACGCTTTAAAATTTGGTTGGTGTGGCGACCAAAAAAATTGGCCAGCCAAAAAATGGGCTTCTTGTAAATAAAAGATTTCTCGAAAAGAGTATTGGCAATCCCGTTCTCTGAGTACTCATCCTAAAAAAAAGTACTCATCGTTACCAAAAGGTTAGGCGACGTCACTCACACAAGTGGTCACTTCCTGGCGGTTTCCTCTTTGTAATTCCCATCAATATGGTGTTAATTTGAGCCCAAGTAAACAAAATTTAACATTTTGGCTGTATTTCGCTAGAGATAAAGACACTATATTTCGCTAGAAATAAAAACACTTGTGTACTCACGTGTGTTGGTGTACTCAGGTGTTGATGATTCTATCTGTTTCTAGCCGAGGCAAATTTTGTGCTCTGTAATATCCATGGTGTTCTCGAGGAATACAAGAGATGGTGCAGTGCTTAACCCTTTAGTGCCCACGAGACCCAAAATGGGACTGTGGAGGTGTTAAAACTCCATTTTCATGAAATCCATGAGGAATTAGGTTGTGAAATTTGAAGTTCAGATTTGCGCACACAATACATGAACACTCTGCAAAAACATATCTTGATTTGCAATTATAGAACTCCTGGGTAAGCTAGGAATACAACACAAAATACATCAGATACACTGAAATACAATGAATACCATGCCGCATACTATGTTGTATTTTCATACACATGCAATTTTGATTGAAATTTGTCTTTAAGAGAATCCTCATTGTTTTGTGATTGTTGATTTCTCTCATCGTATACAAAACTTCCGTTTTAATTTGTATAAGTTTGGAGCATTTTCATATTCAATCAAGTAGACAAAAGTCAAAAAAATCATTGATAGTAATGTATAAATGTTTTCTTTACAAATGATATGTCAATGAAGCTTTTGACCTAGTGCACATGTGAACCTCTTTTATTCAAAGTACAAAAATTCTAGCAAGAATCTATTGATGGATAAAGTAGTATACCCTCCAAAGTTCACAATTTTCATTACCAAAATACGATATTGTTCAATACAATAATCTATTCCATCAACTATTGGATGTTGTGCAAATTTTCTCCAAAGTTCAGGTCATGGATTGAATTCAATTTGTAAGGTTGGATACTAAAATTAGGCATTACATTTCCTTAAAAGTTAGTTCAAGGAAAAAAATCAACACATATCTTGGTTTTGGAAGAAACATGACCTCAGAACTAAAGGATTAACCCCTAAAGGCCCATTGAACCATGGAAGGATGTTTTTCATTTTGGGCAAGTTCCTAAAATTTCAAAAAAAATTAAAAAATTAAAGATTTTTATACTAGATTGTTCCTGATATGAGCTTTGTGAATTTTTCTTTTTTTCTTTTTCTTTAAATCATAATATGAAAGTTATTAGCCTTCAATGTCAAATTGGAGACTTTGGGCAGCTCCAAAATGTTTGCTAGAAGTTTCTATTGACATTGAGTTTTATTGTACACATACAGAATATTACCTTCTTTGAAAATGTCAAAACAAAATTATCCTCTTTATTGTTAAAAAGCATATTATTCCAAGTCAAGCATTTTCACACATTGTCAGGTATGGGGGGAAAAACTTTTTTTCGCACTTTAAGATTTTGCTATAATCTTCATATCCGTGAAGTGGATTGCAACAAAATAGTATGGTAAGTTCAAATAAAAATCTATTTTAAGATCTTACAATTTAAAGTTTAAAAAAAATCTTCAAAATTAGCTTTTCTTGCCACTTTTAGATAGTGGCAGTTTTCGAGTGTTTCTTGAGGAGAAAATGCATTGGACCTTTAGAGATTAAAGATGTACAAATTGTATGTTTTTTTTCCATCTCAAGTAAAACTCATATTGCAGAGGCGAATAAGATTAAAATATTGCACAAATGTACATTTTTTGATGTAATGGTGCATGATACATTATAAAAGTTTTTTAGACAGTTTCTATGTTTCTAATAATTTTTTCAAAATGTTTTGAAACAATGTTCTAAAATGAGGCATGCAACTATGATCATGACCATAGCTATGCAACACGCCATGTCTATCCTCCTCCATAAGAGAAGACTAGAAAACAATCAACCCCTATCCAAGGCACATAATTCACAGTAGGGTTAACCCCTAAAGGACCAAAGTTCCCTCGAGGGACATTTTGAGTTTGGGAAGGTACCACGTTCTCAATTCTAGGCATTATTTTCTGAGATTTTTTATTGAATGAATAACTTTTGATTAGCTTTGCGTAGACACAAATTTCGTAGAATTCCAACTTACGGTTCAAAAGTTACAATTTATATTCACTTACATATACAAATAGTGCAGCAATTTAGTGTGACATATCACCAATACTGTCACTAAACTTTAATAACTTCTAAACTCTATAGAAATTCGAGTTTTTTTCCATTTAAAAGAAAGGAAATGTCCTCTTGGAAAGGAAATTGAGATCTTTGCATCTACCGTACGGATTTGTGAATTTCAAACATTTGAGAAGGATATGATATATGCAGAAAAATAACGTGTATTGTTGATTCTCAGCACATAGTTGCATTGTAGGAATTTTTAGGAAATCTTCTACACCTCTTCTACTTCTAAAATGTGGTGCTCAGGTGCCTAACATGATCCTTTTTAAGTTAGCATAATAAATTCACCGCCCGTAGTGCAAAAAGTTGCCATAGGAGGTGGTCAAAGTTTGTTGAAGGTGTTTAGTATGACCTCAATAAGAGATTATGTCTCACTTCAAAGGCTAATATCTTTCAATCCGTGCGGTCAAACTTACCAAAATTTTCATTACACACTCTCATACAACTCTAGTACAAGATCCTACGGTTAGATTTTCAGGAAAAACATTTTGTATCATTTCCTGTTGAATGCGCTAAAAATGGCAGTTTTGGAGTGATTTTGAGGGGAAATGTCTTGGTCCTTTAGGGATTAAAATATGTCACACTTGACAAAAGAATATGAATTTAAGTACTTCACCACCAACACCTAACACAATACTGTACACATAATACCCTCCACCACCCCATAAACCCTATTAGAATATGTATTCCTCTTTCACCTTCTTATTCTATAATGTCTACCCTCAAGAGGGAGAAGCAGTTCCATAATACTACACTAAAAATGATGTTTAGTGTATCCACACTATATGATTTGGAAGTGCTATAGTTTTTTTACTTTTATTCAATATTTTTACCGAGAGCACAATTATCTATACCACTCAAAGAGGCGGATTATTGTAGACATAGTTGATAAAAATATTCATCAAGGGTAGAACTTTTAACATTTATAAATCAATTAGTGTGGATACGCTAAATGAGATTTTTGGAGTAGTCATTTGTCCGGTAAGCATCGATTTAGTAGTGAAACGAAGAGACACTTTATTCACGACAGTCTCCTTTGGAGAATGTAGTTCTTCTTCTTAGAGGTGTGCACCAATCATGATGTCAACCTAGAGAATGGACACCAAGCCAATGAAGTTGTCTTGGTTATTTATTCATCCTGATGAGGTTCTTGTTATTTAGTATTAAATCAACTAGGCACTAGACTGGAAATGACATTTATTGTACCCACACTGTATGATTTGAAAGTATTTTATTTTATTTTTTAATGAAGATTTTAACAGAGAGCACAACTATCTATACTACTCAAAGAGGCATGTAATTGTAGACATAATTGGTAAAAGCATTCATCAAGAGTGAAAACTTATAACATTTATAAATCCATTAGTGTGGATACACTAAATGTCAATTTCAGTGTAGTTGTTCTCCTCACTTCAACAAGTTAAAAAGCCATCTCTACACATAATTATGTTCATACTATGTTGAGAATGTTTCATTTTACACTCATCCCTCCCATAAAGTTATAGCCAAATCTAGCGCCAGTGGACGGAGGAGGTAAGAACTTAGTAGAGGCTAAAGTTAGCTAAGGATTTAGTAGAGAATTTAGTAAATTCAACCTAATTTCATCTCATCCAAAAACTGTCATTTTCTTAAAATAAATCACAATATCATGCGTTGCACCACATTCTATAGTATTCAAACAAGCCTCATTTTGCGAAAGTAAATGTCAGCAGCCTAGCCTTTTTAGGGTACGTCACCTTCTGGGACCATCCATGTAATGCTTTGGGCCACAGCCTACCAATTACCTCTAACAACAGCCATACCTCATTCTGAGAGCAACAACTACATCGTTAGCCATCCCAGCGCTTCGTTTTGCTATGAATGGTGATTTGATGTTGGACACCTCATAAGTTTAAATCACATGGCAGCAATGGTCATTAATTAGTTGAGGTTATAATTATCTAAGATTATAAGTTAGTGGCATTATGACTTATTAGAGGTATAACTTATGGGAGGGATGAGTGTATTTTATGACAATGTTCTTACATTGTCCATTCAATTTGCATGTAAGGTGCTTTCTTCCACTGCATTCAAGTTCCACTCTTCTAAAATTGCAATTACCATGCATTTGAACTCAAAGTGGAGAATGTAGAAAAAATTTGGAAATCTTAAGAGATTTGTCTAGGTGACATCCATCTAACGCCTAGGTGATGTCCTTCCAATGCCTAGATGATGTCCATCCAATGCCTAGGTGATGTCCATCCAATGCCGATGTCCATCATATTTTCTGATAGAGTTTCACATGTGGTATTTCTAATTTTTGTAAAAAAAATTGATGCAAGAAAAATATTGGAACAAAATTGAAAAAATGATAAATTTTCTTGTAACAAACATGGAAGCTCAAAACACAATTGAAAATTACACAAAAATATTCATCGCATTACACACAAATCAAAAATAAGAAATCCCACATATGTGAAAAGGTCTAATTCTCTCATGGATTTTATGTTGCGCGAGCCCCTAGGTCGGGCATGCTATATTCCATCTCGGTTGCTTGCACGCGCGCGCTCATGGGGCCACGCACCTTGAATGTTGGCCAATTTTTTCATTGGAATATTGTGTTACAAAAAATTGATGGAATTAAAAGACAAATAATCTTTTTGGTGTTTCAAATTGAGTTGCAGTAAATGGATTTATGGTTTTGAGATGTCCTTTTATTGCTTTTGGCAATGCCGTAATGTACAATATGTTTATAAATGCTACGCCTTCATCTTTCACTCTATTTGCCTATCCACGGCGTGCCCCACTTCGTCCTCTAGTCGCACTACCTTCCGCCTCACGAGCTCCACTTCCTTCGGCTCCATTGATACTACTTATACTTGGATCACCACTTGCACTTGTTCCAGCCCCATCACCAAGCAATCTACGTGCCGCTCGCGTTCTCCAGTGAGGCCCATCTAAGTTTACCAGAGCACGTTACAATACATTTTAGTTTTCATGTTCATGTAAATCGAAACTAGACAAATCGCAATAAAGCGCAAAGGTTGCCCGTCTCTCCTAAGGCCTATCACTTTACGATATAAACTCAAATTGTTGATCACCTAAAGTCTTTACTTGCTCCCTTCTCCCTACAAGCAGAAAATAAACAAAGCTCAATATAAGAATCAAAGACTCTTGAAACAAAAAGTAAATCAAGAAACTCACCTCGTTCGTTGGAGCATTGTTGCCATTGCGGGTCTCATCAAGAACTTTGACGTTGATCTCCGCCTTGTGTTCAGACAATGCA
This sequence comes from Bryoerythrophyllum caledonicum, assembly GCA_963971425.1. Classification (NCBI taxonomy): domain Eukaryota; kingdom Viridiplantae; phylum Streptophyta; class Bryopsida; order Pottiales; family Pottiaceae; genus Bryoerythrophyllum; species Bryoerythrophyllum caledonicum. The sequence goes on along the minus strand of OZ020523.1, from coordinate 16,607,214 downwards.
CCGCCGCCACCGGTTGCACCCTCACCAGAATCAACGGCACCGCCGCCTGGAGCACCTTTGCTAGATCCAGCGTTGCCGCCGCCCGGAGCAGGAATGATGTTACGTGTTGCGGACCACCAGTTCTTGATAAATGGGAAGAGGTATCGAAAGGTGATTTCGACCACCAACGTGCCCAAGATGACACATCCAAATGTACCCCAAGTAAACCCCATTGGTAATGCAAGCAATGTGAAACTCAATGCTTGAAGTGGAAGATACTACAGTGCTCACTCTATATAGTGTGGATTTATTATTGATGTGGATCACCCACACTAATTTAAAGCAGAATATATTCAAGCCAAGTAAATGAAAGCAAAACTGAAGAAAATACATATTAAGATTATCAAGCTCTATGCATTTATATGCTACTGTTCAAAGGTACTAAAAGTAAAGGCCCAATTAAGCCCGGAAAGTCATGTGAAGCTCACTTAAGTCCTATTTTACTTTCTATGTCCCTTCACCATGATCAGTTCTTTTCTATTTTAGAATATACTTTTTCTTTTCATGTAAGAGTATCACACTGATACTCATTGATATCCATTGAGAGAGAGATTTGAGAGAAAAGACCACAACTGAATCCAGCGAAAAAGAATCGATGCTTTATTACGTTTGTACAAAGTGGAAGCACTTGACCACCATTACAGCGTACCATGTGGCACTCAAGGGCCTACAAAACGCAAGTTTATTCCAGACCAGTCCAACAGAGTGGAAGCGTTATGTACCAAACCTCAAAGAAAGAAGAAGAGCAGCAGCAAAATGTATGTACACGAGCTAAGACCTGCTCTCATGGATATTGTTAACCGACCTCGCCTTCACAACCTGTCCTTGTCAGCTGCTATCAATATCCATGCGACCTTGATGAGATTCAAGAGCTAAAAACCTGACTTAAAAAAAATATGCCTAAAAAACTAGCGAAGTTGCTGGATTTTTTTTTTCCCTTTTTTTCCCCTGACTTTTGATCTATGAACAAGTGAAATCTAGGGGTTGAGCTACATGTTTTACAAGATCTACTTGTCAAGTGTGTTGTTGATTGATTGGCTACCAATCAGGACTTATTCCTGGCAGTGATAACATTGTACAAATCAATGCTGAGCATTCCAATCTGTGGTGATCATTCACACCTGCACAATTGTACTTACCAGCTTATTGTTTGATACTTCACAAGGGGCGACAAAATCAACTCCCATTATGTGCACTCGACTCCAATTTGAAACATTAACCTTGAGCTGCACTTCGCTTCATTGGCACAAACACAATCGGTTTGTCCAGAGGCCTTTTCTTGCCGCTTGAAGTGGTAGCACATCCCTGAGCTGATGACAAGAGCGCGTTCACTACCTGCAAGATACACGAAGTAGGTACCACAATCAGGGATGCATTGCACATAATGATGAACATATGCTGAGACAAATTGAGGTCCACAAAATGTGCATTACAAAACATGCTCGGTGATTCAAGATGGTCCATCGTCTACAGGCAAACAAACTATCCGAAGTCCGGGTTTGAGATGTTCTCAAATCGTAAGATGGGACTTACCTTCGCTGCATTTGTTGGAAGTGCTTCAACGGACGGGGCTGCAGCGGTACACGAAAAGTGCGATGCTTGCACGAGATCACGTGGGAAGTGCGCATTACCGAAGTCAGAGCCCTTTAGCAAACTTACAAATTTGATTAGGTGCTGCTGATTGGCCGGATGTCCCATCTTGCGCCTGTAAACATGATTCAAATACCCCATGTTATATAAGTGATACGAAACACGATCCCACATAACGAAACAGAATGGCGTCAACATAATGTGACCATTTAATGAAGCGTGAGTGTACCAGAGTCCCCACGTAGACATCGAGGCGAAAACTTGTGGGCCTCCCAGCAAGGCCTCCAGGGATGCTTCTTGTTTAACTATCATACATCCTTTCACGGTCCCTTCTCGGACGCTTGCTAAGCGACAAAATTCATCTGGAGACCTGTCCACAGAGATCCACATTCGCGTTAAGCGAGTCCATGCCCAAGTGCACAACGTCGTACTTGACTTATTTCTATAACAGAGAAGAGTTGGTTAGACATGTCTTTCATCTAAGCTGTCACTTGAAGTCGAAAGGACAGAAAGACCTTCGAATGTTAAATACGGAACAAGTCATAAAAGGAATGTGAATATACCTCTTGCTGCTAGAGAAGCGGTTGTTGGCGACATGAACGCAAGTGAGGGCAAGCACTTGAAGCTGTACGTCATCCAAAATCTTGCCCTTCTCTCGGTGGTGGTTCCAGTACAAATCCAGGAGCTGGACGGCGAGGTAAAGTCCTGTAGGCCCTAATTTTATGTTCATCGCAGCCTGAACAAGAAACGGTGTATTTTTCATCAATATCTCGTATGGGAGTTTCCAAATATCGTTTAATACAAGTCAGATAACTATAGTATCAAGTTCTGTTCAAGGAGTATTTCAACCCTCCCAAGATTTTACCAACACACGTTCTCCAAGGACGGTCTAAGTACGAAATTCTAGATGAGAATCAAAGGGATCTCAAAGAAAGTACCTCTGCCATACGATGGATCAAGATAGTACGATTTTCAGATGCTTGGGCATTCTCCAGCTCAGCAAGAGACACCTCTGCGCCGGCATTGTAATTGCTCTCCGCATCGGAGTCTTCGTCGCCCGATCTCTTATCCACCGTGCTGGATGACTGCATCCCTCGGCCGTGGCTGTTGTCCGAATCCGAGGACTCCGTAGTTGAAGAACTAGGAGAACTCACTTCTGGGAGATGAACCTCTAGTGAGAGCGGATGCTGTTTGATGCGAAGGATGATTGAGGATGGTTTAGAATACAAATGCGAGCTGGAGTTGGGAGCCATCTTCTGTGAAGAGGCGTCCAAGCTTGCAAACTTGGAACGAGGCTTCCAAGCTTGCAAACTTGGAACTGTACAGGTTGAATATTTACCACTCGTCCCCTTATACAAGTCACACTGTGATGCACCGATGGAATGTTCAACGTCCGCCATTGTGCGATGAAGTACAGAAGGTGTTGAAGTCTTATTTACAGAATTGTTGAAACAACTCGAAATTTAGCTGCTCATGATCGCTGCAAAAAGTAAACTAGACAACGTTAGCATATAATCTAAAAACAACGAAGAAAAGGAGCTTCCCATGAGGATGTGCAGCATAATAGCGTTGACATTTAGCTTACAGGATACAGATGCTAAAGATTTTAATTACCCCCTACGCCAATGTCTGAATTCGGTACAAAGTATGAAGGGCAAATTTCTCAGCAAATCCTCAAGCTGCAGTATTTGATTCCTCTCATCCAATTGGGTTTCATTACGAAATGAATCAAAACTTGCTCATGTGTGATTACCAATGAGACCGTCCAACACTCAATTACGCAGGCTAAGAATCTGAGGTTGCTGAGAAGACATCGAAAAACGTTCGGACGGAAGTAAGTTCTCTCTTGCGAGGAAATGCCCTTAACCCAACTGGAAATAGAAATGCTAATTTTCAACTCAGGAATACCATCGTCACGAAATTGAATGTTACTCGATCCTAAAGTCGGCGTACGGCGATGCCTCTGCTGGTAATTACGTTCAGATATTCTTTCAGGGCAGCGGCGCTCGAATGAGCATGTATGTGTAACCTCAACCAAAAGTACAACATTAATTGTAAATTAATTTCCAAAATGCAAAATTAAACTATGTATTATTATTTAAATCAAAATCATTAAAATAGATGGACTACCGAAGGATGTCTCATACCTGACGGCAGCTTCACGGGTGTCAGCTGCATAGTCTCCCTGCCTCTCTCTACCTTACGAGCTACCGCATCGTCAACCGAACTTGTGCACTTCTCTTCAGGAACTGCAGCACAGCCAAAAAAACCGACGTCAAACGAGTGCATCGTGGAGGACAAAACCGAAGAGCTTATGAAATCGGAAGAACCCGTGACTATTACAACCTCACAAAAATAATTCACCCGCAAACATGAGCGCACTACTATCTTGCAGGCGAGCTACAACACGAGCGACGAGACATACGGATATATGCGCCTACGACGGCTGATGGCCAGAAAATCCGAGCTATCGCCGTTTAAGGTTAACAGATTACGGCACGATTACATGCTCTGTATCTACACCAGAAGCTTGAGACTGAAGGACGGAAACGACAAGTGAAAACCTGGAGGATAAGGGATTCTACAGATCACCCTGTATGTACAATACGCCTTTATGACTACGGCCGCGAAACAGAACATTAAGTACTGGAAGACTAAGTGCACGGCAGTACCAAATCCACCGTTGAGGAAAAAACAACCCGCGGACGGTGGACACTCGTGAAGAAGACACCAGAACTGAACAACTCTGCTAGTTCGCTCCAAGAGCACAACTGTGCGTGCGTATATCCACTCCCACAAATTTTACGAACCTGGACACAACAAGAGGAAAAATCCACTTCAAGAGCCTACTCCCCGAATCTGCACACGATGACTCTCCTCTCTCAATCCAGTACGCTTCAATATCACTTGCTTCCTCTAAACTCGAGACTTAAAAAACACACGCAACCAGCAACGTTTCACTACCAACGATGCCGAAAACCAGGTAAAACGACGCAAAGGGCGCACACTGTACCACGAGACTTCCATTGCCTTACCAAATTTAGAATTGGACACACTGACGCTTTTGTGACTAGATTGTACTCAACTTCACTCCACTCTCTACAGAAGCGCTCGACAAAAACGAATGCAACAGCGAACAGCTAAACCAGCAATTAACCAACACTTCCACGCGCCACAACCGAGGCTCTCCACAACACCGAAAGCAGAAGCGTCTTCCGTCTCCCTCCCTACCTCCCTACCTCTACCTTCCAATTGAAGCCACGCACCAACTCAGCAATGCATTCCCTCACTCACACGCAAGCCAAAAAAGCAACACTCCACCTGCACGATCCCTTGCAATTTCTCCCGCGCACCTCTCCTCTTCACAAACTAAACACCGCACACGAATTCCACCCAATCCCTCGCCCGCGCCTCACATTCCCCTCCCCCGGCCAATCCAACCTAAAAAACCTACACTACAACACGCTCCCGCTCAATGTACTCCCGTCCCGAACGCAGAAAATGAGCTCCCTACCGTACACGCCACAATCGCGATCACCACCTCCCGCGCCACGATCGCCACCTCCAAGGTAGCACAGCCACTATTCCCACGAATCGCGAGAACACACCGATACCAGGAAGTGAAATTCGCACTCGCCGCGTTCCAAGCTACCGCACTCTCTTTCTCTCTCTCTCTCTCTCTCTCGCAAAACACACCTACAATTGGAATGCGAAAGCGCTCTGGTTCTCTCTACTACGCTCTGATATGAGTTCTGTGCTCTCCTCTGTTTTTCCCCTCACGAGGTGCGAGACGAAGTTCCCGCCGCTCCCATGAAACGTTCCACGTTCCTTGAAGTTCCCCGTGCGCGTTCTCCATGACCTTTTTGGTTCCCTACGGTGCCCTAAGTGCGTGCGACCCCGACGGGTCGGTTGATAGCATCCGGGTATCAACCTTGAGTGGATCTTCGGGGAACCAGGAATATTATTTTTATCTGCTTCGTGACCTAAAACCTCGACGCCTTTGTAGTTACCATGACCTAGACCGTCGTAATCTACCAAATACAAGATGCGGTAAAGAGATCTACCCATGACATAGATGACGGTTTTCGGATCAAGATACCGGTATACGATAACGTTTGGGTATCCGTACCGTATCAGAATACCGTTGGTGGTTCGACTGAAGCCCGGATTGAGTTATTCCCTGATATCAATTCCAGAATGTGAAGAATATTATTTTGAGTTTATTCGGCTCTAGACCCTTAATATGCAGCACCTGAAGTATTCTTCTTAGAGATGCGGACCTAAAACAGGCACAGAACCTACAACCGCTTCTATCTTTGAGCGGCGTACACTTGTTTTCCTAAAATCCATGACAAACGTGGACAATGTTGCTTGGCCAGTATCTTATTTACCTTTTTACTTTTTACTGGACATACAAAATCCAGTATCGGGATTGTAACAGGAATCGGATCCCTAAAGTTACCGTACTTTGTCCTGCCAAGGGTTCCTTTTTTATCAGCCAAAGCCTTTATTTGCATCTACTTTTAGTTTCTATTTTGTCTATTTTGGAGAAACAAGCAGTTTGCTACCAATCATTTTTTTTGGCAGAACCGAGATTTTACAGTTTTTTTTTTGTGGGAGGAGTATTTCAAGAGAAGCGACTGGACTTTGTGAAAAATTAGAAATTAGAAATTCAGTTAATGGTCAGAGAATGTGGTCATTGAGGGAGCACAGAAATGGCTATTCTTATTGTAGGGGCAGACTTTTCGGAATGCTTTTCTAGTGTATTTTGTTTTTGGTTTCTTGGTCCGGATGCAGCCCATCTTGAAGGAAAATCATTAATGTCGGCAAAATAATTAACTGGTTCGTTAAACTTATGAAGAAACCCTAAATTGATCATGTCACAAATTGGACTTCTTGTTATCCCAACAAAGTTTGTTCAAAAAATAGAGTTTCCTAAAAGTACTAGGTATGGCGACCCGGGATTAGATAATGTATCCTGGATTTGAGTAGTTGCCCTGAATGTGGAGTGCCGAAATTGAGGAACCAAAAAGGTTGGGTGACCAAGGGATGAATTTAGAGTGCAAATAATGAATGGAGGAGGCTATATGGGGTTGTACAAATCATGCACATGTGCATGTGGGGCCTAGGTGGAGCTTGTGGATATTGTAGTACTATTCAAGGAATGTCAGCCTATGGTCCAGGAAATACGCAAGGTGAGATTTGTAACTCTCCAAAAATTTCCACTTGTAGATCTCATATTGAGTTTGTATTTAGAAAAAGACACAGTATCCGCACAACCTACTGCATCCTCTCTTATTGCCTGACACAAGCCAGCCACCCTGTAAAAACACGGCTTTCAAGAAAACTCTAACATCTAATATACCATACCTAGTGGTCACTTTCAACACCTCTCTGTCAAAGGAATTATTTTCTTTGACGGAGTGATTCGGATGCAATGGGTATCACCTATGTATTACATGGATATCACTCAGGCATTATACGGGTAGCAACTTGACATTACATGGATAATCACCAAGGACAAAAATTTATATTTTCCAAAATATTGGACAACTCTTGATTTTGAATTAATTATGTAACAAAGCATTCACGGCATAGGGCGTTTGAGTTTCCCTGAAAGTAAAGGGAGGAGACCCCGCATGTTACCCCGAAACTTATGGTCTTATGTAACTCAGACCACATGCACATGGTGACTTGGCTTGGGTAAGGTGTAGGGGAACCACCGGTCAACTTTTTGAGAACTTGGGATACTATGGGGGAGCTTTAGCTTGCATTGTGTAGGGCCTAAGAGCATTGATTGTCAATACTACTCATGCATTTTACTGGTGTAGAAAAGGGAGTATGAATAATCTAACAATTTATTTTGGTGCAAATTTTGGTGCATTTAGAAAAAATCTAATATAACCACATACTACTTCAAATATTAGAACTTAAAGATAAGACATTTGGTATGTGTAAAAAAATTCACTTGGAGGACTCAAGAAAGGGGAATTTTTGGTGTTCCTACTCTGAAAACTCCTTCTCTTTAATACAAATGCATCTAGTGCACCAAGGAGCTCTCCTTTCCCTTGGTGCTCCAAGAGCGGTTTTTTCCTAATGGCATAATTTGCTTTTGAAATCCTCCAAAATTATCTCTATGACATCATAAAAAGTGTGGATGTTTTTGTGATTGATTTAATCCGTAAACTGCAATTTGGTGATGTGTGTTAAACTTTGTTTCATCACACAAAATAGTGTTCTCACCAACATCAGTAGTAGTTACTAAATATAGTCGGCCCTCTTTGAATGTTACTTCTCTATAAGTTATAACTACATATGTGTTATGGAAAATTTTGACGATCTTTATAACTTTACACTATTGAGTTTTATGACATGTGTTGCTCCGTACTTCACTGATTTTACTTCTACAAGAGTTAAAGTTGGAAAATTAGAGAAATTATAAGGCAATAGACACAAACATTGGTAGTAAAACGTAGTACAAGGTATGGTTGGGTAAAATGGAGTTTAGGATATAGGGTGACTATTTTGGATGAGAATGGTATGGTGGATGAAAACATTGGATAAAATTGGATGAAAACTAATAGATGTTAATATCTATAAGTGTTACTGTGTTTTCCGCTCTTGACTAGTAACATCTAAAGAGAATTGACCGTAATATGTAAAATCAAGCTTGGGAAATATTTAGTTACAAAAATAGTATCACCAAGCATTCATCATGGTAACCTACTCTTCACATGTGCACCTAAACTAAGGAAGGATAATCCAAAAACTATTGTGGATCCAATATTGCTAAATTTGGTATCTTATTGATTTTGAGTGTAAAAAAATAGATTGTAGTCACCCCTTTATTAAACCATTAACTAATACATATGTCAAGTGAGGAAAACTTACATTTCCTTTCCCCAAAATCTAGAGAGGGTATGGAAAATAAGAGCATTAGATGACTACACCAACTATGGTATTTAATATTGCCTATACCAAATACAAATGCAAACACCAAATGTTAATTGAAGCGTAGATGCGATCAACACTATGTACAAATTTATCATTGTTTGTCACCTTCAATAATTTTTTAGAGTAGATAAATAGTTACATGTGTACATTTAGTGTAAGGTTTATCCACCAGTAGCTCAACTTGAGATATATCTAGCTATTTACCCAAGTGCATAACACACTTTAATCCCTACAGGATAGAGCTTATGATTGTGGCATCAATCCCAATTGCTATTCTACTGTGTGCTCTAATATTTCATCGAACTACAAGTGATTATTTTATTTTTATTTTAATAGATGAGATGTCATGTCTTGTATAAGTCTTGATAATTCACAATTTTTTGTGAAAATTTGAAATTATTGTAATGTTTTGAAGAAAAAGTGAAAAAATTCACATCAAATACAAAGTATGCTTAATTGTTTTGGAAATTTAACCAAAGGTACACATTTTAATGCCAATACTTGAGGTGTACATGAAACTTCTATCTTAAGCTAAGATCAAAATATCAATTAACCATGGTTATATGCCAAAAGTTCAAATTGAAACAACTTATTCAATTTAATGTATTTCTCAAATTTTGAAATTGGAATAGAAACTATCATAAGCTTCATTGATTAGATTGAAAAAAAATTTAAAATCATTTGAGCGATTAAAATTTATATTTAGACCCAAAGCTAGAAGTTTGTAAATTTGCTACAAAAGAGCCATATCACTAACATTTTCTTCTTTAGATAAACATGATTACTTGAATGAGGCAAATTTCATCATTATGTAATGCTTACAAATTCAATGAACCTTCCAAAAAGAATTGGATGAAAAATGATCCTTTACGCTGATTATCATCCTCAAATTCATTCAAGAGGCGACTTTTTGGCTGCTCCATCTTTTAGAGGTCCAACTTCAACTTGTCTACATTTAGAGTGAGGTAGGAAAATAGCGAATGCCAGTCCACACCTAATACCGTAGGTTTTGGGTCCTCCTACCTTCACCCGATGACGCCAAGATGGTTGTTTTTACGTTGATTTGGGTATGTTTTTTATGGGATCTCCTCCTATGTAAATTGAATGCCCTTTTTTGTTAATTGGAAATGACGCCAAGATGGTTGTTTTTACATTGATTTGGGTATGTTTTAGATGGGATCTCCTCCTCTAAAAATTGAATGCCCTTTCTGTTAATTGGAATGTGTATGACAATAGTGGATATCTTTCTCAAATGGAGCAATTCCCAAGCAAGCATTGGAGAGCTACAATGATTTCTGTGAAGTGGGGTCAACAAGAAATGTACTCACTAGGTAGATGCTACTCTGCAATGTCTACTAGTTGTTGGACATGATCTATCACACTTGTGGATTCTCCCAATCCTTGTGAAGACCTCCCGGCGTTAAAGGGTTAAAGAGTGCAACACTAAACGCCATATTCACTGTAGCCTCAATTGATGCAACATTCCAGGTCAGGATGAGTCATCATCAAAGGTTTGGATCAACCCAGACGAAGAAATTCTGTTCACACCACTCAACAAATTTGCTGTAGAAAGAATGTTGAAAATACAGCACTGACCATACAGCACTTTATCACGGAAAGGTGGAATCTTTTGTAAATCAATAAACCCTTGTTCCATCATTTATCTAGGAATGTAATGCCATGTGCAAGTCAATAATTCAGGAGCAGTGCTGCAGAGGTTCGGTTTTGGCCTCTCCTACGTTAACCCTTATCCCTTAACCCCTAAATTTCTTTGACAATTTCGCACCAAAAACACTTCAAAATTGCTTGTTTTAGTGCGATGAGTAAGGATGAAACAAAAACTTTTACTTCTATCATAAACTGTGGGATATCAACCAAGATTTATTAAGTAACTTACAATGAAAATTTCATAAAGTTTGTCTGCACGGATTTTAATATTATAGTGTTTGAAGTAGAGAAAAGGGTCCATTTTCCTCCCTGCGTTTCATGAATCAGCAAACTTTGACTTTAATTAGTGTCAAATTTTTGCACTACACAAGGTCTAAATTCATTTCCATCATGTTAAGCATGAATTTAGTTCCTTGAACTCCAATTTTAAGAGGTAGAAAAAGGGTGTAGCATATTCAAAAAAATTGTGCTAGGAGTGGAGGTTCAAAAGTTGTCAATTTGTGTTACATTTTTTCGTGAATTTAGTATGTTTTAGAATGAGAATCCGAATGGTCAATAAGAAGGTTTACACCACATAATGCTGCGGAAAAAATAAAAAGTTAAAAATATGATGATCTCAAAGTTTTATGTGAAGAAGAAGAAGTTTTTTTGGGACCTTGCCCAACAATGTGTGATGATGTGTGAAAAATGTTTGACTTGGATTTATATGCTTTTTTTCACTAAAGACAAGAGATTTTTTTTGACAAAATGAAAGGAGAAAATATTACTTGCAAGTATTGAAAATATCACATTCAATAGAGTGTCCTAGCAAAAGTTTATGGAGTTGCCCAACGTACCCGCTCTCCCCATTTGAACTTCAAAACCCTATAACTTTTTCATTAAATGTCGGATTTAGGAAAAAATTGGACTCACACAAAGCTTTTAGTAATGTCCATCTACATTAAAAATATTAAAGATTTTTTTAATTAAATTACACCATAAGAACCTGCCCGAACCTTCTAGAGTCCCCCGAGGAGACTCTTGGAGATTTAGGGGTTAAACGTCAGTCGGGAACCGTATATACATGATTATATTTACACTCTAGAATATAGAAAATGTGTTAAAATTTACAAGACTTACACCTTTGGGTCGAAGAATCTTCAACTAACATCTTTCATTTCGGAGTTATTTCAATATCTGAACCTTATCATGTTCAAATACAACACCGTACATGTAGAATACGGTGGCCACCAACGGCACCTTTTGACGTTTAAGGGTTAAAGGTCAGTGGGGGACCATATATACGGTCACGTGATTTATTATTAACATACAAAATATGTAATAAAATTTAGCAAGACATACACCTTTGGATTTAGGATTCTTCAACTAACATCTTTTATTTGGAGGTCATCTCAATATCTGAACCACATCATGCTCAAATAGGACACCATACATGTAGAATACACAACCATTTTGCAACTTCTCAAGCATGTTGTAGGTGCAATAATGATCTAAATTCAAATTGCCATGTGTCAATACATCCATCTCAATACAAATAGAAGCTTTTGTAAGTATCGTATACATCAATTCTTATTCCTTATATACCAAATACACAAAAAAACATCATGTTGCAACCCAAATGTGGTCCCAAATGTGGTTTCTCACAGGATCTATGTATTTTGGTGGTGCAAGCTTCTTTGAGGAGGTGGGCGCTTGTCTTAATGGCATCCTCTCATTTTTTTGGCCCTCTTCTTTTAGGAGGTCCATTGATTTTTAAAATAATTTTGGGGGTAAATCTAGGGCTTGCAACCCCAAATTACGTTTGGAGATCCCCATCTGCTTTAAATAGGCCCCCCATAAAAATAATAAAAATAGAAGCCAAGATTTTACCTCCCCTTCAAAAGCGTGTACCACCAAATTATAGAGATCCCTTCTTAGACTTTTTAGGGTTAAAAGGTTAGTAGCTTAAACAACTATGTTGTTGGCTTGAAATGGGATGTATGTTATAGAGGTTGACCTATAATTTGAATGTAATACCAAGTGGAAGCCAAGCAACCACAATTCTAAGGTACGCCCCAATATGGCACCTCAATATGTGTAATGTGAGGTATGTGCAACAATTTTAGATAAATCGATTACGGCTTACATTAAATGTTTGCCAAATCTTCATGGCACGTATTTGAAGGATTGTTGGGTATTTCAAGCTAATGTTAAAGAATGCTTTGAAAGTTAAGACCCATGAGAAGTGTCTAGAGTCCTCAAGAGGGGACAATAGTCCTATTTCACTAACCTATGTCTTGTGGATATGAGTTTAATGGAGGGAACAAACAAGCTCTCTTTTCACGTTGGTCTCCTTTAGAAATTGAAATTCATCTATCTCTCTCTTTAGACCTATGCTTGTTCTAAGAAATTCCTTCATAATTCTCCACTCTAGATTACATGTTTCCCTCATCACTATCCTTTCTGCATCAATTGTAGAGCATTTAAAGATCTCTGTAAAACATGGCGACGAATGGCAAGGAGGGTGGGCCAGGGTTGGCCTCATTTTTCTAGCAATTTTGGGAGTCTTAAAGTTTTGGGAGTCTTTTAAATTTTAAATTCTTCAACTAACATCTTTTAAATTTTGGAAGTCTTAAAGTTTTTTGGATTTTTTTGCTAAATTTGGGGCATGCGACCCCAAATTACTCCTTGAAAGCTCCACCTTGATCTAAATAGGGCCCCTCTCCAAAGCAAAAATCGGGGCGAGGTTTTGTCCATTCTCCGTGCCATCCGTCACTTTGATTTAAACCTATAAGGCCAATCGAGCATGTATGGGTCATTTTGGGACAAAAACCTTTGTAGAAAGCGCTTCAGGCCACCTCAAAGGAAAAAATAGACCATTACTTGAGCTGAAGGAAGATGGGCATTAGTTGAAACCATCGCGACCACAATCAGTGTGAGGATGGGCGAGCTACAGTGATTTTGGTGGAACAAGTTCATAGATTTTTGTGCTAAAATGTACCCATTGGGTAGATGTCATTATGCATCTATAACACTTGTAGATCTCACAAGCTAAAAAAGCTCATTGGCCTTAATCTTTAAAGGACCATTTGTACTTGTGGGGTACAAATCAATTTTGGATAGGTTCCTAAAAATCCATTTTTGAAGACAATTTTTTGAAATTTTTAGTGAGAATAGAAATACGAGTTATTTTTGCGGGTATTATTTCCTTCTTTTGGGACTTGTAGGGAAAATTTTATGGTGCTTCAAACTTAAGAAGGATGTTCATTTTTGCAACTGGGCAGGGTACTATAGAGATGAATAGTGCTACAGTAGAGTTGACAATTGCACTTTTTTATGTGGGTAGTAGTGAAGAAAAGTTTGTGGCAACCTTCATTGTTTTCACTTTAACCCCTAAAGGACCACGACCTATTTCGCTCTAAAACCAGTCCAAAACTGCCACAGTCAAAAAGAGAAATGAAAATCACATTTTAAAGTGAATTTTTTATTTTCAACCATAAGATCTTAAAATAGACTTCCATATGAACATGCCATCAAATTTTGGTTGCAATCCACCGCACTAAGTGATAGATTTTAGTGTTTAAAGTCAAAACAATGGTTTATTTTCTTCCCTGCGTTGAGTAGATCAGCTTACTTTGACTTCATTTTGTATCAAATTTTTGCATTGTACAAGGTCTAAAGCTCTTACCATTGTCTTAAGCATGATGTTATTTCCAAACACACCAATTTTTAGAGGTAAAAAAGGGGTGTAGCATATTCCAATCAAGTGTGCAAGGAGTGGAGGTTCAAAAACTGCCATTTCACGTTTTATTTTTTTGTGAACTACGCATGTATTTAAATGATAATCCAAACGGTCAATAAGAAGGTTTTCACCACATATTGTTGTTGAAAAAATAAAAAATAAAAAATATGAAGATCTCTAGGTTTTATGCAGAAAAGATGAATTTTTTTCCCCCGTTGCCCGACAATGTGTGAAAATGTTTGACTTGGAATAAAATGCCTTTTTACACTAAAGACAAGATTTTTTTTGGAAAAATTCTAAAGAAGGAAATATTCTTTATGTGTGTGAAAAATCTCAATGTCAATAGAAACTTTTGCCACAATTTTTGGAGGTGCCCGGAGTCCCCACTTTTGGCTTAAGTGGTACTAACTTTCAAACCACAAATCCAAAAATAAAAAAATAAAAAATCTCCACAAAGCTCTTATCAGATCCGATCTTGAAAAAAAATCAATTAAAAAGGACTTTTTTTTGAATTGTAGGTACATGCCCAAAATCCAAAATGACCCCGGGGGGACGTTTGGTTCTTTAGGGGTTAAAACGCATAGAAATTAAGGATTTTACCTTTTTGAAAAAACATTTTTCTATTTTTGGAATAAGTCACGATGATTCTATTGACCATTTGGATTTAGATCCAACAATTATTTCTCTAGTTAATAAATAAAATTGCTTTCCTAAGTAAAGGCCCACTTTCTATTCCCTTAGTTGTTGCAGGTTCATTTTTCTTCTTGTGAACACCTCCATTACTTGTGATTTTTGGCGTGCAATTATCTAACACAAGGTAGAACATAGATCCATTGAGCTTATGCAATATGTAGTGGGAAAATATGCCATTATCTTGAGTCAAAGTACGCTAGCCCTGCCCGGGCTCAGTGGAAAAAAACAAAATTTCACTCTTCAAATGCATGTATCTTACAATCCGCATGGTCAACATTTAAGATTTTTTTTGGGTGTTTGCTTTTAGCAATTAGCTTGAAGATTCTACAATTGAGAATAGTAAATGGATGTTTTAATTAGTCTAATATTATCTCATGTCAAAGTGGCAGTTTTGGGGTGATTTTGGTGAAGCACAAACCAGGTCCTTTAGGGGTTAAAGGATTAACCCCTAAAGTCGAAAGCCCTCAAAACTGCCAAAAACCCTCAAAACTGCCCTCTTTCAATGCAAGGTGAAATTTTTAAACTTTTGACAAATTTTTGAGTAAGTAACCGTAAGATCTAGTACCTAACTTGTACATGTACATGCATACCGAATCTTAGATTCAAATTCCTCACCATTTGTGAGATCGTAATGTTCAAAGTTGAAAAAAAAGTTTTTTTCCTTGTTGTAGAATGGAAAACTAATGTTTTGGGGGCCAAAAAAACCAATTTCGAAAGGAAATTTGACATGAGTCTCTTCAAATTCTTGTTCCTATGTGAGTAAGGAATATGTCCATGTAATTTTTACCCTCATAGGACCTATAAAACCTAAAGAAATGCTTAATTTTTCACTTGGAGGTATGCTGAAATACAAATACAAATGCCCATTTTCAACAATTAAAAAGGCATGTAAAAAAGTATCGGATTAAAAATCCAAACGGTGAGATCATGCTTTACTACCTCTTTTACATGTACGAAAAACACAATTCGAAAAAAAGTAAAATCTCAATTTTTGGTGAATTTTTGAAGTTACTGCGATCTAATTGATTTTGGGCAGATGTTGAGAATAAATGAGCATATACCGCAAGTTTTTGGCAGATTTCAGCATGCCCTAACAGTGTTTTCAAACTTTGACCGTGAATATCTCTTAAAGTATGACGAATTTTGAAGCATGAATGGTGTCGTTTTAAAGGTATTGGAAAACTCTACTACCTTCCAAAATTGTAACTTCAAAATTGTAACTTCATACGATCTAAATTTAGTAACTGAGAGCCTGACCAGAGTCAGATCGACCACATTCTGGTCGATTTCGACTTTAGGGGTTAAAGAGATCCAGCATTCAGCATTACACTAACTTATCTCTTTTTCTCAGGGCGGAATACATGTGAGCCTGTGAACATAGATGAGACAATATTGGAAAGACAAGATTGACTTGACTCAAGTCAGGCTTGACCACGACCACATGTTCTACACATTTTTTGTTTCAATTTAAAAATCAGTCCTTTTCACTTTCTCGTACATGACATTCAACATATCAATAAAGCCCTCCATTTGTGTTAAAAAAAAAAAGAAAAAAAAAAAGAAAAAAGAAAAAAGAACATATCAATAAACTTATTCCATACTCATGGTGAGGCATCTAACGTTTTGTTCTCACTATTCTACTTCTTCAGAAGGACAAAGATTTGTAGAAAGGAGTAGGGTGTAGTGGGTTGATGTGCCAGAATAATGAATTGTCTACCTTTCAGAATTTTGTTATTGTTAAATAACTGATTTGTTTCTGTAGCGCACTTAACCCTTTAACCCCTAAATTTCCAAGAGCCCCTTTGGGGACTCTAGAAGGTTTGGGCAGGTTCTTGTGGTGTCAATTTACAAAATTTTAAAAAATATATACTATAGATAGACATTACTAAAATCTTTGTGCGTGTTCAATTATTTCTTAAATCTGACATTTCATGAAAAAGTTATAGGGTTTTGAAGTTCAAATTGGGAGAGTGGGCATGTTGGGCAACTCCAATTGTTTTTGCTAGGACACTCTATTGAATGTGAGATTTTCAATACTAGCAAATAATATTATTTCCTTTCCTATCGCCAAAAAATCTATTCGTCTTTAGTGAAAAAAGCATATTAATCCAAGTAGAACATTTTCACATGTTGTTGGGCACGATACCAAAAAAACTTCTTCTTTTCCACATTAAACTCAGAGATCTTCTTATTTTTCACTTTTTATTTTTTCCACAACATTATGTCGTGTGAACCTTTGCATGGACTGTTCAGATTATCAATCTAAAACATATTAAGTTCACAAAAACATATAACGTGAATTGGCAATTTTTGAACTTACACAACTTGCACAATTTTTTGAATATGCTACACCCCTCCTCTACCTTTAAAGATTGGTGTTCAAGGAACTAGTATCATCCTCAACATGATGAAGATGAATTTAGACCTTGTGTAGTGCAAAAATTTGACACCAAGCAAATTCAAAGTCTCCTCATTCACTTAACTTAGGGAAGAAAATGAGCCCTTAACTCTACTTCAAACACAATGATCTTACAATCTGTGCGGTAAAACAAAACCCTAAACAATTTGAAATCTTGTGAGTATGTTATTTAATAAGTTTTAATTGGAACCTACGGTTTGAAATAGAAATAAAAGTTTCAAGTTTCTTCCTTACTTATTGCACTAAAACCAACAGTTTTGAAATGTTTTTGGTGTGAAATTGTCAAAGAAATTTAGGAGTTAAGGCTCAATGTCCATTTTTGGGTTGCTTTGACACGATAACCTCAATAGAAAATGCTACATGCCACCTTCATGAAAAATATCTACTGTGACATAAAGGTGGAGAGAGATAGGCATCTATCGAGATCGGCGCCACGAAAACCGGTGTAAGCATTGGCAAGTTATATTGATTTCTGTGGAGTGAGGTTGCCATGAAATGTACCATGTATGTAGATATTGTGAAACATGACATATTAAACTCGTAGATTTTCGCTCGCCGGGAAAGCTCATTGGTCTTAAAGTCCTTTAACTCCTAAAAGACCAAAACTATGTTTCATCAAAACCACCCCAAAACACTCTCTCTACGATGAGACATTGCAAGACTAATTTAACCCCTAAAGGACCAAGTGTCATAAAATGGCAATTTGAAAGTTTGGTCAGGTTCCTATCGTGTCAATTTCTAACATTCCTCTTTGAATTTTTTCTTGTAGATGCACATTACTAAAACCTCATTGGGAATTTTTTTCCCCCCTAAACCCAACATTTATTGAAAAAGTTATAGACTTTGGAATTTCAAACAGGGAGAGCGGGCAAGTCGGACACCTCATAAAACTTTTGCTAGGACACTCTATTGAATGTGAGATTATCAATGCTAGCATACGATATTATTTCCTTTCATACTGTCAAGAATAGGTTCTTGTCTGTAGTAAAAAATAGCATGTTAACCCAAGTCAAACATTTTCACATAGTATCACACATAGTCAGGCAGGGTAACAAAAAACTTCTTCCTTTCGACAAAATACTTAGAGATCTTCATTTAAAAAAAAATAAAAATTCCCGCAACAATATGTGGTGTAAACCTTCTTATCGACTATTTGGATTGTCAATCTAAAACAAAGTTCATAAAAAATTAAAATATGAATTGGCAATTTTTGAACCTTCACTCCTTGCACGTTTGTTTTGAATATGCTACATCCTTCTTCTACCTCTAAAAATAGGTGTACTAGAAACTAACATCATGCTTAACAAAATGGTATTGGAATCAGACCTTGAATATTGCAAAAATTTGACACCAAGTGAAGTCAGAGTTTGCTGATCCACTCAACGCAAGGAAGAAATGAACCGTTTTTTCTACTTCAATCACTCTAATTTTTCAATCCATGAGGTCAAAGCTTATGAAATTTTGTGAGGACGTCACTTAATAAGTCTTAATTTAGATCCTATAGTTAGAAGTAGGAATAATAGTTGTCCTCCTTACTCATTGCACTAAAACAAGCAAATTTGAAGTGCTTTTGGTGTAAAAATGCCTTGGGCCTTTAGGGGTCAAACTTGTTTTACTATATTCAACCGTAGGATCTTCAACTACACTACTACAAGACCACACTCCAAAACTTTCGTAAACTTTGACCACATGAATTGTAAGGGGCGGTTTACACTACGGACCAAGAACTCGTCCCATGACCCTCTTAAATTTGTGATTAGCTCCATCAACTCGTCCCGGGATGACTTGGGTTTACATTAGGAGGAAAAAAGAAAAGTGACCAAAGGAGTTGAGGTCCTCAAAGGCCTAGAAATAGGCCTAATGGATAATGTTGGAGGGTCCCCCGAAATTTGCGGTGAGAGAGGCTAAATAGGTTCTCTCGTTGCTGAAACGAGGGGACCATGGGCCTGAAATGCAGTTTTATTATTATTTAAGTCGTTTTTGTTTTGTTTTGTTTTGTTTTGTTTTGGGAAGGGGGCCCAACGTTACTGTAGATACAATGGCGGCCACCCTTTTTGTCTTTTTGGCTTGTTTTATTTTTTTTGTTATTTTAGGAAATACTGCCCTTTTTAGGCATTCATTAAAAAAATCAGCACGCCCACTTTTTAGTACATGGTCATTCCTCCCGGTCCAAGTTCGGTTTACACTTAGTGAGAGGCCCAAGGGCTTTAAAAATGACATTTTTATGAAGTGTGACCATGGAAGTGTGACCATGAAGTGTGACCATGGAATTAATCCATTTTCCTTGGTCACCTATAGTGTAAACCGCCCCTAAGATACATGCATTTGAAGAGTGCAAAATTGTTTCTTTCAACCTTGCCCGACCAGGGCCTACGTACTTTGACACAAGATAATGGCATATTTTTCCACTATATACTGCCTAAACTCAACCGAACTATGTTCTTCATTGTGTTAAGTCATTGCAAGCCAAAAATCACAAGTATTGGAGGTGTTTAGGATAAGAAAAACAAATTTGCAATGACTAGGGGTGGCTCTTTACTAGGAAAGCAATTTTATTTATTAAATAGAGAAATAATTGTTGGATCTAAAACCCAAAAAATAGATAGATTTATTATGACTAATTCTAACAATTAAAAAAACCTATTTAAAAAAAATAGAATCCTTGATTTCTATGGATTTTGAAGTGAAAAAATGAAGGTTGCCAAGAACTTCCCTTCACTTCTACCCGCCTCAATAAAGTGCAATAGTCAACTCCACAATACTACAATTCATCTCTACAATATCCTGTCCAACTGCCTCAAAGTTGGGCTTTTTCACTCTAAACCAAAGGTAATTGGTGCAAAGTTGTCCTTAGAGAGTTGTTCTAAATACCCATGCATAATAGAGATATCCGCATAGTAGTTGGAGTTTTGGTTGTTTGATTAACCCTTAACCGCCTAGGAATGTTTTAGGAAAAACCAAGATTTCTGCTGATTCTTTCTTTGAACTGGATTTGATGGAAATATAATGCCAAATATTAGTATCTAACCTTACAAAATTGAATTTAATCCATGACCTCAACTTTGGGGAAATTTTGCACAACATCCAACTGTTGATGGAATAGATTATTGTTAAGCGCAGAACCAGGATTAGCAGACCCGAGTAGTATTTTTCATTTTTGAATCCGGTTGAGTTTTTGGGCTCTCCAATGGATGAACCTGACCAGGCGGATGATTTCCTTCCTGGGCAATTTTTCATCCACTGGGCTGGTTGGATGAAACCTGGCCATGCGCATGATTTCTGCCCTGACTAGTTTCATCCGTCAGTTGGATGAACCTGGGCATCTAGATGACTTTCATCCAACCCAATGTTCATCCGCCAGATGACTTCAGTTAGGGTTTGGTGCACATGGAGGGAGAGCTTGGAAGCTCTCTCTCTCTCTCTCACACTTGGAACTTGGAGTTAGAGCTTAGACAATTAGGGTTTGAGGAGTTTTAGAGGTTTTTGAGGTCACATTGAGTTGGAGAGACTTTGCCATGTAAAAACTATGACCTAGCCAATAAAACCCGACGTGATTTGAGGTTTTGTGAGGAGTTTTGAGCAAACCAGGGTTTCATTAGGGTTTCTAGGGTTTATGTGAAAGTGAGTTTGTAGGTCAACCTCCCTTTAACATTGGCGACCATGTACAAGTACGAATCATGTGGCTCTTGCTACACGGAGGCAACTACGGTTTGAAGCTTTGAGATCTAGATCTAGGGTTTTAAGCTTGTTTTTGAAAATATTGGATGTTTTTTGATTTGCATCTTAGGTTTCAAGTGCTTCCATGCACATTGCACTACTAGGTTTTTTGGGTTTTTGAAAAAACACTAACACTTGTATTTTTTAAGAAAATGCAAAATTAGGGCTTCTGGACGTCTTGGAGCTGGAAGCCAGGAGTTCCGGACCAGTCCTGGTAGCAGTCCAGCCCATCCACAATGCCTAGGAGCAAGAGGCGGCGGTAACCAGGAGTTGGAGCAAGCCAAGCAGCAGCTCCTCAGAAGCCGGCCAGGGTCGGCATCAAACAACACATCTCTAGGGAAGTTTTCACCCTTCTCATTTCAAAATTTTCATTTTTAAATTTTTGCTCCCGGTCACACCTTTGTCATTTGTATGGACGTTTAGCAGAACTTTCTTCACATTTAGCGAACTTTTCTAGAAGTTTAGAGGTAGTTTAGGAGCCAATTTTAGTGGCAGTTTTAGCCTATTCAATAGCGGTTATTGCTGGACTACCCCAGACATCCTAGCGCTTCCGGAGACCCGGAGACCTTTCAGCTGCAGCCGGTTCGGAGTCCCAACCCGGCCATCCGATCATTTCTAGCGACACCCGGAGACCAGGAGGCTTTGAGCTGAAGTCAACCCGGAGTTCCAACCCGGCCGTCCGATCACTTCCGGCAACACCCGGAGACCTGGAGGCTTGTCAGCTCCACCTCAACCTGGAGGTTCCCGACCGGCAACCCGAACACGTTCAATGAACAATGGAGACCCGGCCGTCTTCCAGCTGCAGCCAACACCGACGTACCACCCGGACCAGGGGACTGTTCTATTCTAGAAGGGGGATGGTGCACCCAAACCAGGTAAGTTTCCAAAAACATATCTTTCAAGTTAAAAACTAAAAATTAAAAGAAAAAGAAATTGGGAAATTTTGATGTTATGTTAGTAGGTAAAAATTGCAAAGGAAAACTCTAGCTACAGTGTGCGGACACTACTCACTAGGCAGCACCTAGACTAGAGGAATGCACTGCTAAGCGGAAAGGAGGAAAGACAACGGATGGTTGGCGGAATTGCATGACCAGGGCGGTATATCGGCACCCAGAAAGGGAGGACCACAGGAGGGACGGAGGACAAAGGAGATCCCCGATCACTACCCGGGCACCCAAGGAAGACCGGATACTTAAGTAGCTGGCAAGACAACTCGACCAGGCCAACACCGAAAGTCAGTCACCGGAAGTAGAAGACAATTCACTCAGCATGGATGGTGACCAGGGAGGAGGAGGTCTAGGAGATGTAGGGAGTCAATTCCAGCAACCGCGTACAACTCGGCTCGTACTGTGGCCGGACAAATTGGAGGTTAACACGGTCATGGGCAGACCACATATGAGCTTGGAGGCCAGCGTACAACAAGCCTGACATTCACCACATGAGAGAGACATGGAATTAGAGAGATAAGAATTATTCCAGAACCAACCTTGGAGACCGGACTATCCAGGAGGGCAACTCGGCGGACAACCTGGAGCTCAACCTGGCGGTCAGCAACCTCCAGGATGGGAGGGCTGGCAGCCAATTGGCGAAGATAGAAGACAATCGGAGATACAAAGAAGGAACTTTCACATGGAGAAACTCCCAACCGTGTACTATTGGCACCCGGATCCTAAGGAGGTCAGCATAAAGGTACATTTTGATGAAGTGACCAGTCTACCCCAACCACCGAAGGAGAACCGCACACCAGCCAACTTGCCGAATAGCCTGGAGCGGATGAGAAGGCGGCTGGAACAAGACTAGCTAAGGAGGTACGGACCGCACATGGGGCACCCGACCCCTGGACACCGGGCTGCTGACCCGATCCACTTGTCACCGACAGCACCCCCATTTCAAAAAGAGTTTTTTCTGGAACCGGCCGAAGACACCCCGGAGGACTACCGGCGATATGAGGCCTAGAGAGCCTAGTCACAAGCTGAACATGAGGCAGGACACCAGAAGGCCATAGAGGACCTATACCGTACTCAAATGAGAGAGCTTCAAGACCCAGGTGGACGTGGTGGTGGAGAGCCGCTGGCGTTCAGGCCACTCCCTAACCTAGCCGATGTTATGGGCTCCTTGATGGATCAGGAGCAAGCGACTCGTCGGCAGGAAGCAGAGAGACAACGGTTGGAGGACCACCGTCTACATGCCCAATACCAAGAGCTAGAAAGGAAGAAGGAGCAAGCCCGGGCTATGCAACAAGAGTCTTACCGACTTTGGCAAGAATCCAAGACGATGATGGAACCACCCAAGCAGTCCGTTCATACCGAACTACCACCACCAGACCCGTTGGCCAGGTGGCGGAATGTCTCTGGAGAGGAGTTTTACGGAGCACCCGGACTTCCACCAAGGATATCCGGCCCTAGTGAGTGGCAAACCACATGCCCGGGTCGACCACCGGCTCTAACTCCAGCCCTAGTACATGGGGCAGCGGACCCAGGTACATACCTAGGTCCGACTATCAACCGGGGGAGTACTATCCCACCATATGGAGTAAGCCGAAGATCAACAATTCCGGTGGACTATATGGATCACCTGACATGTGGGGTTTATCCACCGGTGGACATCCGAAGAGTTGCTCAACCGAAAGCCAAGCACCCAGTTACCCGGGACGAGGTGTTTGGAGTTACTAGCCGCCCGGGACAGTCGAGGTGTTCGGAGTTACTAGTCGCCCGGTAACCCTCCAGGACCACTAGCCTTGGCAGCAGACCCGGGGAGGCCACCGGAACCAGCAGCCCGGAGTTTCCCGACCACAAGGGCATTGGGTCATGGAAAACCTTTACCTTATGCCCAGTACAAGGAAGGAGGTAACCTGGATGCGCATATCCGGCAATTTGAGCGCACGTTGTGGCATAATGGCAAGCGTGAGGAGCAAGTTATTATCAATTTGTTTGGCACTACCTTAATCGATAAGGTGGAAGCTTGGTATGAAACATTTCAAGAGAACCACCTGGACTGTACTTGGAAGGAGGCCAAAACAACATTCCGGCGCCGATACCGGGAGCAGACCATAGATGAGGCGGTCTACCGGGAGCTGAAATCATTTAAGCAACAAGACCAAGAGAAGATCTAGGACTACTACTACCGGTTTATGACTCTAATTAAATATTTGCAGTTAGACCCTGGCGAGGGCTTTCGGCTTACCAATTTCTGGGCTGGCCTACTAGACTATATCAAAGTCCCTACTAGCGTGGTAGCGGTCAGAAATTTGACGGAGCTGGTTGATGCAGCCCTCAGGTGTGAAGAAAATTCTACTAACTCAACCGGGAAGGCAACCCGGGTCGAAGTCCGGAGAAGTGATGGAGGCAGCAAGGGGTCCGGTTCAGCCAACAAGGCACAAGCCCAGGAGGCACCCCGAAAGTATTGCAACGGATGCAAGCGGTTAGGCCACACGGATGCGGAATGTTAGTTTAACACGGCAAATTCCCAAGGTCCAGCTGATTGGACCAATGACAGTAACACAGTCGGGGTGAATGAAGTCGTCATCAAGCCGGCCACTAGGAACCACCAGCCTCAAGCAAGTCATGGAAGTTATTCTAGGCCTCAATATGTACGACCCGGAGGGAACTCCAACATGAGAAGTAACGAGCCGGAGATATGTTTTCTATGCAAGCAACCCGGTCATCGGCACTACAACTGCCCGCATAGGCATGAATGGGAGGCGTTTCTAGCATCTTCCACCAAGTTACAAGGGAAACCCGAACACCATGTGAGTAGCGTCACCATCCGGCTGTTGGAAGAAGAAGCGGAGGTAGAGGTAGCTAGTCTCATAGAGCACAGTGGTTGAAGGCCGGTTTGCCACCTCCTGATCAAGAAGATAGGGTCCCAGAGGCCCGGAATTCGTGGACACCGGAGCAGTGGAAGGCTAAAGAGTGCCTTAGAGACGACATGATCAAGACCATACAGGACATCCAACGAGAAGAGGCCAATGACCGGGCTGGACCATCGGAAGAACTCTCGGCCAACCTAGGGGAGCAAGGTGAAGCACACATGGCGGCACACTAGGCAGAATTCCCGGACACGGATGTACTCCAGTCTCCTAGGCCGGCGTCACAGCCAGTCCCGAACATTAGCCCGGAGGACACTTTCCATACCGTAAGCCGGACGATACTGGAGAGTCCAGTCCCAATAACGGTTGGGCAGCTCTTGCATATAGCACCCAACCTCACTGAGTACATGACAACCCACATTTTTCCGGCCACGAATTCTCCAGAAGCCCCAGCACCAGTCACTCCAGACCTGACCCCGGCCTTATCAAATCCAATCCCGGAGACGAACCCCGTAATGACGTCTTCCGTGGATGTTGACCGGAACCTACCGGTAATGACAGTCAGGGTTGGCAATGGAACACTAGCCAATGTTCTAATCGACGGTGGGTCTGGAGTCAACCTAATCATTGAGGAGGAACGGAGAAAGCTAGGTCTCAGCGCAACTCAGCCGGCACCATACCCGCTGAAGATGGCTGATCAGACCACCGTGGAACTGGTGGGGCTAATCAAGAATGTAAAAATTTACATTCATGACATCCCCTACCTGATCATATTGACAGTCATCAACAACAAGGAGGTGAACGAGGCGTATAGCATACTCTTCGGGCGGCCTTGGTTGATTGATGCGAAGGCTACGCATGACTGGGCTGACAACTTGGTGACCATCCGGGTGAATCCGAAGACCGGACCCCGGCCAAAGCTCCCGACGGTCTTGGTATGATACAATTTCGCACAAGGGCTGACGGAGGAAGAGGAAGCCCGGTGGCTGGAGACTGAACCCGAGGTTCTGGCGGTCGGCACGGTGACTTTACCCCACTTCAGCCTGACCCCGAGCATAATCATGTCTCCGGGACAGCCCAAAAAGCCGGTGGTGCCTGGTTCATTTTTGCAAAGCAAGGGTGACTCCGAAGACCACCAAGAGATCCCAACAGCAGCCCAACTTGGCGAGTACCCGGCTCACTTTTTCACTTACACTGAGGGCGACATCCGGGTCGGTGCGACGTGAGCCCGGGTTAAGGTGCAATCAATGAAGGTTGCCGGCTGGAGTCTACTTGAGGCTGAGCAGCTCCGGAAGATCAATGTGGGGACACCGGAAGAGCCCAAGTATCTCCAAGTCAATGCCGACTTGACCCCGGAACTCATGACCCGGGCTGAAGCTTTGTTCCATGCATACAAGGACGTGTTTGCATGGACATACAAGGATCTCAAGGGTATTCTACCTTCTTTGGCCGAACACCGGATTGAATTGGAGAAAGACATCCCGCCGGCTCATCAGGCCCGGTACCGGATGAACCCAAATTATGCAAGTATTGTTGAGAATGACCTTGACAAACTTTTACAAGTCGGGTTTATCAGCCCAGTGGAGGATGCAGCCTAGCTATCTCCCATAATCGTGGTCCCGAAGAAGAACGGGAAGCTCCGGATTTGCATTGACTTCCGGAAGTTAAATGCTGCCACGAAGAAAGACCCGTACCCATTGCCATTTACGGAGCAGGTCCTGGACACAGTGGGTGGGCATGAGATGTATTCATTCTTGGACGAATATTCCGGATACCATCAAATCAAGATAGCACGGGAAGACCAATATAAGACCGCCTTCGTGACGGACTGGGGTGCTTTTGTGTGGATTGTTATGCTGTTCGGGTTGAAGAATGCACCCCCTACCTACCAGCGAACGGTGAACAAGGCCTTCCGGGACTACATCGACGTGTTTATGAAGTTGTTCTTGGATGACTTTACCGTCTACAGTGACATGGTCACTCATCTTGAGAAGCTTCAGAAGTGTTTTGAGAAGTGCCGGGAGTACGGCATCAGCCTGAATCCGGAGAAGTGTGTCTTTCCTGTCTTCTTTGGAATCATCCTCGGACACATTCTGTCTAAAGCTGGGAAGTTTCCCGACCCGAAGAAGTTGGAGGCAGTCCAGCGAATGCCCAAGCCCACCAAGCCGGCGGACATTCAAGTGTTCAACGGGTTTGCCCAATTCAAAAGGATTTGCAGTAAATCCTACGCCCACATCATGGAGCCAATCACCAGACTCATGCGCAAGACCGAAGAGTTTGCTTGGATGGACCAATGTGAGGCAGCCTGGCTGGACATCAAACGGCGTTACCAAGACGCCCCGATCTTGATTGTCCCTCACTGGGACTTGGAGTTCCACATCCACACGGATGCCTCCAATCTTGCCGTAGGGGCAATGCGAGCCCAGAACCCGACCGGCAAGGGCGACCAGCCCATCTCCTACGCATCCGGGCTGCTGAATTCCGCCGAGAAGAATTATACGACCACGGAGCGTGAAGCTCTGGCAATGGTGTATGCCTTAAACAAGTATCGGCATTATTTATTGGGTAATAAAGTGGTATTTTTTGTTGATCATACGGCTTTGATTTATTTGGTTAACAAGCCCCAGGTGTCTGGAAGGATTGCCCGGTGGTTACTTTTGTTCCAAGAATACGACTTCACAGTGGTATACAAGTCGGGGAAGTCACACGGAGTCGCAAATGCCCTATCCCGACTACCCAACGGAGAGCCGGCTACCGGCATTGAAGACCAGATCGGCGACGCCGGGTTGTTTTATGTCCAACCCGAGTGGCTGCCGGATGTGGTGTCGTACCTCCAAACGGGAATCTTACGCCCGAAGTTGACAAGGGACGAGCAACGGAAGCTAACCCTGCAGTCGTTGCCCTTCACCCTCATTAGCGGCATTCTTCACAAACGTGGCCAGGACTTAGTCCTCCAGCGAGTACTAGATCCGATGCAATCGGACCTAATCATGAAGGAGTTACACAACGGCAGTGGCGGTGGACATTTTTCCTAGGAGATCACCGCCCGGAAGATACTAGACGCCGGCTACTCGTGGCCAAACCTCTACAAAGACGTTTCGGAATATTGCCGGGCATGTGATAAGTGCCAGCGGGTCGGAGGAATGGCAAACACGGGACTGGCTCAATTGGTGACGAGTATGCCAGCGGAGCCCTTTATGAAGTGAGGGCTGGATTTTATTGGCCCCATCAAGCCAATGGCATCCCGGTCAGGCTGCCGGTATATCTTAGTAGCCACCGACTACGCCACAAAGTGGGTGGAAGCCCGGGCACTAAAGACCAACTCGGCAGCGGTTACTGCCCGGTTTCTCTATGAGCACATACTTACTCGCTACGGGTGTCCGTTGACACTAGTCAGTGACTAGGGGACCCACTTCATCAACAAGGCAATCCAATACCTCGTCGATCACTTCTTATCCCCAGGGTAATGGCCAGGCGGAGAGTACAAACAAGGTGATTAGTCGGCTTTTGACCAAACTTGTGAATGACCAACAGACTGATTGGAATGAGCACCTCCTGACGGTGCTATTTTCATACCAAACGGCATATAAAGTGTCTACTGGGCACACTCCGTTCCAGCTGGTGTACGGGCTGCATCCCCTCATGCCAACGGAGTACATCGTGCCGACAAAGACGGTGACGGGCCAGCCGAACTACAACCCAACCAGGGTCTTGACAGCCCGGGTAGCAGACTTGGAGCAAATGGATAGTTACTGATCTTCAGCCTTGGATCGGGTTGGAGTGAAGCAATGGGACCGGACAATATGGAGTCAGCAACACTACAAGCAAAAGGATTTCCAGTTGGGCGATCACGTGCTCTGGTATTCTAAGGGCCACAAGGATCACGCCGGGAAATTGAAGAGCCGGTGGTTTGGGCCTTACCGAATACAATACTAGTTATCCAACAATACGGCCCTCCTGGTCACGGTGGACAACTTCCAGCCCAATCCCATCCTAGTCAACATCAACAAGTTGAAGCCTTACCGGTTCTATGAGATGGACCAGGTGATCACCGTCAGCCCGGATGAGTCAACCCGGGGACTGGTTGAGCAGCAGAAGAGGGATAGTAGAGCGGCCAGCCCGTATTATACAGTGGAGACCGGGAGCGCCAGGGAACAAGACATCTAGGATGGCCACACCTCGGAATCCAAACACCACATGACAACCGGTGAGGTAAGTAACAATTTGGGAGAGGAACGGGAGATTGAAGAACCAAGTTGGGGTTTTTCTTTGGGTTGCACCGTTGTGGAAGTGGTTTGGGAGCCGGAACCGGGAACCAACCGGAGTTTGTGGGAGGACCAGGGAAAAGACCCAGGAGAGGACTCTGTTCCGAAAACGGACCCCGGAGAGGAGTAGGATCAGGGAGCTGAATCCAACTGGGTCACGACTGGGAGCCGGTCCAAGATTGGCAAAGAGTGTAGTGGCCGAGATTCAGTCTGAAATCCGAACCCGAACAAGAGCCCTATGGTAACCCGGATACAAACCAGGATGATCACGAAGAGCCAGGGTTAGTCCCTGAGAAACGGGATGGCCGGGATCGAAAAAAAAAGAGAAACAAATTAATGAAGAGGCTGGACAGAAAGGAGCAGCGGGGTAGCTAGCCAAATGAAAAAGAAGAGGAGAAAAAACGAAAAGAAGAAACACGGGAAAAAGTCTTTGAAAGAGAAAAATAAAAGACAAAAATAAAAGAAAAAGATGCAGGAATAGGGAAGGATGAGGATAAAGTAGCAGAAAAAGAAAAAGCTGCTGAAAAAGATAAAGAGAAAGCCAAAGAAAAAGAAAAGCCGCAAAATTGGAGAGAAAGAAAAACAAGGGATGAAAGTTCTGATTTTTCATTCAACTTGGATGAGGGTCATCCAGCTGAGATGAAACTCTAAGTCCCTCTCTACAGAACGTGTCTACACTCTTGGTGCGGTGTTTTCAGAGAGGAGAGGAGTTGCAAGGAGGACGCTAACTATGGCGACGAAGGACTTAATTTAGAAGGTCGGAGAGTTTCATGGTTTTGGGAGCTGGGCAGTAGGGAGAGGGTTTTTGGAGTAGAAGTTAGGAGGAGAGAGTTGGAAGCAAGCGAAGTTAGAAGTAGGGAAAGCGATGGCTATGGCCAGGGTTTCACACATGGCCAGGGTGAAAGGAATCACAGGGTAAGCGTGGAGCTGGCCTAGTCAAACGACGGGGGTTGCAGCTCGAGCCACCAACGACAGTCGGAGGAGTGGAAACCTACAGCAAGGACAAGGAGGGACACAAAGGGAGCACCGCCATCGCCGGAAGAGTAAGAGCTGGTGACGACGGCGGACCGCACAAGCCTGCTCATGGGTGACAAAGCCGGCTCAGCGAAGGAGGCGTAGGAGGGCGAGGCGACCCGTAGATCGGTAGGAGGCGGCGCCAGCAAAGAGCAGCACCGCGCATCTAAAGCGCGGACTGTGGCAGAGGTGACACCGGCACTAGTCGAGTCGGTGGTGGAAGCGGGTCCGGTTTCACTACATCAGTCGGCCGCGAGGACACTACGGGAAATCGAGGCATCAATGACTAGCGATTTTAGTCATTGTTGAGTCATAGATGACCTGTATTACTAGGGAATGACTAAGAAAATTTTTGTTCGGGCATAGTAATAGTTTTGAGTAATAGATTTCTGTAGTCATTTTTTTTCCCACGTGGACTTCTCATCCATCTGCCTATGTGGTCCATCATCCCCGAACATTGATGAGTTGGCTACTGACGTGGATTTGAGTGTGACATGGAATTTATGGTGAATGATGATGTGGATTTATGTGTGACGTGGAATTAAACGTGGCAGTTGACATGGACAATGACGTGGACAATGATGTGGACAATGATAGTTTTTTTGTGAACTGCCTAGTTATTGTTTAGTCATTGTCTAGTGTTAGTTTAGTAATTCCTTAATTATTCTGGTAGTGTAAATTTACCCATAATAGATATGCATGTACTATTTTTAGTTTTGGTCTAGTTATTATTTGGTTACTGTGTGGTTTGAATGCAGTCATTCTATAGTTATTTGGTAGTTTTTTTGTATATTGTCAAATTATTGTTTAGTCATTATGCAGTTTAGGTTGAGTCATTATGCAGTGTTAGTTTAGTAATTTCTTAGTTAATGTGGTAGTAATAAATTGCCTATAGGCTATAATAAGATTGCAAGCACTAATTCTACTTCTACTCTAGTCATTATTCAGTTGTCAGTAAGAAACCACAGAAAAAAGTGCACACACAAAGATTTAATCGTCTCCTTCGAATATCATAGCTGTAAAGAAAACATCGTCAACATGTCCTTGATTGAACTCAGCTATTGTGGTTTGTTGTTGTCCCCGAGTGGTGGCTATCCCAGCATTTTCTCCACAAATGGACCGTGCCTGGAGAAACTCGGAGAGACATTTTTAGTGGTTCACTAAGTTTGCAATAACTCTGGCAGCCGTTCTCCTCTCCACAAATATGATACACTTCACGTCCTTTTGTAATCTGTGAACAACGCCAATATACTTATCAGACGAAGCAAACAAAGGTCAAAATGCAAGAGCAACATTAAATAACAGAAAATGATGTCTCACCTTTTCCGGAAAAGAATCACTATCAACTGATAGACCTTTGGAGTCAACCTCTGTCGACTGCGCCTTGAAGTTCTTGTGCCGAGGAAGCCGTATTCCAGCTTGAGAAAAATTAAGACGCTACCTGGATAAATTTCAACAAAATTAAGATATGATGCATAAAATTATATCAAGAGAGACAGACAAACCTTCGGGTACAGTTTATTGCAAAGCATGCAAAGAGTCCTTCAGCAATGAGTCTCTGTTGCGTTTCAACCAATGTGCAGCATCTCCAAGCCCCTCAAAGTCATTCAATCTTGAATCCACGTTGAATGTATATTCAACAACCTGCACATTCACCACGCAATCACCACGCAATTACCACGCAACAAAACCAAGATATGACTATCCGATCACCACACAGTAACTAGACAATCACCACGCAATCACAACACAATTACAACACAAGCACTACACAATCACTACATAATCGATTTACAATCACCACACAATCACTACACAATCACTACACAATCACTACACAATCACTACACAATTACTACACAATCACTACACAATCACTACACAATTACTACACAATCACTACACAATCACTACACAATCACTACACAATCACTAGGGCAGACAGATACGGTTCTTCAAGAGCAGTTTGGCTATTCATAAACTAGGTAGAGTTTCTGGCAACTCACCTTCCATCTTCGAAAATTCCATCACCAATAACCAAATTATTTCTACCAAATTACAATCGCTATTTCCCCTCAACATCAATGCAACGAAGATGCGCATGAGATACAAACTTACTTGTTAACTGATTCAAAGCTGATCTTCCACTGCGGTTCAACTTCTTGCCTGCCGCCAGCTCTTGCAACGGCTTCTCCCACGCCGCCGCAAAAGCTCTCACCGCGCCCTCACCTCCGCCTCCCCTCCCGCTCGTCCGCAATGCACCTCCGAAACCCACTTCTTCGAGATTCACTGCTTCGAGATTTTGAGAGAGAACTATCTCAAACCCTATCTCATTACTGCCTTTGATTGTCTCCAAACTGAGGTGCTTCGGAAGCCCACAGATCGTTCCAATACCAACCCACACAACCCTCACAGACCTTGCTTGAATCAAGGCAGACACACGCATACACGACCTCACAAAACCCACGCCCTCAGAGAAGCTTCGCCACCAACAACCACACGCATACAACGGCGGGCGCGAAGAGACAGAAAACTAGTGAAGGCTACAACGTCCACGGTTGATGCGATGGCAGATCGTGCAGGCAAGAGAAGCAACAACAGCAAGCAAGAGAAGCGACAACACCTTCCTCGTCACCGGCTACACATTGCCGCCGTGAGCTTGGTGGCCGAGCGGCGCTGGACCAACGCAAGTCCCCCTCGCAAACGCACACTCTAGAAGCGTGCTGGAAAATGCAACGAGCTTGATGGCTGAGTAGTGCAATCCGCAGCCTCCAGGAGCTTTTGAGAAGAAGAAAACCCTGGTGGACAAGGTGGCGACTAAGTAGTGGTAGTAATTTTAATGTAAAAAAATCAGCCTAACAAAATTGCTCATAACTTTTGCATCACGACGAATTAGAAGATTTACTATATACCGATGGAATCTCCTTAAAAAAACACATAAGTTGGTCACCTCACTCGACAGAATTGGTGCAAAATTGATAAAGATATGCCTCCTCAAACTTTCAACCAAAACTCAAGAAATCTGCCCAAAAATATTCGCTATAACTTTTTATTTTAGACGAATTTGAAGATGGGTAAGGTGCCATTGGAAGTGTCTTTTCAAATCAGTTTAGATAGGCACCAGAAACTCTCAAATTGGACAAAAATTGCCCCCGAAATCATCATTTGAAAATTCAACCTTGAAAAAATCAGCCCAACATGGAAGGTTTGCTTTTGACATGTGGCGAGATTTGGGTGACTTGCAATGAAATGTGGCATATGATATTGTTACATAACCAACACTAAATGTCAATATGTTAAAATGTAATAACGGCAAAAGCTACAGAAATTGACAATTAGTGTTTAAATTGACATTTAATGTTGTTACATTAGTACGGTAATTGACATTTAGAGTTTAAGTTCGTAAATAGTGTTGCGAACACTAATGAACATCATTAGTGTAGTGGCGACTAAGTAGATATCCATCTACGTCAGCAACTTTCTAAAAAGTATCCTCAAGTTAGTTATAAAATATATTACTTCACCAAGTAATATTTTAGTGATGGAGTGATTTGTGCCGAATGTATTACTAAGGAATTACTGGAATATAATCCAAGTCATCACCTATTTGCCACATCAGCAATGTCCAACAAAAGTAGACATCCATCTACGTCAGCAACTTTCTAAAAAGTATTCCCAAATTATTTTTTAGTTATAAAATATATCACTACACCAAGTAATATTTTAGTGACACAGTGATTTGTGCCAAATGTATTACTAAGGAATTACTGGAATACAATCCAAGTCATCACCTATTTGCCACATCAGCAATGTCCAACAGAAGTAGACATCCATCTACTTCAGCAATTTTCTAAAAATATCCATGAGTTTTTTTTGAGTTCTAACATATATTACTGTAGCTAGTTATTTTCTAGTGAGAGAGTAATTCTTTTCAAACGTATCACTAATGAATCACTAAGGCACAACCCTAGTCAGTCACCTTCTTGCCACGTCAACACTACCAGATGAAGCATGGATGAAAACACAGGGATGACGATATGAACGATGTTGGCCGTCACATGGTTCTCATCACCTCTCTGCCCGCGAAAACTTAAATTACTGTAAAATTACTAGGGCAGCTAACTAGCTAGATCCGGGCAGCGTCTGCTGATCCTGAGTAATTTTGTAGTAATTGTTTTCTGGCTAGTCATTTGTGCTGTAGTCATTTATAGGCCGATTTCCCGTAGTGGGAGGACAATCCGACCTACGTCAACAAAGGAGATTGACACCGAGGAGCCGAGGGAGGCGAGGCAGGCGAGGTCAACCTCCAACCCATACCTTGGGGTTTTGAAGGAGGTGCACACGAACCCAAGCTCAACGCATGTGGCGGAACGTATTGCAGGGAAGTTCACAAAAGGAGAGACGATGAGCAAGACCTCAGAGCCAAGAGCGCTCGACGTGGCAGCGCCGAAGCCAACGCGATCGAAGGCGCTATCGTAAGGTGAGCGGTGGGGAGGAACGAGAGAAGGCGAACAACAACAACAAAGACGGCCTGTCGGAGGACCTGCTGGACGAGGTGAGCCTCGACACCAACCTGTAGCCGCCTACCAGGCGGCGCATGGCGCAGCCCGTGAGCTACGGCTTCAGAAGCACTGACTTGGACGACTACGACGTGCGAAGGCGGTTTCATCGACAGGAAGGCGAGGAGGGGATCAACTAGCGAATAGGAGAGGAGCACCACCAAGTATCGAAAGACGTGGCCAGTAAAGACACTCCAGGTCAGCCCTTTAATTTTCCTCAGATTCTGTTAAGCCTTAGAAAAACATCTAGTGGATACATGGGCCTAGCAAACAAGGGGACGGAATTTTCAATTCCATCTAAAATTAGGGTTTCTAGTGTTAGGCGGGATAAACTACTGGGTAAGGAACTCCAAGGTCCTGGGCTATTTGAGTTGTGGAAAGATAGTTTTTTCCACCAAGGTATTCGGGACCAGGTAGAGGGAGAACAAGTCATTTGCCTTTGGGAAAAGGATCAGTGGTATCCCTGGGCTGGACTGGACACGGGGAAATACTGGCCAGGTAAGCCGACTCTAACTCTCTAGAATTGGATGGAGGCATCTAACATTGAAAATGCGGCGTTTGATAGGTCCAAGCCCAAGAAGCACAGGACGAGGCTTCAGTTCGAGTTAATGGCAACGGCAAAAGCCACGGGGGAGACACTTCCACTGCCGGACAATTGTCTTAGGGTTCCAGTGATTCAATCACTCCAAGGGAGCCCAGTCACTCCACGGCCGGAGTCTTTGGATATAGTGGTACCCGGACGGGGCGCACCCCCAAAAGTGGTCACACCACCCAGTGGACCATGAGCTGCTCAGCCAAGAAGCCAAATTCTCCTTACTCCGATCGATGGCAACCCTCCGGAGAGCGAAGCCAGAGGATTCCAAGTGATACACCACCAGAGGGTAACCAAGCAGACTCCTGCCCGACCCATGCAGCTGTCTTTACCGGAGACAACCACACCTACAGCACCAGGGTGTCCAGATGGTGTCGTCTCCAGGTACGGCGGAGGACTTTACTCCAACCCGATTGCGGTTTGCCAAAAAGTACACTCGAGAACCACGGAGGCTGGTTGCGGAGGAGCCGGTCTATGTTTGGACTTTTTTGCCCTGAGTTCAGTGGGAGCCCTGGAAGGAGACTGGGGATGACAAATGGGCCGGAGACGTCAGGTTGGGAGTCTTCTAAGAGTATACTTGGCTTGCGCCGCGCCAAGACTAAGTGGAGGAATTCATTGAAGGCATAATCCCCCCAGAGAACAAGGCCGGAGGGGCTCTGGTTCTTATTCGGGCTGGGGTCAGAGGAGTGGAGGTGGTTCTGACATTGGAGGTGATTCAGGAGGTCTTTGGGTTGACTGGAACCCGGCGGCTCAAGGCCTACAAGGTGGACAAGGAGCACAAGTCGAGCATTGCCCGAAGGTTTTTCTTGATCGATGAGGATTTCCAGATGGATGGAGTTTGGGTGTCTGGGTTTAGGGACCACTACCAGCCTAGGATCAAGGCCCTTCTGGAGGTGCTGTGCTTGAAGAAGACGACCACGCACTCAACCTGTTTCATTATATATACGAAGCAGTTCAAGCCAAGCACGAGGTCGTAGACTGGACACCTTTGGTGCTCAATAGTCTCAGACGAGTTCTGGGCCAGGCACGCAAAGGTATGAAGGAGGTCCCGGGTGCGCAGTTGATTGAGGCCCTTCTCCAGAGATGGTTTTTCACCGATGGAGAAGCATTCATTCACGGAAGTTGGCCCTTCGCGGGCAGCCTTGGAGTCCAGCGATGATCAGGAGGTGGCGGAGGATGGGAGTGAGGACACCCACATGGAAACTCCAGCTCTTACAGAGAGAGTGATCACGGGCACTTCTAGGAGCCACGGCGACTTCAAGGGTCGAAGTGCGACTCAGATGGAGACATGACAAGGGACAACGGGCTCCACACCGATCCCCTCAGTTACACGAAAGCGTCCTAGACTCGACTAGGACCTGGAGGTCATTCAGGAGCACCCAGCCACTCGACCAGCCCGGGTTGGACCATCACGAGATTTCGATCAGTCACCAGGCCCGAACTCGACCGATGAGATGGACTCCATCGAGCGGATTATCTTGGAGCAGGGCGTAGTTGACTCAAGCCTGACAAAACTCTAGGAGTCGCCACCCAACCAGCCTCCACCCTCGAAGAAACGGCGCATCTACCACCCGTTCTCCAGTGATGAGGCCCCGCAGCAGATTATGTTATCTTCTGACTCGAGACAGGAGATTCATCAGTTATCAGCAGCGACTAGGGAGGGGCAACCAGTTAGCGACGCCACAACCAACACTGAGCTAATTCATGGAGAGGCTCCGGACGCCTTCTCACCACAGGTGGAGATGACAGATGCGGCTCCCAGCGATCACACCCCGAACATCACCAACCGTCGGCCTTTAGACCCCCCGAGCGGATCCTCACCTCCAACCTAGACATGGTGATGGTTGGCATGCAGGCCCTGGCAACCGCCTTAGAGCAAAATTTGACGACGGCGACCCAGATTCGTAGCCTTTATGTGGAGCAACGGACCTGTACCGTACCCAGGTTAGTGTATACCCAGCTCCAAGATCAGGTGGGCACCCTAGAGGCTGAGCTGACCCATATACGTCAGGAGTTGGAGGCGTCCCGACAGGCGGAGGCAGTCAACTCTGCTTCCCAACTACGGCGCCTGGAGATCCATATGCTCGTGAACGCCAGGCTGAACACTACAAGAAAACCAGCCCAGTGTGACTAGGTTTTGTGACTATAGTTGGGCATAAACCAAAATGTGACTAGCACTGTTTCTAGTCATTTTGATTTAGTCGCTTCGGAAAATCTGACTGGGGATCATATCAAACACTTCTTGTTCCCAATACTGCGTTCCCACAGTGTTTTGGGACCTCAAAACGGGACCTGCAGTGGGACTTGGATCCATATGACTCTATATAGTCATATATGTATGACTACACGTAGTCATCCATATGTAAATAGTGACTGAATGAATGACTATTTCTAGTGAGGTATAAGTCAACACAATACTGGTTTTATCACTACGCATAGTAGTGAGATGGTGACTAAATTGAGTCATTCATTGAGTTGGGAGAATGTGACTCTTTGGAGTCACATCTATTTGGCAACCCCTAGTCACAAATACTCAAATAGCTTCCAAATGGTATGACTAAATGTAGTGAGGTATCAGTTAATACATGATTGGTTTTATCACTGCGCATAGTAATGAGATCTTGCACGCATTGAGTCATACATTGAGTTTGGAAAATAGGACTCTTTGGAGTCACTTCTATTAGACTACCCATAGTCACGAATATTGAAATAGCTTCTGAATGCTATGACGAATTGTAGTGAGATATTGCTGATGGAGAATATGTGGAGGAGTTCACCCCGGGCTCCTACAACTCCATCGTTCGCCTCCATTGCAATAGTTACAGGTGCCTTTCTACAATTTCGAGGTCCAAGCTGGTAATGGATCCATGGCGAGGAACGGCTGTAGGCAGGCTACGCGAAAGAGGTGTGCTGCCTCCCTGGTCAAGATGAATCTTAGCTGCAACATCATTGCAGTAGTCGAAGGCCTCCTCTGATAGTGAATCCTCTGACATCTTGAGACGTTTTCTTTGTTGAGGTTGGGCTGCTTGCTACGGACGTAGGCTTGTTGACCTGGGTTTGGGAATTCCAGAACCCGTTGGACCTTGCTTATGCACCTCCCACACAGATGGCTCGGTTGTCGGTGCTCTGCCCTACACAATGCGTTCAGCGGTAATCACGGTCAATGTTAAGGTTAGTCATTATCGCAGTGCATGTGACTAGGACCAGCCACAAATCCTAAACATGTACGGAGTTTGATAGTCATCTATTCAGTTCACGTGACTGAACGCAATCAACAAATTCATTGTCAGACTGGTTCCAAGCACTCAATGAGCCTACAAAATCAACTACTCGATTATCACAAATGGTTTGCATGAAAATTTATTAATTAGCACCAGAGGTGAAATGGAGAATCATTCGACACAAAAGTTCAACATAAAACTTCAACACATATCGCTGGCAGACTTGAGCAATCAATCACTCCAATGCAAATGAAGCAAACTGAGGCAATCAATGAAACCTACAGAAAAGGAGTCATGTAACAAGCCACCAAGCAAAAACCAACAAATCAGTCATACATCTTGAGCATGATACAGGTTTGGTAGTCAGAATTATCATTCATGTGACTATGAGCAGTCATAGACCTTGAAAACATGACTATAGTTTCAAGGCAAGCAAATACAAAATCCATACCACACAATCAAACACCTACCATGGCTGCAGTTTCAAGGAAGTAAACATGACTGCATTTTCAAGCAAGCAAACACAAAATCTTAGGCACAGATTCAGAATATAGCAAACAGAATGAAGCAAACAGAATGAAGCAAACATGTTGCTGAAGTAGAGCTAAGTTTCAACCATGACTACAGTTCTAGAAAACAAGAATCACGAACAGGGCTACGTTCCAGAAAAATGAATCACGAACAATAAAAACAACAAGGAGTCATGTAACAAGAAGTGGAAGCAGAAACCAGCATCTGTCTTACATCTTGAGCACGATACGATTTCAGTAGTCAAAATTGTTGTTCGTGTGACTATGAGCAGTCATAGACCTCCGGAACATGACTACAGTTTCTGGGCAACCATGACGATGTGGCAATCACCCCAATGCGATTTCAAGCATAATGAAGCAAACATGCTACTTAAGATGTCTCGAAGTTCCAACAATGACTACAGTTCCAAAAAAATTAATCACGAACAGGGCTACGTTCCACAAAAATGAATCACAAACAATATGAACGAAATGGAGTTATGTAACAAGCCAAGAAGTAGAAAACAACATCAGTCAAAAAACTTGAGCTTCATACTAGTTTTGTGGTCAGAATTCTCGTTCATGTGACTAAGAGAAGTCACAGACCTTGGAAACATGACTGCAGTTTCAAGGCAAGCAAACACAAAATCCATGCCATAAATTCAAACACCTACTATGAATTCAATTTCTTTGTTGCATCGTTACTGCAGTTTCAAGCAAGGAAACAGAAGATGAGCTATAGTTTCAAGCAAATGTTGCAACAGTTTCAAGCAAATGTTGCAACAGTTTCAAGCTACAGAATATGAGCCACGTATCCTCTACATTAGCACTCTCTCGTGATGTTAAACTTACTCATACTACCCCCAAATGCATCGATCACATGATATTTATCGATCTCATGCTATTTGAGATTGAGCATTCTCTATCATAAAACACACACCATTTCGTGATCTTCACCATTTGCGAGATGTTGAAGATTGAAAACTGCCATTTTGTAACATGCAAAACTAGAGAACTAACAAAAAATAGCATCTCCTCAAAAGAAGAATGTAATCTCCAACACATCAGTAATGTACAGTAAAACAAGGCGAGGGGGTGGCAGCTCTGTACATGAGAGAATGTGCATGCTAGCAGCAGGTAGCACCAGGTTCTGGATAAACATGATGAGCGAGAAGCAGTCCTGGAACGAGGCAAGAAGCGAAGGAAACCTGCAGGGTATAGATTTGTTGGGCTCCATACTAGTTTTGTAGTCACAAATCTCGTTCATGTGACTATGAGCAGTCACAAAGCTTTGAAAGATGACTGGAGTTGCAAGGCAAGCAAACACCGATTCAAGGTACTTTGATGGAAGCATAAATCCCAACGAATCCAGGTAGTTAGATGTTTGCAAGCGAAAACTGTGCACCCATCAGCATGTTAAAAAATCCCAATACTAAGTTAGTACACTCACCTGAGATTTTTGCTTGCCTCGATGGGGCTTTTGCACTCCTACTGGCGAGACCTCATCATCGCCATTGCCACGCTCGTCATCATTCTCGATGTCAGTGCTCTCCGTTTTCTCCTCTTCGCTGTGCCACTCGTCGGAGCTGCTCTTCACGCTCCTCACGGTTTCCTTTGATTCCTTGCAGAGCGCGTCTTTCTACTTCTTCCCCCGCTTGCGTGACCTTCTAGCTTTTGGTGGCGGTTGTTTAAGTCGCGAACTCCAACGCACCAGTTCCCCACCGTCGCTGCAGTTCAAGCAATCAAGAAGTCAGAACAAATTGCGGAGGTTAGGAGGACCGCGATTGCGAAGCACCTGGAATGACTGCAGGTCGGATGGCTGTAGGGTTTTGTACGCGATTGTGAGGGGGGAGGTACGCTAACCAATTGTCAATGGCCAATGCATTCAATGGACAGAGTTAGGGTTTAGGGTTTTGTACCCGGGGCAGTTTTCGAGGCTGCTAGCGCCGGCGCTGCGAGTGCTCTTCGTCGCGGTCTTCCCCTCTCCTCCCCCCGCTTTGATGGTTGTCGACTCTCTCAAAGATGCTGCCAACAGCGGGACTCCGAGCTCGTGTAGCTTGAGGGAGTTCTTGCGCAAGTTCTCCTGCCGCAACCTCTCGTACTCAGGCACTTTGGCCTCCTCGTCTCTCGTAATCCCTTCCTCCCGTTCGGAGCCTTCAGATGCGTGGGAAACCTGCTCGCCGGAGGAGGTGTCGCCGTCAGTCGCCAAAGGCGCTTCAGCGGCGTTCGTGGGCGTCGCCATTGCTCGAGGCAGCAGTAGCAGTGATGCGTGGGAGCTGTGCGTTCGTCCTTGCAATCGCCATTTTGAAAAACTGAGGTACGATTCCGCCGCCACCGTCAATTCGAAAACTTAATACGAGTTTGATAGAGAGTAGCACCACTACGCTAAAACGCCGCCAAACACTTCGCTGCATTCATTTTAGGGATCTGTAACGAGCGTGGTGTGGTAGGGTCGCAAATGTCATCCATTTTGGAGTGGAAGTCGTTTGTGACTTAAGGCAGTCACATTTGTAAGCTTAGTCATCTTTAGCTTGCTTACTCGTAATTGGTGAACATCGACTCAACAATGACTGCTTCCAGTCAGAAAATGGATTCATTGCTCATGAACTGGATTTGAAGAATCCGATTTTTTAATCCCCAGTTAATTTCCAAGATTTGATTCGATTGTGTGGATTGCTTGTACGGTTTCCTTGATCCGTTATGGTTTAGAATGTGATAGATTTATGAGTTTTGAATGAGTCCCAGGTCCTTAAGGGCTTACTTGATGTTGTTGTTTTTCACCAAGGCTGCAGGTGACGGTATCCATTTCCAGAGGCAATGGCGGATTGCAAAGGCGGGCTTTTTGGCCAATCACAACCTGAAGGAAGCTTTTGATTAACAGAACATCATTCTCAATGAGAGGTACCCTTTAGAATAGAATTTCAGCACCAGTGCTGTAGAGAAGCTTCCTCTTGCAAGATTTTAAATGTTAGCATTTGAGATTTTTGCTTCTGATGTAAATTTCTCTTTGCTGGGCACTGCAGGGAGTTGGTTGATACCTGACTTAACTAGAACAACACCTAAAGAGCTTGGAAACATGAGTGTTGTTTTCAGTCTGGATGAGGTGATCATTTATGAACGCGTACTCTTAGAAATTCAGTAGGACTGTGCACTAAAACACTCAATCCAATGCTTTCTGTTGACCAAGGTTAGTCATGATTTTGGTTCATGTGACGGTAAGGAGTGAGAATCCTTGAACACGTAACGTGTTCAATAGTTAGCTCTTTGGTGCATGTGACTTGAGGCAGTCACAGAGCATATCAACCTGCATGGTAGATTCAAGTGTGATTCTATTTTTATTAAGGTAGTGTGATGCCATTCTTGTAGTGTTGAGACTGCACTATCAGGATTGCTTGTAGGGTTCAGAGAGGTTGGTTGAATGGTAGAGAAGATTATACAACAAGGTGCACTTGCCTTCTTAGAATTTCAGCAGTGACCAACTCATATCACTGTGATTTGATCCAATTAGATAAAATCTAGTTGAGTGTAGGTTTCGATGAAGGAGTTGTCTGATGTTATCTTATTTGAGACATGTTGCCAAATTTGAGATTGTTATTCAAGATTGTCATTCCTACACTGTGCAGGTCTAAGTGCGTTTTTGACAATGCCCATGGATGTGTTGAAGCCCCGGCTTCAAATTCAAGGCTCTAACAGAAGGTTTGTGCTACGTGATGACTTTTCAGAATTCATATTCGTACGTGTTTTTTTGTGAGCATGGGAAATTTGTATGAAAGTTAAGCCTACAAGGCAATTTCGTGCATCTGGAAAGCAAGTGGGAAGATAGAGCAAGTGGGAAGATAGAGCAAGTGGGAAGATAGAGCAAGTGGAATCATGATTTTTGGACTCTCTTGCAAATTAGTTACTAATTTTTGAAGGTGTATTTAAAAGTGTTTCTAGAATGGTGCCCTAAAATGACATCCTAGAATGTTTGCACGCAAACATAGTAGTGTTGAACAGGGAAGTTATTATGTAAGTGGAGATTATGGACCTACTCCAATTTCACACCACTCACCTATTGAGCCAACGAGTAGAGGACTTCAAAATCATCTGATTGACATATATGACTACTACTAGTCAGGTCATTTACTACAAGACTGCGTGTAGTCACCCAAACCAACTCTCTTACTACAATAAGTCATACATAAACCAATTACCCTTACCATATGACTACATTACTATGACTACACATAGTAAGCACTCAGAGCATGACTCTGGGAACCGGGCAGGAGAACATATGTCCCGTTCCCGTAGCCGTTCCCACCCAGGTCCTCAAAAATATGACTACATATATGACTAGTGCATGACTCGACCCTCTTAGGACTGATTTTAGACTAAACCAATGACTGAGGTGACTACGCAGTCATATGCGCTTAGTCACATCCAGTCACATTGGGCTAGTTTTCTTGTAGTGATGACATCACACTTATGACCTTAATTCTGTAACTTAACTTGAGATGACTTCTTAAGTACTGTTCCTTTATGCAAAAAAATGGTTTAGTTCTTAAGAATTTATTTTTTATTTTTATTTTTTATTAATACCTTATGACAAGGTTTCTATCATATGTCAGCATATTCTTTTGGAATTACATCAAGTACCTCCACACCGTCCTTAACATAAAAGATGTGTGCATCTGGAAAGTTATCATCTATGGACTGTGGATTTATGGTCTCACTAAGTCGAGATAGAAAATCTGTATTTTGATGTATTTTCCCTGGTCGGACATTAATGGTAAAATCAAACTCTTGCAATAACAAAACCCACCTTGCAATTCGGCCACTTAATTGAGGCTTATTGATCATATACTTTAAGGCATCATGATCAATATGGAAAGTGAATTTATATCCCAATAAATAATGTCTATATTTTTGAACAGAGAAGATCATGCCAAGACCTTCTCTTTCAGTTACAGAATAATTCCTTTCTGGGGCACTCAACTATCGACTTGCAAAGTAAATTGGACTATCATGACCTTTAGAATTTTTCTGACTTAAGACACTTCCAATTGCCATATTAGAAGCATCAACATATACTTCAAAGGATTTTGTCCAATCTGGAGGAATTAGGACAGGTGCTTTACTAAGGCGACGTTTTAACTTGTTAAAAGCTTTAGTGCAATCATCTGTCCATACCCGTGGCAATAAAGTTTGTTTTGTTAAGACATTCAAAGGTGCTGCTATAAAAGCAAACTTATAAATAAATCTTCTATAATAACTTGTTGCACCTAGAAAGCCTTTTAGTCCCGTGAGATGTTTGGGAATTTCCATTTTAATAATAATGTCTACTTTGTCTGGGTCTACCAATATTCCCTCTTTTGAAACAACGTGACCTAATAATTTACCACATACAGTGGCAAACTCAGACTTAGCAGCATTTATGGAGATGCCATACTTTCTACATTGATCAAAACATTTCTTTAAATTTTGTGCATGATCTTTCTTAGAACCAAACACACAAAAATCATCTAAAAATATCTCCATAAATTTTCTAAGATATTTTGTGAAGGCTTGAGTCATAAATCTTTGGAATGTTGCCGGAGCATTACACAATCCAAATGGCATGACATTATATGCAAAAGTCCCCCAGTCCATAGTGAAAGTGGTCAATGGCTTATCTTCTGGGGCAATCCGCACTTGATTATAACCCGAGAATCCATCAAGGAAAGAATAACACTCATGACCCGCTACACCATCTAGGATTGCATCAGAAAATGGTAAAGGAAAGAAATCTTTCTTAGTGGCTTTGTTCAACTGTAGTCTGTCTAAAATCCTGACAAATACGGATCTTACCATTTTTTTAGGTACTATGACAATAGGTGACACCCACTCACTAAATGGCACGGGATAAATGAAATTACACTCCAGTAATTTA
Source organism: Bryoerythrophyllum caledonicum (assembly GCA_963971425.1). Classification (NCBI taxonomy): domain Eukaryota; kingdom Viridiplantae; phylum Streptophyta; class Bryopsida; order Pottiales; family Pottiaceae; genus Bryoerythrophyllum; species Bryoerythrophyllum caledonicum. The sequence continues at coordinate 16,562,537 of OZ020523.1, read as the reverse complement.
TCAATTTCCTCTTTGACCATGAGAGAATACTTTGGGTTCATCATTTATTGCCTTTGTCTAATAGGTTTAGCATCCGCTTCTAGGATAATTCGATGTTGACAAACATCAGGAGGTATGCCTTTCAAGTCTTTATAAGTCCAAGCAAAGGCATCTTTCTCCTTCTTAAAGAATTCCAACCATTCCTCATATTCTTTAGAACTTAATTCATCATATATTTTAATAGGCTTAGGATCTTCCGTAGTGCCTAAATTTATTTCTATAGTATTTTTTACTAAAGGTCGAACATTAGGTGTTTTCTTATTACCTAGCAACTCATCCGAGTCTGACACATAAGGAATTTTCTTATCTGACTCTCCTTTAGTAGTAATATTAAAAATATGAGCATTTTGCCATGCTTCAATAGCTGCATCCGAGTCATCAACTTGACTGGGAGGGACAAAATACTCTCCAGGACCTAAGCCTATAAACGTAGGCATATCCTGGACAACATTAGTGTCTTCAGGCTCAGATTCTGAATTTGGATCAGTAGTCCAATCCGAAGCATCATCCTGGGTCTCACCATGATAGTTTGCAGGAAACATGGGAAGAATAATTTTACTTTTGCCCTTCCCAATTGTCAAAGTTCCCTTGCCCCAATCATCCTTGACTTTAGCTAATGACAACCAAGGTGTGCCAAGGAGAATAAGATATGTGGAAATAGACTCACTCACCTTAAAGACAATATAGTCAATTTTATAATCAATTCCACCAATTATTGCATTTAATTGTATCAATTTTCCCAAAGGTTTGATTCTACTTTGATCGGCCATTCGTAAAATAATGGGAGTAGGCGCTATGTTAGTTATACCTAACTCTTCCATAGTGTCAACACTCATAAGGTTGACACTGTTCCCACTATCAATTTGGACTCCATCAATTAAAGTTCCATCTATAATTACATCGACTGTAGGTGCACCTGGATCAAGAGAGATATCATGAACGTTCACAATTTCGGGTTGAGATTTACTTGTTTCCTTATTTATTTTTTGTTTAGTTTCTTTAACATTGCACTCCTCTTGTATTTTTGTTCTCTTTCTAATTAGAGAAGATGTTAACTCATTTTTACAATAAGGTGACAATGCAAATAATTGTCTCAAAGAAATTTGAGGTTGTATTCTATCTAAATCTCTGAGGATATCATATGGATGCATACCCACTACTAGTCTCATAATTCTATTATGTTTTCTCTTTTTTAAAGACATAGATGATTCTTTCATTATCTTTTTTGAAGGTTTATAAAAAGTCGGTTGTTCCAATGGTTTCATGGAAGTACTTGTTTTTTCCACATTTGGAATTATAGGTATAACTTTTTCTAGCAAAGGAGGTGTTATAGGTACTTGAGTAGGATTTTCCCGAGAATCACTACTTGTCATCTCTATTATTTGTGGTCATGGTTTAAGAATTTCTGGTCTTTTTAGTATAGTTGGCATATCTCTAGCAAGCACAGGATTAAGTTTTACTTTGCTATAATCACTCTCTGAAATACTAATGGGTTCTTTTTCAAGGGCCTTCTTGGCTTGTGATCTCGTGATAAAAACATCTTGAGGTGTATCAATTGCCATATAGTTTACATTTCTAGTATTAGAAGACTCTACTTCTTGAATTTGAACTTGTTTCCTAACATTAGGAAACTCAGTAATTATGACTGTGCAAAAGGTAGAAACATGCCCCGTTTGTCCACATCTCCCACACAAGGGATTAAAACCAACTTGTTGGCGTGTATTTGTGCATTCCTTAGAATAATGACCTGGCTCTCCACATCTATAACATACTACTTCTTTGTTTCTATCTTGATTAGGTCCTCTCCGAACTTGATCTTGACTGTAACCATTATTTCCTCTTGGATGGTTATTATTGTTTCTTGGTCTGGTAAAAGGTTGTTTGGATGTAATTCTATAAGGTTGTTTTTAGTTATTATTTTGAGAAGGTTGCTCTTATACTAGGGCCTTAACTTCCTTGATATTTCTACAAGTAGTTATATCATGGCCTTTTGCACCGCAATAAGCACATTGAAGCTTAGGTGTTCCTCCTACAGGATATTTAGACTTAGTGGACAAGTGTCCATGTCCCTTACAATTACTACACCAAATATTAGTTCGTTGATTAGTAGTCTTAGGTCTTTTATTTCTACCTTCATTAACTTGGACTGACAATTCTCTAAATTGTTTTTGTAAGGCTTGTAGCTCATTTTCCTCATGACTTGGAGGCATCAACACAAGTTGTTGCTCTCTAGGATGAGGTGATCCTTGTATAGTTAATTGGGGTTGACTAGATATTGACCTAGGATAATAATCTCTTCCACTATTATCCATCCCATATTGAGTAGATACAGGTAAAAGATATGGATCCTGATATGGAATCCTTTTTGTCTGTAACAACATATTAGATCGCTGCATAGCAGCTTCCCAATTTCTAGCAGCTTCATATGCTGCATTTAAATTTGCTGGGTTGGAAAGTTTGACCTGATATATACACATAGGATCTAATAAACCTCTGGTAAAGGTATTAGTGATCCATGCTTCTGGCATATTATGATCTTGCCATTTATTCAATAAGTTTCTAAGCCGAGTATAATATCCGGCTATAGTTTCTGTGGGATACATTTGAAAACTTTGCAACTGATCCTGCAAAGTATTATGATAAGACTAGGGTCTAAACCTGGTCAAAAATGCTTCTTTTAAAGCATCCCAGTTTGTTGGTTGAGGATCTGATGCCGCATACCACCTCTGAGCTTCCCCTAGTAAATTACCAGGAAAACTAGTGATATACTAATCAATTGCTAAATTATTAGCTATTGCTACTACTTGAAATCTTTCCAAGTAGGAATCTGGATCTTCTCCCAAATCATCATAGGACATGGGAAATGGAGCTATATTAAGCATCCTATGATGCGCCATAGCAAGGGGATTAATCAAAGGGTCGTCAGGAGTAGGAGGGGTTGAAGGTGGTGAGGATAATGACGACCTGCTAGAGGTAGAACTAGTAGAAGAAGAGTCAAAAGGAGAAGTCCTCCCAGAAGTATGTGAGGAATATCCAGTTGGACTCTCTTCTCGCACTAGTGGTTCTGAGTGCTCTTCTTCTTTACTTTCACTATTAAATAAACTTTCACCTTCTTTAGGCTCACTTTGCTCACCTACATCTAACTTTTTCTCTTTAATAAGATTATACTTAAATTCCTCTCCTTCCACAATAGATTGGTCAATCTCTTCCTGTATGTCAAAGTTTAAAGTGGTAGGTCTAAGAATTTGGCTAAAAGCTTCTAATAATTCCTTACGAAACTTATGTTTTTCTTCTTCATTTTCCAATGGTCTGTCATTCAGAAAATGGTCAATATATTCTTTTGCTTCACTATGAGTAAATATTGGTATTTCCAATTTTGACTCAAATTCTTGGGCAAAAAGACTTGGATAGGGAGTTTCAAAGTTTGTTTGGTTTGAGGAGTTACCTACTTCGTATGTACGATTTATTAAAGAATGGGGTATAGGGGTTCTAAACAATTTCTCTAACTCATCAAGTTGTTGATCATGAATGTTAGGTTTTTCATCCACTTCTTCATCTTCTGAGGATTCCTCCTTTTCTAAGGATTTAGACCAAACTTTCTCGCTTTGGGTCTCCCAATTTTCTTCTTCCGGGCTGCTAGAACAACAAGAGTGACTGGTATATTTTTTATCTTTTCTTTGTCCTACATATTTCTTCCTATGATTTTTTAATGCTGCAAATACTAACTCTTCTGGGGTAAATTGTGGTGTCTTTGTGTCTGACTGAGGAGAATTTGGAGGATCAGGTAGTGTTTTATATGTTGTCTCCCTTTTTGTTAGTCTCAATGCCTTTTCTAAGGCTATTTCTATTTCCTCATCTAATTTGAAGAGAGAAGGAGTTGTAACAGTGTTAAAGGTAGGATTATGTACTCCTAACACTATGATTGGTTGTTTCCTCTCTACCCTTTTCTTATAACGTTGAGCTCTCTCAACTTTTTGTTTTTCTCTTTTCTCTTTGTCTTTTCCTAACATTAGTAATCTCCATAGGTTTTTTATTTTTATCCTTATTCTGAACTTAATTTTTAGATCTTTAATTTAAACAAAGATAAATTGCTTCCTCTGTAAGATTCATTCCCTCAACTTCCCATGCAATGTTTCGTGGATAATTATACATAGTTAACAAAGCTCCCATTTCATTTTCTTCCTACCATTCACTGGCTATACCTATTAAAAGGTCTATCTCATTTTCGGCTATTTTTAGATATTCCTCATCATAAGGACCTATACGGTGATACGCACAAATTGTAGTGATTAATCTTCTAATTATTTTTCCACCATTAACTGGGGTACATAAAAGATCACTTTCTTGGTTCATTTTGTCATTGGGGTACTTCTTTGGTATTTCAAGAAATTATAAAGAATTTTAACTTGAGTAAAGGTGGAGAGCTTCCATAGATAAGTTTAACTCCTAAAGTTCCTTGACAATTTCCCTCAAAAACTATAAGTGGTACTAACTTTCAAACCACAAATCCAAAAAATAAAATAAAAATATGTCCACAAAGCTCTTATCAAAGGCAATCTATAATAAAAGTTTCAGAGAAAATTGATTTTTTTTCGAATTTTAGGAACCTGCCCAAAAATCAAGGAATCCCCCCGAAGGAGACTCTGGTCCTTTAGGGATTAATTCATTTTCTTTAATTATGGGGTAACCCAAATATGCCAACAATTCCCTTATCTCAATTTTACTCAACCACTCTTTTGCATGTTCAATTAATCTCTCTATTTCAATTTCTACTATATCCAAATATTTCCTATCCTAACTGATAAAAGTTTCATAATAAGCTCTTTTTGCATATAAGAATTTAAGGGATTTATTTCTTTCACTTTTAGAATCTAGGCGTTCAATTTTTCTCATTTGCTCCATTCAGGTAACAATAGTGACGCCAATCAGTCAGGGTAAATAATTCTATCTTAAATTCTCGTGACAATGGTTCTATTATTAATTCTCTTGGGTAATTGAATTTTTGTAAGAAAGTATTGATGATTTTTTTCTATTAATGGAATGAAAAGATTGTTAATAATTTATTCTAAAATTCAATACAATGAAGGGAAATTATTTAGACTTTTGGGGACAAAAATAGAATGCATTAAAGAAATCTACCATATTGAGCAAAAAGGTGGTGTAGTTGATATTTTAAATATAAAGGCTTTTTCTTGACAATTACTTCATTAAAACCCTCACCCTTATTCCATACTTTGTTTAAAATTAATTGTTTAATTTTTAAGGGTAGTTGTTCAAATTTTTCATTAAATGATTGATCAATTTTTGGGTGAGCCCCATAAAATTGAAATCCTTGTCCGTAATACGCACCTCTATAGACACGATAAAGGGCGCTAAATAAATATGGACCACTAAAGAAGTCACTCAAAGCTTCTTCAGAAACCTTCCATGGAAAAGTAGACATGTTGTAACAACATGTCTTCACTCTTTACTAAAAGGTTTTTTTTTTTTTAAATTAAAAAAAAAAATTAATAATTTTTTTCAAGTAATTCCAAAGTTTATAAATTCACACAAAACTAACTACCATGATAGTTTACTTAAGTAATTGACTTAAATTTGACAGCTTTCCTAAATTTAAAAAATACTTAAAAACTTGATGGTACCATCCCCAGCATGGTCGCCAAAAAAATATGGAGTGATTTTTCACCACTCTAGGAAAACACCCAAATGTACCCACACCTCATAGGATTCGTTACGGGGATGATCATACGCCTAGTTTTAAGTAATTGAAGATTAATTGTGTCGTTTAAAGCTATCCTCTTGGTTAATTCTTAAGGTTATCTATCTATTTTTTAGGAATTTAGGGCTGTTAGCATCACTCTTAAGGGATCCACCCACAAAGTCTAATCCCAAAGGATCTCTCGTGCCTTAAGACGGAACATTAGTCCTTTTAAGATTGTACTTATGCCACTAATCCTTAAACACTTGCCACTCTGGGCTAATGGAAGTTTCCATTAAGTCTCATTGCAGTGGTTCTTTAATTACAGTCTTTAAGAATTCAAATTCTTACCTCATATAAAAACGCTCCACTTTTCACGTCCGTCCACTTGGTCCACGTGATCACGTTCTTAAGACAATGGTTAGTCTCAAAAATCCCATACACAAGTTAACTTAAGTCTTAAGGAATTTCAGCTCTTAAGTCTCTACTTAAGTTCACTTATCCTCACTTAATTCTTAAAGACTACGGTGTTTTACACTTACTTCTACCATTTAGTCTTTAAGATCTCTGACTGGTTCATAAGACTTCCTACTCGGTCGTCTCGATGTTCTTAAGGACACAGTCTCTGGCCCTTAGTTCTTAAGCACTCGCTTACTCACTTAGGCCAGATTCTTAAGAACCTACACTGTTTAGACCAATTCAGCCCTACAGTGTTTTTAAGTTTCTGTCTTTAAGACTTCCAGAACCAGGAGTGCATCTCACTGAATGCAAATATTGTCCCGTATTCTCACTCATACCAACCTTTAAGTCTAAGCCCTTAAACTTAAAGGTCTCCTGGTACTTAAGGTCTCAACCTTCATAAGCTTATGTATCCAAACTTGGACTTAAGATTCTTAAGTTTCTATGTTTTTTTCTTAAGTCTTTCTTTGGGATTTATTCTTTATTTTCTCTCTTACGATGGATTCTTAAATACTCACAACTTAGCCTACCTTAGAGAATCCCTTCTATTAAGGTTAGACTTAATGCCAATTTTTTATATGCATAATATGACACTCTTGCCATGCATGAAGGTATGCCGCTCTTGATGTTTATTGCATAAATTGCATTAACATGAATAAGAACTCCACTCTTATTCTTATGATACTCAAGTTATGCTCACTCACACTTGAGATCTTCTTAAGTACTTATGCATCACACACCTTATGCACTAAGTCACTTAATTTCACATTATCTCCATTAATCTTCACACTCATGATTAATGCTCCAACACACACACAAGGTCACACCCACGACCTTAGTAGTTAGGGTATTTCCCTAACTTATTCCATGAAGTATAAATATACAATGCATTCATGCATAGGAATTTTATACCTAATGCACGCACTTGCATTTACAACACACAATGTCAAGTTTATTCAATGAAGTTCACATATTTTTGCAATTATACATGTGACTCAAGTCACACACAAGACTCTACACATGCAAATTCAATAACAATTATATATTCATATATAAAATTAAATACTCTTACAACATTAAGAGTCATCAACTAGCTTTTTCACCTAAAGCTAGGGCTCACTCCAATCTTCCTCCAAGGAATTTCTATGGTAATGGCCAAGAATGCTAAAAATTCAAGCTAGTCATTCTACTCAACATTTAAGAGATACACCTCTTGGCAAGAGATTTTCCCTATTATTACCCATTAAGATTAATTCCACTAAATCTTCACATCTCTTTATATCCATTCATGAAAAGGTGCACCCTATCCAAAGGGTATGAGTTCAACCCTTTTCCCATTATTTCCTATTTCTTGGATATGAATAGGTACTTTCCAATTAATTAGCTACTTAGTCTAAATTTAATCATTAATTATTTAATTCTTCATATATCTACAACCCTTTTTACACATAATTTTTGGAAAAATCTATTTTTTTCATTTTGGCTCTACAGCTTCCAACTCTAGAATGGTGTGGCAACTGACAATCCGACAAAGGACAAAGCACTTATGAACGGATGAAGTATTCCTCCGGAAATGTTCATCCGCTCATAACTCATGCAATTTTCATCCAATGAGCGATTGCCACACTAACTAAAAATCAGCAGGTCATAGAGAAGAGTGTGATGTGCAAAAAAACGGCGGGCCGTCCGCCGATCGGACGGCCAATCCGACCGACGGCCAATCGGACGGCCACTCCGACGGCCGCGCGGCCGTCGACCTGATCAGACGGCCATCGCGCGCCCGCGCGATCAAATCGCGGCCGTCCGATCAGGCGAACGGCCGAGGTGCCATCTTATAGCCGATGGCAACGACCGATCGGACAGCCTAGCGCAATTTGACGGCTGCGATCTGGCCGCGTGGCACTTCGTTGAATCCGACGGTCCAGAAAACTTACCAGGGCCTTCCGTAAATGCATTTTACCCCCCCTGGACGCTGCGTCCGACGTGATGTTAAGACGTCCTCGTCTTAGGACGTCCTAGGACGCTCTCAGACCTCCAAGGACGTCGGATTGGTAACCCTGCATTTGATCTAGGCAAATGGGGACGGCGATAATGACGACGCCAAATCCCAGGACGACGCCGAATCCTAGGCTGACGCCCAAGCCCAATAGAAAGCTGAACCCGAGGGCAAAGACGTCGCCGAATCCCAGGCGAACACCGAAGTCCAGGGCTAGGGCGATGAGGTAAGTTTTATGGTACTTTTCAATTCTTCGGAGTTGTGTCAATTTAAACTTTCCTATGTAATTTATTTAAATATTTATCTAATTGGATTTTTCATTTGGTATCTTCAGGATGATTTTCATGGGGGTTTACAATTGCAGGGAAAGAAGCGACGAAGCAGGTGGGATATTCCCCCAGCCGTGTTGAAGCCCTCGAAGCCCTCATTGTTACATGCCCAGTTGACGGCTCTGGAAGGCCAAGTTCAAGCCCAACAAATCCTTGAGGTTCTGCATTCTATCACGGCCTTTCATTGAAATTATTGCTGGCGTCATCATACTCTGGGCAGTGGGCACAGAGCAACGGATTAGGGTTATAAAAGTGACTCAAGCTTTCAAGGTGTGGAAAAGAAAGCCGAAGACGACGATTCTTGCAGAGAAAGTGGGGTTGGAGAAACGAGTTTTATTTGCAAAGGCTTTCAAGTGTGTTAAGGGTAGGAACGGTGCAGTGCATTTTGGCACATTTGCCTTTCTCCAACGAGGTGTACTAGAGGCTAGGACTCTCATTCAAGAAGGCCAAGGATACTTTAAGCAGCATGTCCTGGAGCAGGTGTGGTGTATTGACAATTATGATGTCATTTCCGAGGTTTTCAACTTTGAGGGTGTTTCTGATAGTTAGATTTATATGGATTGATTGCACTTGTAGCAATTAGGATTGTACAGTGACACCATGTGCTTAGGATTGTACAGTGACACCCATGTGCAGCTATCAAATTTCCATGAGACTTGTCTCCTTCACACATGCAGACAGCTACTGTGTCATCAAATTGAATTCGGCAATCACGGACTGTGGGTATAGGGTTTTTTTAGGGTTTCATAGTCGGCGAACTTATTGAGACGAGACGCTTTGGCGACTGAGGTACATAGATTACTTGCGATTCTCATTTGAGAAGGCCAGATTCTTATGATTGGCGGAGAGATTGATATCATTACGGGTGAGATTTTTCACATTAAGTGGTTTTATCAGGGTTGTCATACTGGACGGACATCCGGTACGCCCGTCCGTCCGATTCACCCGTCCGGTAGAGCTCTCGCCCGTCCGATGTAGTCAACTGAGGGTTGACTTACCCACTAGGTAAAAAACAGGCGATGTGGCAGCCGTGTTGGCACCACATAGCTGCCACGTAGGAGAGGGTCAAGTTTGAGTAGGATCGGGGACTAATGGCAAGAGGGAGGTGGGGCGGAGACGTCCCCGCCCCAGACGGGGCAGGGGCGGAGACGTCTCCGCCCTGCCCATAAAGGGGCGGGGACGTCTCCGCCCCTTCATGAGTTAGTTAATAGTGTTTAACTATTGACACTATGTTGGTAAACTAAAATTTATGTTTACTGTAGTATACACTAAATGTGAACCCATACACCAATTGCAAATGAGGCACTTAGTGTAGTGACATAACCGGACACTAAATGCCATTTACTACACTATGTATCAATTTTTGTAGAAATAATAAATTTATTTCTTTCACTTGTGCACATTTAGTGTATCAATAGTGTATCAATAATTATTTGTGCTTGAACAAATGCAAATCTTGGATTTAGAATTTAAGATTTGGACGTATCCAATATTGATTAAAATATAACGTATGGCAATTGCCAAGTACACATATTCTTCTACAAAGATGCCGTATTGCCTATTTAACCACTACATGCGAAACTAATGCAGCTAATTTACAAAAAACTATTGTCGGTAACAACATAGAGGCATAGTCCAGTTGTGGGGGGGTTTCATTAATGTGTCTAAAACATCTGGCACAGAAGACCGTTCTTCGAGCAGTTGTTTCTGCAACGCTGTAAATTTTAGCTTTAGGTTTACAATTGCTCCGTGTTTTTGCTGGTGAAATACAAAGTGTCCCAATTTTCTTTCCAAAAATGTTCACAAATCCAACCCACCGCAAATGCATCTGTTGCCTTGGAGTAGAGGTGTGACCATTGCATGACTTCAAGCGAGTTGGTGAAGTCCCGCGGCCCAAAATTATAGAACAGTTCTGGTGCCACAAACCGTCGCCGCTCTCTCTCTTGTTGAAGCTCCTCCTTGAATTGATAACCATACGTTGATGGTTCATTCTCCACAAGCCGACTAGAAAGCCCCCAATTGCAAATTCCAATGTACACCGTATCGGGTTTCCACTCATCAAAGTGGAGCAAAACATTCGATGGAGAGATGTCATTGTGTATATAATTTGTGTCGTGGCATTTTTCCACAATGACAAGCAATGATAGCGTGAGGTTCACTCGATTTTGGCGGTAAGTTTTTACCCACAGAAGCTCTTGGATCGACAACCCGGTATTCGGATGCATCTCAATCCGTTCAAATGGCAATGCTTCGTCCACTTTCGAGTCAAACTTGGACCAAAAACTCTGGAGAGATCCCCCATTCCACCAGAGCGTGTACCCTTCCATAGTTTTCGGGTGGATGTTCGCAAGTCTAATGATCCCTGGATGCACTACCGGACACCCTCTAGCCTCATTGATGATGTTTCGGCGCTTCTCCCTCTCGTTGGTGTTCGTCAGAGTCTTTCCGACGAAGTAAATCCAACTTGGAATGTTTTCCAATTTGGTTATTATCACCTTCCATACAGTCCCATAGCCACCCACCGCGCTCTGCCCTGGCATTGGAATCACTTTAGCGCAACTTTCAAGCCACTTGAAAGTTCCACCAACGCAGTGAGCCAAAATTTGCTCCTCAATAGTCGCTTTCCAAGGAGCTAGTTTCTTCTTACGGGAAGAAGAGTACTGTTGAACGAAGCCCTAGATCATCCTCATCTTCGCCACTGGTGCGCGCTCCTCCAGGTTCCAGGTGCTCTCATCCTCCTTCTTCCCCGTGACGTAATACCAGTTCGCAACAATATTGGTGGTTAGTGCGGTCACTTGTGTGTCCAACCACTCCGAATGCAACCAATAATCTGAGAAATTATTAAATTTCTCAGATTTATCAAGGTTTGACATTAATTCGTGTCGCATGTCAATCGTGAACTTGTGGTATCCCTCTTCGTTGTGGTTCAGATAGCTCCTCGTCAACGCCCCTCTCGTCCGGCGGTTGTAAAACTCGACGGCAATCCCTCTACATTCAACCATGTATTCGTGCGGGGGCATGTCCGGATTTGGTGACTTCTTCCGCCTCTTCCCGCTCGATGACGACGGATTCAATGATCCGGAAGTCAACTCCGCGTTGGTGGACAGAAGAACCGTCTCATCAACATCATCCAAGTCCATAAATACTGGGCGCTTCTCCATCGAGCTACTTCCTTCTCCCGCCATATGTGATTGTCAACTCCCTACCGTGGTCGAAATTCCAAGTTGATGGTTTTAAAAAAAACCGCAAAGAGTCTGGGTACAATAAATGGGCCAAGCCCGATCACCCACCAAACTCACTTTCAGGCCGCAAAGCGAACTGACACGTGAGGCCTAGGGAGTGGACTTGGCAGAGAATAAGGACAAAATGTTGTCGGAACCTTGTTTTTCGGAAATTTAAGTCTTAACGTAATTAACGGGCCAATAGGCCGTGATTTTTTGGAATTTGGGACAACCCCATTGTAAATAGATAGTTTTACTAAAAACTATTGTAAGCATCAATAGCCTAAAACTAAAACCCCTAATATCACTAAGGAAGAATCCGGGCATCTCTGGCCCGATTCCGGTCTCGACAGTTGGGAACCGGAATTTGGATTTAAACGGTTAGAACCGTTCCCGGGTTTAACGGCCCTAACCGGCCGCGGGTGCGGATTCGGGTAATGATTACCGGACTGGGCATAAGTAGTTAATCCCAGGGTTCTTCCTCTCATCTTTCTTAGTGATCTCTAGGGTTTTTTAGCGGCCGGTGAGCGATTGAGCGTGGCTGAGGCTTGTGAGGGTGAGTTTTGGTGAGCCGGTAGCGCCGCCTTTGCGGGTTAGGGTTTGAGTGCGGACCTCTGTGCGGATCCGTTAGGAAAGGTCCGGACTCGTATCCAGGAGAGCATAGCTGAGATGACGTTGAAGAAGGCAACTAGCAGCAGGGCACCAACAGAATCAATCGTGAACCTCCGGAATGTGGTTCCGGTGGTTTCGGATTCCGAGAGTGACCGAAAGGAGTTGGATGCGGACTTGAAGAGAATGGGTTGCTTCGGATTCCGGGAGCAGCCGTGGGGTTTCAGGGACGATGCAATGGTCCGAGAGCTGCTGGATGGGGTCTCCAATGAATTCGACGGCACCATCCGCGGGAAGTCGGAAAAGTGGACTTCAACGACGTGGAGCGAGGTCTACGGATTCTCGACCCGAGAAGAAGGTATGTGCTCGCGCCGGGAGTGCTTTGTTGATGGGAAGTTTGCGCGGAAGGCAGACCCGAAGGATGGTTTGACGGTGGCGGATTGCAAGGATCCGAGGGCGAGGAGGGTGTATGAATTCATGCTCCCGATTCTGTATCCGGATCGGCCATCGAAGACAACCACGACCCTCGCCAACACAATCTGGGGAGCTTATTCGGGTGAGCGGAAGGTGGCATGGGGAACCATCGTGCGGGAATTAATAAGTAAGTTCCTGACCGGATTGAGGAAGGTGCGACCTACCCCAATCTCTCCATTCCTGTACCACCTGTATGAGCATGAAGAATTGTTGCGCGATAACGAGAAGACCGCCTACGAGACGGCTAAGGTGTTGGCGAGCCACGGTTGGGAGGACACGAAGCCGGATGCGGAATCCGAGCATACGTCGGACTCGGATACGGATGCGGATTCTGACAACGACGACGATGACGACCCACCGGCAACAGTCAGCCCGAGGAAGAAGAGGAAGCAGACGAAAAGGAGCGACACGACACCTCCCATCCGCCGGAAGAAGGTCGTCAAGGAGGCCAAAGAGGAGGATCCTTTCGACATAATCGCGGAAGGGTACGAAAGAGCGGAGGAGACTTACGAGCGAATTGAGGTCATCATGGCTGAGGCGTGCCGGATTGCGGGAGACGTGGGGGCTGATGATCTTTGTGGACACCTGGAGCGGAACTTGCAACCCCGGAATGTGCAAGAGCTGGAAGCTCGACTCGTCTCCGTGGAGAACCGGAATCGGAAGATGAAGACGACCTTGAGCCAGAAGGAGACGGAACAGACCGCAGCAAAGGGTAAGGCTAACGATTCCGCACTCGCTCTTACCCGGGTGAGAGAGTTTGTGCAGCAGCCCGGAGACGTGCTGCTGAAGGCGAGGCTGTTCGATGCCGGATTTGACGAAGCCCGGAAGTTTGACGGTCCGGTGGCAAAGAAGCTCGTCGGAGTCTTAGTGGAGTACCACTCCAAAATGGAGAAGGTGCTGGAGGAGTGCCGGAAGATCCACGTAGGGATCTTCCGGGAGGTTGGGAAAGGCAAGCAGAACGTGTCTCCGGATCCCGAACCGAAGGAGGCACCTCCGGTAGTGCTAGCGGTTTCGGATCCGGAAGCTGGACTCCGGACCCCGGGGCCTGAACCCAAGGGACGAAAGGACGTGCTCTAACCGCGGTCTCAACTGAAGACGAAGGTCCGGAAGGGGAAGACGAGTAAGGAGGAGATGAACACACCTGATTCGCGAGTCTCCAAGCGGCGGACCCTGTTCGTTTCCGAGAAGGTAACCCCTATGCGGCAGACTCGGTCGGCTTCGCGGACCATCACTCGGGAAGTGGAGGAGAGGATCCCTGCAAGCCAGCGAATCGAGGTGCAGAAGCCGGAAGACAAGATCGAAGAGGATGAACCGGTTTCTCCTCAAGTCGGGACATCAACGATAAGGCTCTCGGATTTGGAGGAAGACGAGGAATCAGACCAAGGAGGCAAGAAGTAGGATAGCTCTCTTGCTTTGTACCCCAGAAACTAGCCGTGGAGGGTTAGAAATCTAGAGGTAGGGTTAGAACGGTCACAACGGTGACCTGGTTATTAGGGTTTTACCCGGATCCGGAACCTGTTCCGGAAAAGGTGGATCAGATCCATAACTTCCGGATCTGGTCACGTTTAGCTAGGAAGTGGCAGACAAGTGTCAGTGCCCGTTTTGAACATGGGTTCTTGGGTTTTGTGTTTTGATTCCCGATGGGAGGGTATTTAGTTGTTAGTTCCAAGGCTGTTAGGGTCTTGTTAGTCGACCTAATCGTGAGAGCGGGAAAGATTGCGGACCCGGGCAATTTAGGGTTTTTGTGTGAAGGTCGGACGCCTTGCGAGGCCGCCGCTGCAGCTAGAACCCGGTTCCCGTTATCTTAGTGTTAGAGAGGGGATTTGCAAGCACCCAACTACGGGTTTCACTTCCTAAGGTTGTATGAGATGTGCTGCCCACTTTTAAATATTAAGTTTGTGTCCTTCTATCTTGACACCTATCTATCCTGGTTTGTGTGAGATCCAAAGTGGTCCTTGTCATGGACGTACCCCATTTCGAATGGTTGTGTAACCTTTGTGAAGCCTGAGCCGGGTGGAGAGGAAAAGGTGAGGGATATTCCGGGTCTCTACGGGATTCCACAAAAGGGTTAGGAACCGTCACTGGTCGCACCCGGATCCGGATATTCTGGGATTCCCGTCGTTGTAGTAAGCGGAGGGTCGGAATACCTTCTGTGTGACCGGCTGCCGGGGAACATTCCCGTAGTTGTGAAGAGGTAGACACCACCCTGGTGCGTGTGTTTGTCATGTTTAGAGGATGTTAGGATTGCCAGTGGAGTCTTTCACCACTCTAATCTACGAAGGGAGAGTTTTGTACACCGTCCCTTTCCAAATAGGACGCGTCCTCCGACAGCTAAGACCATGAGGGAAAACTAGAGCTGACTACTGGTGTGCGTGTGGTGAGATATTACCGGATCCGGATTTATAATCGGAAACGGGAAAGTAAGGAAGGGCAGATCGGCTAGCTCGGAAGGTGAACTAACCGGATCCTGCCCGATTGAATAAGAAGAATAGGAAGAAGTTTAGGAAAGAGTCACAACCGGATTGTCGAAATCTGGCAAACTTCACTTGAATCCCAGGAACGATACACGAGTCACCACTTAGGATGTTTTAGTCACCTAAAACACTCAAGGGAATGCACTTGCAACAACCGTGTTCCGACACGTAAAAACAACTGGCGCCATTGCCGGGGATTCTAATAGTTTGTTAGAAGGACATCCGGATTGGAGTCAGTGAGTGTATGACCGGATTCTGCCGTTTTCGAATCTGGAAAGAACTTCTGGGTTGATGATCTCGAAGGTAGCTGAGAGTGAGGAGCCACAAGTGTGGGCCTAGATTTGGAAGTTCAGAGGTAGATCTGGAGTTCTACCCGGACATTATTCTATGAACCGGAAGCACCTTGAGACGTTGGAGAAAAGAAGATCAGCCCGACTAGAGAACCGAAGAGGGAGTACATCAGGGATTCCTTACCCAAGCTTGGTGTCTCCAATTGCCTTTGCGTCAAGACCAGAAGAGGTGATCGTGGTTGCTACCACGAAGGAAGGAGTCGTCAGTTTCCAGAGCGAAGAGACGAATCCTATTCACGCGGATCCGGATTTGGAGGACTCTGGGGAGCAAGAAGTAGCACGTGAGGAAGATATGGCCCCTGCCACACGTCTCAAATATGAGAGATTCAAAGGAGACGGGAAGCAGGACGTAAACGACTGGTACGGAGAATTCGAATCTACGGCCTTAGCAAATGAAGAAGGAGGCGAGTCAAAGAGACGAATCTTTCAAGGCCTGCTCAAAGGAGAAGCCTTGAAGTGGTACCAGGATCTAGCAGATGAGGTACAGGAGGATTGAGGCACGGTTATCCCAGTATTCCTCCAAACCTTCCGAGAAGCCGGTGGAGAAGCAAGAGCCTAGGCAGATTGAGCAAGATGAGCATGAAGCCTCACAAATCCGTACGAAGGTACGAGCAAAGAGTGAAGGCACATCAAAGTCTTCGCGCGTATAGATGCGAAATTCGAGACCAGGAGATCAAATGGTCTATGGGGGCAGCTTGACATTCTTCCAGACGACAACGACAACCTGGCCAACTTCACACATGGTCCTGATCAGCTGCTATGTCCTAACGGAAAGCCATGGCGCGGTGCTCGAGAGAAACATCCGGACTTCATACAATGCTTCATCGAGTGTTTGACTGACGAGAAAGACATCGTCTTCGATTGGAGCGCCTCAACAAGTTTTATTCCCTCTCAAAACAGTTCGATTATATAGTACGTGCATTTCAACTAACTATGTGCGACCTTGTCTTTGCATAGGTGCATCTGTAATCGCATGTCAGCGGACTAATCGTTATCTCATCGCCTTAGAGCGTGATGAAGAGATCTTTGACGCCGTATTGAAACCGTACGTAGATCAATCGCGAAGTGGATCGAACCCCAAGTCCTCTAACAACCCTACTGCCGATGGAGAGCCTAAAAGAAAGAAGCCACGCCGATATATAGGTGTGTGATGTCTACTCTCTCTACTTTAAATTTTCTATCACGCATTTCTTAATGGCAATGTTTTAACTTATATTTGATATCTAGTCTCGCAGGATTGAAAGAGCGCTTGTCCCTCCACTCCGATCTCATTCGGAGTCCCCCATCAAGATTAGCGCTTCCCATGTATGCTGAGCGCCTCGCCGAGCAGTGGGTTGAGGCTCCATCGCATGTCCGTGTAGAAGGCGAGCGCAAAATGTTTCCTCGCGGTGTTCTCCGCTTCATTGATTACAAAGCGGAACAACATGATGAAGCCTTTGACCTGCTAGAAGTCAGTGACAGCTCTTCCTCTTAAGTAGATATATAGTAATCTATGACTTTTTATCGATGAGCAAGTAGGGCAATTTTCATACTATATCTTATAGCCCTAGTATATGGTCTAATTGTGTGCCTATATTTATGTTTTGAAGTTATTCACGAGTTACAAGTATTTGTATATACTTATTGCCTTATTGATGATAAATTTGCATTCTTATTTCAATATACATGTCCAATCACAAAGATTGCCTCAGTTACAGTTTTAATCGAAATTGGTGTTTAAAAAAGGTCATAGTTCAATTCGATTCATCGTATGGTTAGTCTCTTGTCACATTTGAATAGGCGTGGGGCTATTAGATATGTACACTACAGCTCAAGATAGCGGAGTCATCATAGGCTAATGATTTTGTGCGGCCATGGGGATTCGAACCCGGACCACCGCGTTACGACAACAATGTCCAATCAACCAAGTCGTGTATTGGCCTAATCAGACGACTACTTTAACCAAAATCAAGTATATAAACCCCGGGGAAGGGAGGGGGGCATTTTCCAATACCCGATACCTTCACAAAAAATGCAAGGCCGCACATGTATCAATGTTGACGTCAACCCTAATTTTTAGAGTATTAAAACATGTTATAAGAATGATGTACACTCTAACGGTCTGTGGGTCCCACTCGTTGTTTTCAAGAGCATAAATTGTGTACCCCTATTTTAAAAAAATCGCCACAAATCCACGATATTAGAAGTCGTTAGTGCATATTTAAATATTTAAAATATTAATTTTCTAACCCCTAAATTTGGTAATAGGATACCTAACTTTCTAAACTCGGTGATTAGTTTCAGAAATTATCCTCACCGCTCTACGCTCACACACGTGTATTTTCCCTCTGCACAGCTACAGAACCTTGGGAAGTGCAAGACAACCAAGGAGCTCAAGGACAAGTTCCCCACCGTCGAGGACTTTTTCATGAACTTCCTCATGTTGAAGACTCACCATAGGGAGTCCAATGCAGAATTTTTTTTGCGAACCTTCAACGGTAAGGAATTTCTCAGCCCGCAATGGACGACAGAAGGGGCTACTGGAGCGGTTTCGCTGGGTGTGTTTGACATGCGGGACATAGCCTGTGCATTATGTAAGGGGGATGACGCCTATAAGTACTTCGTGAAAGATCTTATGGGCAAGGTCATGACCTTATCGAAGCCCTCCTACAGTGATCCTACCGTCTGGGTATGGATCGTAAACGGACCTGTCAAGAAACTCGATAAACTGAAGACACAAATTCAATTCTACTTCCCGAATTACCATTTGAGTACATCCGTTTATCGTGTGGCACGGGCCAAGAAGCTATTCAACGGGTCTTTTCCTGAAAGGTACTCTCACGACGTGCAGCTCTTCTTCCTCTTCAAGAACGACAAACGAGGTAATCATTTCTTGCATTCCAATAAACCAGAATTCAAAGCCTCGGACGTGCCGTACTACCAGGACAGTGGCCATTACCACGAGGCCAAATGGATGGCCAAGGAGTCCGAATTGTGAATGGAGTTCTACATAGATCTCATTTGCACTTACTGCAAGAAAGGAGACTCGACACTCGGAATCTTCTGCGGCTCAAAGTTTATGGTCGCGTCTCTGGTGAGCAATTTCTCATCCCCTGATAATTTTTACTGGCTGACAGAATATCCCCAGCCCGGGGATAATTCCCGTGCCTCTTCTGTTTTGAAATTTCGTATTTGGATTATATTTGAAGTGACGGATTATCCCCGGACCGGAGATATTCCATTCAAATCCTCTTCTTCTGCCAATCCCTTTATAAGATTTTCTTGATATTTTGATTCAATGAAGATTATCCCCGGGCCAGGGATAATCTAAAAACTTTCGTATTATTTGTAATTCGTTCAATCGTATTGCAAATTTATCCCCGGACCGGGGATAAATGTTCATTTAGAATGTTTCTTAACCTGAACGCCTCTATGGTATGGTGGACTCGTGGTATCATGACAAATACCTCACTGCAGCCGGAAAGAGGACGAGGGTAGATTGGCGGGACTTTATGCACCACCAGTGCCCCTACGACCCAAAGACCGGTTCCTCGTCGGATGAGCCTGCGACACAAAGCATATTGACAAGGTCATCCATCGAAGCGAGCCTACCATCTATATCGGTGGTCGAGGTCGAAAACGTTTCTGAGGTCCATTCCGACTCTCCTGCCGTTGGGGCAGTTTTAAACCCTCGTCGGACTCAAAGGGTTGAGGTTGAGGATCCGAGCGCCGGGAATGAGGATGTCGAACGGAGGTATGAAGAAGAGGAAGAAGGTGATCTTGGCGGGGGCTATATGGGAACTCCTGATACGGTGGGTCCAAGTTCTCAGGCGCCATTCACTCAAGACAACAGCAGCGGTGACAATTCCGACGAGGACGACTCCAACGACTCTCCAGATGCTGAGGCTGTGGAGAATGTGGCACCCGAAATTGTTTCCAAGCCCTTTCGATCAAGGAAAGAGCCAATACACGCGGTGGCGCCAACTTCATTCACGACAAACGTTGCCGTAGGTTCGTCTGACGTTTGTCCTACTCCTGGGGCTGTGCAACATGTGCAACAAGAGATTGCTGCCCAATCTCATACGATCGGGAAAGAACCGATGGACGTGATGCCTCCGACTCTGGTCACGACGACCATTGCCAAGAGATCGTCCGGCGTCTCTCACACTCCTAGGGATGTGCAGAATCTGGGACCTGAGATTCCTATCCAATCGTTTCGGTTGGAGAAGGACCCAATGGAGGCAACGTTGCCAATTCAATCAACGTCGACCATTGTTGTCGGCTCGTCTGGCGGCACGGAGCCTTCAGCCGAGG
The DNA here is from genome assembly GCA_963971425.1 of Bryoerythrophyllum caledonicum. Taxonomy (NCBI): domain Eukaryota; kingdom Viridiplantae; phylum Streptophyta; class Bryopsida; order Pottiales; family Pottiaceae; genus Bryoerythrophyllum; species Bryoerythrophyllum caledonicum. Next base: position 16,542,595 of record OZ020523.1, on the reverse strand, counting down.
CGCGGAGGCCCTCAAAGCATCGGCTTGATCTCCCCGATGAGATCCCAAGTCCAAGCAACCAGCTCGATGGGGCTTCCTGCGCGAAGCAGTCCTCAGCTGTTGCCCCGGAGTTAGTCGCAACACCGCAAAGCAAGGGGTTGAATAAAAGGGGCAAAGAGATTATCGCATACGTTCAAGGTGACGAGTGCTTTATTGACCTTGGAAGCGACGACGACGACCCCAATGAGCTTTGGACTGTGGTGGACGAACCGATGCCGGACAGCGCAGTGAAGAAGGAGAAGGTTGATGTCGTGTACAACGCCTCCAATCCCACCGATCCTCTTGACAATGCGGCTGGGGTTGCGCCTGCCCCGGAGGCCCGTCCGGTGAAGGTCAAGGAGCATTATCAGGAGCGTCAAAGACAAAAAGAGAAGAAGGCTAAGAAAGAAGTAGAGGATGCAATCAAGCTAGAAAAACACGAGCGTCTTTTGAGATTTCTGGCGACGCAAGGGTTGGAGCTTCCAGATGAAATCGCGGCCATTGTCGCTGAATCAACTCAACCTCCGCCTTTGACCTCTAAGCCTGCCACTCTTGAAGTGGCTACAAATTATCCCTAGGCCGGGAATAATTCTAACCCTCCCACGTCTACTGCACCTCTCAGCGACGTGCAGGATGCTCCAGTGACCTCCGTCTTGGCCGTCCAGGATTATCCCCGGGCCGGGAATAATCCAGACTCTTCAGTGTCGGTCCCCCTTCCTTCATAGAAGGCAGTAGACAGTGTTTCGGAACCGGAAGTCACCCAACATGGTGAGAATGATGGTTCCGCTGCCGAAGTAGTCCCCAGCTCAACTGATCTACCTCAATCAATTGAAGACATTCCATGTACGGCCGGGGATTATCCCCGGCCCGGGGATAATCTTCCTTCCACCTCTCCTTCGTCTCCTGCCACAGGATCCGATCCAGTGTTACCTGAGTCAGCGTCGTTGCTTGGTGCTTCCACTGACTCCGCCTCTACCCTGCTACCAGAGACAGGTCTTGAATTGTCCCTATTCGACCTGATTGCATATCATCCCCGACCCGGGGATAATCCGGTTGCCAACTTGCAAGAAGAAGTTGGCGCCAAAGACCAAGCGTTGGACAAAAGCGCACCAGACAATGTTATTGCGCCCATTCCAACCGCGGCGGCGGAAGGGCAGGAGTGTGTGAGTTCTCCACATGGAGATCTTGCTTTAGGCGATGAAGAGGAGGCTGTGGATTACTCCGAGAGCTCGTCGGAGACGTATCGGCGTCAACAGCAGCACAACACTGTAAGTTCAGTCGTCTATGATATGACGTTGTCACAGCTTGCATGAAATTGATTGATTTTGACTGAATTCTTGCGGTTCGTACGATCGAATTCTGCTTATACATCTATTACCTCCTGTAGGAGATGGATGATGTCCACGATTTTTGAGTTGTCAACTCTCCCCGTGGCGCGTCATGTATTATAGATTTTGTATAGTATTACATTCGGTCCATAGGATTCGAACTAAGTTTACAAACACCCCCCATGTACATGTTGTAAACAAGTTTTGTTGTATAATATACACACACCAATTTTTGATCTCAATTTCGATTGTCATTTGATTCCTCTTTATGTATTTGCCAGCCCACTCTTGTAGAAAATGTTTTTCGCCCACGGGCCATGAGATCGCCAATCAATCCGAAAGCATTGCCCCCAATGGCTTGGATGCATTGCATGCCGTCATTGAGGATTCGCGCGGATTCCACTGTCTCTGCGTTCAATCATGTATCCTCAATTTACTGTTTTTTTTAATTGCCACGTAGAATTAGTGTCCCAGTTCGAGAGTGTTCCGCGGCCGAAGACTGCAGTCCGGCAGACGGCGCCGATTAGGTGGTTGAATGTCGTCATCGACATCAATGGAATCCTTTGTCAATGTGTGCATCTGCCATTACTGAAGAAGAATTCCGCCATGTGCCATCCTAGGGACCGACTGTATGTGCCGGACATCCCTGCTAAGATTCCTCCCAAGGCGGTTTACTGCCGACCGGGGGTGCGGGGCTTCCTGGAGGCTGGAGTCCATGTCTGCCGAGGTTGCAAGGGTTGTGATATGGAGTCCATGAAGAAGTCCACCGTAGAGGATGTCGTTGACTACCTCTTTAGTGGACTTCCGAAGCCCTTCGAGATCCTAGGATAGGATTCATGCGGCATGATCGAGGTCAGCCGCGGTTCCTTCTTGCAAACACCTTCAATCCCAAGCAAGAAGATTTTTTTGAAAACCCTGTCTACTGCGGTCTTCCCCCTTAGTGACGGATGTGCGCAGTTCGGCATGGACAACACTCTCCTCATTGACGACAGTCCTGAGAAGAGTATTTGCAACCACACTGGCAATGCCATCTTCCTAGAGCCTGAGTTGAAGTCGAATCGAAACGACGACTTCCTATCGGCGGTGCTTACCCCCTGGCTGCATGCCCTTCAGTCCAACTGCAGGCCTGGCAATCTTCGGGCCTATGTGGACAATAATAGGATAGGAACCCTGCCTCTCAACCATCATAGCACTCTGGGGAGGTACATTGTAGACGGGATGTCACGTTCCCACAGGAACCTAGGGCATACTTACGACACTCCTAATTTTTCAACGTCAATTTTTAGATGATGTTTAGGGCTTTCTTTATTCAGCTCTCTGGACGCGATAAAATGCCATGTAAATTGGTTCTTGCTTTATGCATCAGATTGTGATAATAAAGAAGGCGATTTTTGTAAATTCCATTGCTCCGTACATGCATGTTGATTGCTTCCTTAGTCTTTTATGGGTGCTTGTTCTTGTTTTAGGTTTGTTCATGTGACGTCGTTGCGCTTCTATATTTCATGTGTTAGGTATATCTACGTTAGTTTTTGTTTTCACTGTCTTCTCTGTTTTCTGTGCCCGTGCTCAATTTATGCCCGACTTGGGGATAATATCTTCAAGGTTCCACGCATATTCATTCATGTTATTGCTCTTGTACATTTTAGTCGTTCTTGCTTAATGATCTTCCACAGGAGTTTTATGAAATTCGTCTGGAGACTTGTTGCCACTTCTCTTCGTTTTCACTTCCTTCTCCTAATTCTATTGCACGATTATCCCCGGTCCGTGGATAACTCTTGCATGTTTTTTTGTCATCGTTCCAGTCTGTGACTGACCCACGAGTTCTTGTTGTCCTGTAAATGTTTGTTTTATAGGTCACGGCAAACACTACCCCCGATGAGTCCGGCGATGCGGGTGATACGTCCTACCAGACCTCTTTCCCCGAATGTTTTGTTTTGCTTTTAGCAAGTGTGGCCGCCTCTCTTGCTTCGAGGCGTTTTAATATGTTCACGGCAACAGACGCAGCATCCGCAACGATAGACTTTACGAAAGATAGTATTGATAAAGGTGTTGTCGATAGCCCTCCAAGTCGTGGTCCAACAAAGACCCCTATGTGCTCTTCCTCCCCCCCTGAAGCGCATCTGTACGTCTCCATCCCGCAGGCGCTCCATGTCGCCCAATCCTCCAACTTGCAAGACCCCTCAGAGGCAACTGTACCTCGCTGAGGAGCTCCTTGACCTTCCTCAGCGAGATTCAAGAATATCACCCGTATTGGTGAATGTAGGTGGAATTGCAAGAGGAACTCAACCCCCGATCTCAGCCAACAACACTCATGTCACTAAGACAACACGATCGCTTGGGGGTGTGCCACGTCAGCCTATGTCAAAGGGGAACCCCTTGCCTCACCCAAAGTCAATGGGATTGTGTGCCCTTCCCTTAAGGCGGGCAACTTGTACACCACGATCCTATCCTGCTCCCGAGGCATTCGCCTCACCTTCTTCCCCTCGTGCCTCGCGCTCTCTTGACTCCCTCTGTAGGCGAGAGGGGGAAAGTTTTGACACTTGGTTTGCACGTCGGAGTGAGACCTTGGGTACTAGTTGCATGCCCAACTCTCGTCGCAATGATCTCATTCGCGGACTCATGAGGCAACATGAGGTTGAAGCGAAGTTGTTGGAAAAATCAATCAAGATGAATGACTCCAAGTCGAAGGGGAAGGGGCTTTGATGTTTCTTCTTTTTCCTACTCCATACAATTCATTTTTATCGTTCTTGAATTGAAAAATATGTGCTACACTTAAGTGTTTGCCATATAAGTAGAACCTGAACTTGTTTTCAGGTCTTTGCTATGCTTGCCTAGCTATATACCTTTGACTAGGTATTTTTAGCATATATAACTAGTATATAAATAGTATATACAACGTATCTGCTACAAATTACTCCATGTATAGATTTGTTAAGGCGCATAGCATATAGTGCCTTTCCATTGTCTTCTCTTATATCATGTCTCTATGATATGTTATTGTCAAATAAAAGAGTGTACATGTGTACCTATTTTTCATATTGCTAATACAACCTTTATCATGTTTCGAGATATTATGAGACTTGAAAATTATTTCTATTTTTAGTAATGGTAAGAATGTTGGATTATTTTTTGTCTTGTTCTATTATTAGTAATCACTTCATTTTATACTATTCATTTTTTTCCCCTCAACCCTCTTTTGAGTTTGGCGTATGGATATAAGTCTCGTTCTTCTGAAATTCTTCAACAACTTCTACTATAATTTTGCACGATATTCTTAATCTCAACATCTCAAAATGTGCATTTCGTCTCAAAATAATGAATATCCCCTTCATCCACTTCCCTAAACACGCTCCACTGCAGAATTTCCCCGTTGAGCTTATAATTTTTCCCGTGGCTTGACTCCGAGTCTCGGGAGTTTGAACTAAGAATCGTGAAAGTTGAGTGTTGGTTTCAATCAAGAATACAAAATGAGATTGGCAATTTAAAGAAGCACAAGTACCAAACTAACATAAGGAGAAGTGTTGAACTAACATAAGCAGAAGTACTCAACAGAGTATCAGAAGTAGTTGTATTGAACAAAGTAGAAGTAGAATGTACAATTAGTGGGATCACCTATTCAGGATTAAAAGCCCACCAGTTCCTTACAGCATCCTCACATACACGTTTCGTCTCAGCACTAATCATATAAACTCGGTCACCTTTAACTTTGTGTGCCGCTAAACGCATCTGGAACTTGTAGTGTCGAACTATATGAGCATCAACATGTGCATCCACGGCCCTATCACAGAAAATGTATGATTTGTCACCCCGCCCGTACTTCTTGTAATACTTCGCCCGAATTACTTCATCCCGAAGACTGAAGACACCTCCCCAAAGACAACTGAGCGCTTCTTGTAGAACAAACTTCGGTCGTAAGCATTGCAGGATGTAGTAGGGTTACCCTTCCACATTGTCACTTTTGGCCGGGATCATGAAGTTGTCCCCTTACTCCACCAAATCACCAAGCTCCTCCGATACTCCATCAGGAACCCAGGTGGCCTCATCATCCAACTCAGCCACATGTCGTGCTAGTGATCCACTTGAGAATGGATCCAGACATTGCAACTTCCAGTCTTGCACATGGAAAGAATTTTCACAACTGGGCCAATCACCATCAACGCAATGGAGGCAAAAACATAACAAGGCACGTGTTCTGAGAAGAGTAGGGTCACTCAGAGAGAAACCCATGATTGTATACAGTGCCTTTGACCCATGCAATGTACGGCATTTGACACTAGTATCCCTGTGATCAACATCAAGTTCGCCCACATTCCAAAACACGCGTGAGATATGATTCCCCGAGGGCTGAGTGTAGGTAGTATCAACCTGGTCGGAGTAATTCTCTCTAAGGAATTCTACAACTTGGGCAGCATTCTGGAGAGGCCTCTTGGGATTCTAAATCTGTTCCTGCCGTAGTGCCTTTTTGATGACAGCCCCTGCACCATCCCACTCCCCCTTCCCATGAGCAGACTCAAAATAATTCCACCGCATTTGACACCCCCTAGTGAGCAAAGGGTACTGGCTGACGAAGTACCTGGCGGTTGCGCACTTGAACTGGGAACTGCAACCGTCACTAAAAACCCAATGTTTATGTATGTCAAAACCAGCATCTCTCACTAAATCCCAATGCAACAGTAAGCAGTGTTGCACAAAAGCAGAATCATGGGATTTATCGTCCGAAATATAGTAATGTGTTTGTTTTACAATGTCATCCCCTTCCTTCCACATAGTTATGTGCACCAATATTGTTACACTAGTACTAAAATAATACATCGATTGCACTTCGTTCTGTATAGCAAAAGTGTAGTTCTCCGCAAAGTCAATGTGGGATACTAGTACTCCCTCTGGGACGTTCTTCATCATGAGTTGACATTGCTCATCTTGCCACCTCGCCCTGAAATTATGATTGACAACCGTTGTGACAATGTCCTTCATGTATGTCAAGAAATCGGGTACCGGCGTTTCCTTGAAGGCTTCCTGGAGACGCTTCTTTGGCAAGCCTGTGTCTGCATAAACCCCCACTTGATTCATCTCAAAGCACTTCCACTTCAACAGGAATGTGTTGGTATCAGATTTTTTCATGGGGCATAATTCAAACTTATGAAACCCACGGTGTGTACATTTACCCATCAGACACCCCAATTTGTGGTATCTATCGTACTCGCCCTTAGGGCACAAGCATGCTTCCAACATATTCGTTATATGCTTGTACACAGAATCGTGAGCCTGACATCCAACCACTGTCCCATCACCTGCACACACTACGCATTCACAAGCACAATTAGTAGTACAATGAAACCCACTCAATTTGTCCCAAAGAGTAAGTAATCCAGTCTTCATCAGATCCATCTCAACGTGGTAGATGCAGCAGCACGTGTTCTTCTCCTTCAACTTCTTAACCCACCAAGGTTTCAAACGCTCAAACGCTCTGCGACGCACATTACACTCGGGATGCGCCTCTAGAAACCGTAAGAAGAACGATGACTGTCCAAACAACAATCAACAAAGTACATAATGTTAATTTAGGTACATCCATTGGGTACACAGAAGATGTCGACGTACAGAATGTGTATAACTAAATGAGTACCTGCATACTTGTTGTACCATTCTATATGGAGATCAAAACAAAAGGTACACAGGGAGAACCGATATTATACTCATAGGACCTTAAACAGGTACTAAATGTACTGACATAATCATTCGGAATATCCAATAGGTAGAAATGATACTGAAGTCATTACAAACGATACAACCGACGTGAAATGTGTAAGGTAAATACATGATTACAGTTACACATGCAGGAGTAATGTACATTAAGAACGTTAAGTACAACGGCTACAAGTTATCAGAGGGTTCAAACTACAAAGAATGCTGCAAAGTAATATATGAGAGTACACGTTACACAACGAATACTGTGTTCAAATATACTTTTGAAGTACACTATCAGAACTGCATGTTAAAGAGTACAGCTGAGGTGGATACAAAGGAGACCCATCAAGAGGAAGTAATACCCTCTAATACAGAAAAGTACTATTAGTAGACTACACAACTTTTCATAGCATAATGAATAAGGTAATGAAGCAAGAGCATAAGGTAGCCATACTGTCATGCAGCGATCGAGAGTACCCCGACACATAGAAACGCAGGAGAATACTAATCTAACTATTGTAAGTACTGTTAGTGCATACGGTTAAACGGACAGTATACTGTGGACCCTCAAAAGTAGGAAGTAAACACCTAAAACATGAGTACGCAGTTAAAGAAGACGAAGTACCTGCGTCTCACACAAGTAATGAGTAGGGTGCGGTGGTAACCAATCGTTCCGCCCGATCCTGTGCCTGACGATATCCTTCTTGTTTGGTGAATCCTTGGTCTGCGACTCTGCGTTGTCCACCAGGAAAGCACACAATCTTTGACATACTCAGACAAGCCTTCCCTCCTCTGCCGGAATAAACGTAGTTTTTGTACGCCGGAGAGCCCACCATCAACTTCCTACACCCTTCTTTTTAAGGCTAAACTAATGCTTTGTCTGGTTGAACCAAGCACCCTCAACAAAGTAGTGACATCCTTGAAACCACCAGTAGACACTGCTGCGTCTAACAGCGCAGATTTTATAGCAAGATTATTATGCGAATTTGCGACTTTCACTAAACCTAACTCATGTTTGAAGCTGTCGACAAACGCAGCCCTAGCTCTCGCTTCTGCCGCAGGATAATAAAAGTCTGGCAAAAACGGAACAAGCATATCATTCCCCAAAGCCCTCTCCATGACACCTTTACGCCCATCTACATTAGGGCAGACGTCCAACTCATGAACAATTGCTTCACAAACTCGTAAAGCTATGCGACTACTCTCTCGAGTTGTAAGCGAAGGATTTTCAAGTTCGTCGATAGTGTCATGAAACAATACTGCAGCAACAGCCAATCTCTCCCTATCACGTAATATTTGTCTCCTCTTTCTCTCGCGTGCGCCAGCTGCTATCAATTGCCTTTCTACATTGCCTTCGGTCTCCAGCTCGACCATCTCCCTAAACCGTTGTTGTGGACCCGAACGAAACACACCCTCCCGCACACGACGACGCTGGACGGTGTTTCCCATACGTGATGCGAACGGAGCAGACCTAGCACAGAAACCATTGAGCAAGTGAAGGCAAAAACGTGACAAAAAAAACCGAACATCGAGACACAGCAACATCTTTCAAGCGCAAGACAGAATTTTCGAGCGCAGCCACATCCATCGCCGATACAGAAGGGAATAAAGCACAGCGATAATGGATAAAGCCGCCGTATGCGCTGTGTCAGACTCGGCGACCGCCAAAGCAAGCTCCTCATAAATGGTCGAGGGACGCCATGTTGGCGATCTTCCATGTACTCCTGATACTAATATTACTCTTGTACTCCAAAAGCGCAGCCCCATGTAAAAATAGTATTTTAGAAAACGCGCTTTTTTTGAAGTTTTGGCTGCTTACCAATGGTGAAGGGGCTGAATGTCCAGGGAAATCGCGAAGAAATCTCAGAAAAGGTGAAAATTCAGTATGAAATGCCTTGACAAGTAATGGTATGTTTGATCTTAGATCTCCGTCAAATACAGAATCCCGCCTAAAATTTTCTTATAGATTCTAAACGATTGAGAGCCCACGAATGTAAAACTTAGTACTTAATCTTAAACTTTTTTGTAAAAAGGCCCAAACTTAGTATCTTTGTCAATTAATTATACTGTGACCTTCAGACTAAATTTCAAAAAAGTACTAAATACTAAACCGTATGAGAGGATGTTTCTAAATGTTATAGTTGTTATATCATGTTCAAGCATTGGTAGAATGACATATGAAAGCCAAATCATGATTTAAACCCTTAAGAGATGGTGAATTTAAGTTTGAAGTAGGGGAGTTCAGTTTTTCCAAAATTGTGACCTTGAAAGATACATGGTCTAGTGTACTTTCACCCCTCTTACCCCAATTCCGGTGAAAGAACGTCTAGCAGGCCTCGAAGATGAGGCTTCATCATCGTTTCTTCCCCCACGTGCTATGTTGCCTCCAACCCTACCACGACCTAGCGTCACTGTAGAGCCTCCAATGTCTCCATGGTCGCTACTTCCCACACGACCTTCACTCCCTCCACAACCTCTAGTCCCCCGACGGATTGCAGTTAGTACTCGGCCTCCAATCCCTCCACGGCCTTCATTCCCTCCTTGACCTCTGGTCCCGTCACGGCCAGCTGGCCGTGTTCTTCCACGGCCTTGTTGATATTGTCCCGTTGGATGATGAAAAGGTGGCCTAGGGGCAGTAGGGGGTCTACCACTCAATCCTTCTCTTGTATATCCACCAGTGGCACTTCATGTTGCAAGAGAAGTGGGATTTAGGGAACGCGGTGTTCGTGTATTCTGCTCAACAACATTGGGTTCCGCAACTGGCGTGAGTCCATGGTCAATGTCTTCGGTGAATGCAAATGCATCGTGAAGCTCTGGAAGGCTTGCCAGGGTTGAAACGCCCTGGTGCATCAAATACCGTGCGATTTTCTGCAACTGGTTCAATTCTTGTTGCATTTCTCATCTGTAGGCCATGGTGTCTTTGAAGTAGTCGGGGGCTACGAAGCGTTGAACCAACACCTCTGGGGCCGCTATTTCCGTCACGATCGACAACGGATCCTTCACAATTTGGAGTTGCAATGTTCCCAACAGTGCCTCCACCTCCATTGTTGTGATCATCTCCATTCCCACCGCTGTTTCCTGAAGAGTGATTGTCGTCGTTTACATTGTCGTCAGGCAAGGTTTCATTATCATCACGGTCAGGCTCACGATCCGATTTGTCATTTTCTAAAGAGGATGATATGGGGTGCACTTCGCCAATGCCTTCGTTTGGACGAAGACGAGGCGACGGACTGCGACGAGGATTGTTCCTCCATGGACCTTGACCCCAACGGCAAGGCTCAAGGTCTTCATCTGTAGCGTCCTCGTCTCCGTAGTAGTTCCTTGCATCGTCAAGGTGATCGGCGCCGTGCACCCAAAGATCCGGATTTGGTCGGTACTCCCGAGGTGCTCGATTTGCTTCCATGTCATCGTCCTCCTCCTCCTGGGCTCGCATCGCGTCGAATTCGCGCTTGTGTTCACCCACCGGTATGGGGCCAAGAGCATCTGGGTCCGAATCCTCTGAGAGGATATTCGCATCATACCAACGAACTGGATCGGCCCCTGGTCTCTGACAAAGTACACATGCATTGGTATAGATATACACCAATGATTCTGCCTTTTCAGGGGCTAACCGATTTCGGCTCCTGTTGTGCACAAAGGAATACATACTCCAGTTACGTTCACATGAGCTAGCCGATCATGTAAGAGACAAGATTCGCACGGCAATTTTAGAGAGGGCCCGATCTCCAACCCTATGCCACCATTGATGGGGAAGCAGTTGTGTTTGACGGATGTTGGGGGTTTCGTTGGGGCTGTACGACCCTGTGCCCTCGTCATACTCTTATAATTCCGCCATGACGTCATCAAAACGCACACCCACTACGTCCTCCAATTTGCGGATGACTCGATTGAGAGCACAAAGGGCAATTCCATCAGCCCTAAGCGCCACATTATCGTTCAGGTATGGATTCAATAGTGCCCCGGCATAGTGAATGTCAGAAAAAAATCATGTTCCACCTTGCAGCAAAGGACTCCTCCAAAATGGTCGCAATATCATCTAAGATGCTGAAAGGTGGCTCTCTTAGTGAATGCACGTGCTATCGCAGATTGTGATAGAATGAATATTATATATATATTGAAACATTATATTATCACGAGGACCGGTGGTTGAAGCGTGATAAGGGATAGCCCGGGGTAGAAAAGTATTGTGGGTGTTTGTTGTGTGTTGGGTTGGTATTTGGTGTTAAAGAGACATTCCCCTCACTCTAAACTAAGAGAGAAGTAATCCAATACTTCTAAAATGGAAATGGAAAACCCTCTGAGGGCAAACAGAGGTTAAACAAACCGGTTGGATAAAGATACGGTTTACTGGGAGTAGAGGGAGAGGAATAGTAAACTCCCCCGGAAGGAAACTGGTTCAGTAAGGTTGTAAACTCGGATCAGTAGGAGTAAGGTCCGGTTGAAGGATTAGGGGTGAAGGGATTGATAAACTTTGTGGTCCTAGTGTGAAAACCGGTGGTCTTTGCACTTTACAGAATCTCCGCGGAACGATAACAAGGGTAAACACCTTAAAACGGGTTCTTGATACGAAAAAGTACCCTTTTGGGAATACTCGGTACCACGTGTTTCGACAGCGTATAGCCGGGGCAGCTCGTCCTCAGTCCTGACCGCTTCTCGGGCAGCAGTAACCCAAAATGTCTCTCGACACCGCTAGCTCGATTCTGTGGATCGGAGTGTGACCGAACACCAAAAAATATGGCGTGTGTCCTGTCGTGCTCTTTTCCGTGGTGTTGTAAGCGTGTACGGCGGAATACAACTTCAAGTCCCAATCCGTCTTATGGGCTGAAACCATTTTGTTGAGGCTCTCCCCGACTATTCCATTCATCCGCTCTGTCAGTCTGTTTGCCTTCGGATTGTACAGCGTAGTCTTCCGGTGCTTGATCAGGTACTTATTCGTAATATCTACAATCACATCATTTAGGAAGTGGGTTCTGCGATCACTTACAATCTCCAGCGGATGCCCAAACCTCATCATGATCTCCTCAAAGAAGAAAGCGGTTGCCTCCTTGGCATCATTTTTTCGAGTTGCCCGGGCTTCCACCCACCGGGTCGCGTAATCCGTTGCCAGGATTATATACCGCTTCTTCCGAGCGGTCACTGGAGCAATGGGGCCGATAAAATCTATTCCCCACTTCTCAAATGGTGCCAACGGAATAATTGGAGTCAGAGGCCAGTGATTTCGGAAACTAGGTCCTCCTGTTCGCTGGCACTGATCACAACTCAATACGTGATTCTTTACATCCCGTACCAAGAATGGCCACCAGTACCCGGTGCCGCGAATACGCTTTACCGTGCTTTCAGCGGCGAAATGTCCTCCGGATGGACCGGAGTGCATGGCTTCCATTATCCGCTTCCTATCCCTTGGCTCCACACACCTCATCATCTTATCATCAATCCCCATTTTGAATAGTGTACCTTGTATAAGCTTAAAAGGAGTCACCTTGTGCAAGAATACCCTCTTCTCTGCTCATACCCGGTGGATATTCTCGGTTAGTGATGAAGTCGATGATGTACTGAAAGTCCGAATCTCCTTCCGTCCCGATGTGAAATACCACCGCTTCCTAATTAGATTCGAACTCGTCCGGAAACTTGGATGTTATATCCGAGATTGCCTCTAAACCTCGTAATCGGGAAAGGAAATCCGCGTTTGCATTTGTCTTTCCCAATTTCACCTGTACTTTGTACTGAAACTCCTGGAGTAGCAATATCCACCTGGCAATTCTCCCGGAAAGATCCGGCTTATTTACCAGATATTTTAACGAATCATGATCCGTGCAGAACATGATCCGGTAACCTAATAAGTAATGCCGGAACTTCTTACAAGCGTAAACCACCGCCAGCGCTTCACGCTCGGTTGTGGTATACTTCCTTTCCGCTTGACTCATCTACCGGCTAGCAAAATAGATAGGGCACTCCCGCTTCTCTCCATCCGGTAGCGACAGTATCGCTCAAAGGCACCATCCGGATGCATCAATCGTAACGTGGAAGTCCTTTTCCCAATCCGGGGCAGACATGATGGGTGCCGTAAGTAACCTCCGCTTCAATGCCTCGAAGCATTCCTGCCGTGCATGAGTCCATCGGAATTCTTCTTCTTTCTTCAAGAGTTCTGTCAACGGTATTGCCAATTTGGCGTAACCGACGATGGATCTCCGATAGTATCCTACGCATCCCAAGAAACCTCGGATTTCCCTTACATTGGTCGCACTACTAGGAAAATAGTGGAAATATGACTGGGATTTATGACTATAAAATGTCATATGACTGCTACATGACTACTACGAATATTAGTCCTCCTTGCAGTCATAACGGACAAGTCAAATTCTGTAGTCAGATCTGCGCGCAGATGTTCCCACAGGCGAGTTCCGAAAAGATTTTTGGGACCTTGATTCTAGGCAGCCCAAAAAATGTGAATATTTTTAGTCATATGAATGTGTCGAAGATTGGTCAGAAGCATCTAACTACGTTTAGTCAGCCGTTTCGATTCCATGACTACAAATAGTCACATTTGACTATAAATATATGACTACGAATAGTCGTACCGATGTGACTGTATTTAGTCAGACGCTTCAAGTACATGACTAAATGTTGGAAATTGATGATGTCATAATATGACAACCATTAGTTGGATATATGGTCTTCTTGACTAATATTAGTCATTCTGTTGGTTTAGTTGTTGGTGAAGGGTCGTCATTCATTCCCATCTGAGTGTAAGTGTTTCAGATGTGATGGCTGTGTATTGTGGTCATGGATGACTAGCATTAGTCATATGCAACAACAATTGACTGGTTTCGAACAGATTCTTTGCGGTTTAGATTTTAGAAAATTCACTACGAATAGTGATGAACTCAGTGCTTTCCACTATTGTGTGTGACCACGTGCAGTGATCATTCCCATATACCTTGCTACGTTTTATGACTACAAGTAGTCAGAAGTGTGCATACATTCAATTATCCAGTCGATGATATGACTGAATATGAGCTTTATTTTCATATGAAAATGCTCATCCTCTGACTACGAATAGTCATTGCGTTCAAAACTGTGACTACAGGATAATGACTACAAATAGTCATGAGGACCAAAATGCTGATGGTATGACAGAATAAAAGCTTCCTTTTCGTGAGAGAGTGCCGCTAGTAACTGACTATTCATAGTCATTGGTTTCAAAAATGTGACTACAGATAGTAATGCGAACCAAAATGCTTATGAGCCTAACTGACTAAGTACAGTCCGGTAATACATATTGCTGACTACAGACAAAGCTTCAGGAATTGGGTGGGCCATAAAATAAAGCTTTCTACTGCCTGTCCCATCTTCGTGATGGGGGTCATCTAACTCTACGGGAGAGTAGAGAATGTAGTCGTCGTTGTTGCTCTTGTGCACCTCCACCGAGACACAGCCTTCTGGAATAGTTTTGCCGTGCAATTTGGCGCCGTCCACGTTACTCACCTTCCCGATACCTACCACCTCTTCTTCTTCCCCGTCTCCAACACCCATGACCTCCATAGCGTCCCCTTTGCTGAATTCCTGATGCGCTGAGGCTTCGTCCTTCTGTCCAATTGTCTGCAATTCCACGAACACGAGTTAACACATGGAATAAGGACTGTCGGTAAAACTCAAACTTGCAGTTTTTGAGAAAAGCCAAAGTCTGCATTGCGACTGTACGTTTCACTTACCTTTGATGTGCTTTTGTCCACTTGAGCCCCCACTTTGGGTTCCTTGCTATCATTTGGCACGACAGCAGGGTTCTTGAATTTCTTCTGTTTCGCTCCCTTTCCCCGTGTCTTCTTCTCCTCAGCAACGGGGGATCCCTTCTCTTGCCTGACCTGCTCCTGCGAAGCAAGGGACGTCTTCTCTCTCCTCTGGTAAACGCCGGCGGTACCCTTCTCTGTCCGGGCTATTTTCGGTTCACTGCCACTGATTTCGAGCTTCTCAACCTCAGTGATCCTCTTCCTCTTCTCATTACCTGTACGATTCTTCGGCGGCGATATCATTGTGGTGTCTGCCTCGACTTCCTTGCCTGGCCTGACTTCTACCATCTCCACATCGTCGCTTCCGCCAGACTCCTGTTTGCGCAATGATCAGCGTTCATAGTCAGTAACGAGGAAGGTCTGACTAATTCTAGTCAGCATCGTAAAACAAATGACTAACCTCAGTCATGAAGTGAGTATGCAGGACTAGACCTAGTCAATTCTTTTTTTTGTTCTTTTTGTTACCTCAACTGTCTTCTTCTTCTCTGCGCTGCAGACCTAACAACAAGTCAGTGCCCTCCGCTTGTTTCTCCCCTGGGCTGACTTCCATACACTACACTAAAAATTATATTTAGTGTTGGATGACAACTGGTGTATTTACCACCATCATGCCCCAACACTATTAGTCAACTTGTGGACAATTAGTGTATTGGGGCCACCATTTCTTAATGGGAGCCTCCCTTTTAGCCGCCAAAGTTGCAAGTTGCATATTTAATGTATATTTCAAAATCTAACACTAAATGTCAACTTCTTCATTTTTCAATTCTTTAAATCTTACTATTGTTCACAATTGGTGTTGGAATTGACAATTAGAGTTGCTACAATTCTACCCTTGTTGACAATTGGTGTTGTTGTTCGTGTTTAGTGTTGCCAACACTAAATATAATTTTTAGTGTAGTACAAAACATGGCATTTTGCCACCAATTTTTGCACCAAAAGATTGGTGCATTTTTAGTAATGCACCAACTTCATAATTGTAAATTGTTGGTGCTTTTGAACACTCTGTTGTAAAACAAAGAAATTGTTCATTTAACTATGTTGATATTGTAAGATTTCATGAAAATGTTTGTTTCTCGTTATATTTTTATGTGAATTTTCGTTTACTTTAACACCACTACAAGGATATATGTGACCTAATTGACAAAACATTGACGTAATTGCGTCAACTATCCCGTCAATTAGGAGACCCTGATTCGGTCAATTAATTAACAGAAATACATCAATTCGGACAGGAATACACGTCAGTACATTCTTCTGCGTTGCTTCCGATTTGACAGGAAACCCCCCACGCTCAGACTTACCAGGTGGGGGAGGAGGTGGTGGGGCCAAAACCTGGCCTCTATTTTGTTTTTGGATGGGGCCCTAAATTTAGCCAAAGGGGGACTTAGAGACTACATTGGGACCCTAGGCCCCAATTTCATAAAAAAAAGCCAAGAAAAGCCTCTAACCCCCCCAAAATGGGAGGGCCAAAAAAATGAGCCCATGCAATTAAGACGGGCCCCACCTCGGGTAAGCCCGAGCTTGGGGGGTTTCCTGTCCGCGCCCGTTGCTTCCACGGTGGAATTACTGGTTGCAACCACTACTAGAAAAAAAAAAAAAAAAAAAAAAAACTTTTTTTTCGCTGCCCGGATTTTTCGGGCAAAAAATACTTTATTAGGCTGCCCGGAGATTCCGGGTAGGTATGCTACACACAATCGGTTCCAACTGGGATCATCCTCGTGACCTCATGCTCAGATCCCCACTACCTAACCAACTCACCATCACTAGAACTAGATGACTAATATGTAATTTTTTTCTTACATGTACACTTACTAATTGGAGTTTTCAAACTCAGCAGACTTTGGCGGCCATTTTGACATAGTAAAACAACTTTTTTCAAAAATCTTTATACTAAACAAAGCTGGTAAATCAAGTTAAGTTTCATCTCCAAAAATCTGTTTGTCATTTTGAGCCTCCATTCAAAAGATATAGACAAAATTCAGAGAGGGTATTTGAAGAAAATATTCCTTGCTACCCCACTCTGAATTTCGTCTATAACTTTTGAATGGAGGCTCAAAATGACAAACGGATTTTCGGAGATGAAACTTAAGTTGGTTTACCAGCTTTTCTCAGTCCAGAAAGTTTTGAAAAAAGGTATTCTACCATGACAAAATGGCTGCCAAAGTCTGCTGAGCTTTTTCTTAACCCCTAAATTACTGTAAGGCCTCCCCATGCGGCTTCTAGAAGTAGACAGTGAGAAGATTCCGGTTCTTGGGCTTTGAATTGTAGAATGACCAACAAAGAGACCCTGCCTCTTTTTGAGAGCCAAATCTGTAGGTATTTCTTGATCGGAAATTTATCAAGTGAGCAATTTTTTGGTGATTTTTTTGAGTTGCACGGTGGGTATTTAGGCGTCACTTCAGACCCCCATATCTTTCCCTCTACACCTCCACATTACTTGAAGTTTTTTTGACATGTTTGAAATGATGATTTCTACTCACAGTAAAAATATTAGAATTTTTGGAGCACTTTTGAACTATCCGATTTCAGCATGTGTACAAAATACCCCAAACAAGTACCATCAATCTTCTCAATAGTGGCATTTTCTCAAAAATTGTACGATTTTGTTGATCTTTTTTTAATAAAAAAACTACGTAAGTCTTCTTTAGTTTCAACGGTGCCGATCGTCAAAATTACTCCACACTAATAAGGCATTGAGCTTGCTACAAGAGCTAGTCAAAAAAACAAGAGCTAAGTTCAACACCTCCCGGTCTTTTAGGGATTAAATTGTGAATGATTAAGTTAAAAAAACTTTCAAAGTACATAGAACTTCAACCATGATGTGCCCAAATGAGGTTGTTTTAAATGTTTTCAGTGTTTTGAAAGTCATAATTTTGTGCTTTGATGTTTTCAACTTCGGGGATTATGTTCACAATCATGTTTAGAGTTTAAAAAATTTAAAACCACTTCTATGTTGAAAACATGTGCGCCAAATTTCAAGGCCAGAAGATTTGTACAAAAAAAGACATCCAAGATTTACCAAGATGGGGTAGCTGTAAGGAAAGTTTCACAGCTGCCAACTTTGACACCCTTCTAAGGATTGAAAGAATTTTTTTTTCCCATGTAATTTTTAGCATGAGGCGACCTCTACGTTGATTACATGTGTGAAAAATTCAAGTAATTGTGTGGATCCACAATTAAAACTACATCAAAAGCTAGCAACATGTATAGTTGTGAGAAACATTTCACTCCTAGCCGACTTTGACACACTCCCAAGGATTGGATTTTTTGGTATTTTCCCATGAAATTTTTGACATGAGACTATCTCTATGTTGATCACATGCATGCCAAATTTGAAGGCCAAAATATCTACATATCAAAAGATTTTTGAAATCTACCAACATTTATAGTTGTGAGAAACATTTCACTGCTGCCAATTTGACACCCTCCGAAGGATTCAATTTTTTATTTTTTCCCATGATATTCTGGACATATGACCATATCTATGTTGGTTATACACGTGCTTTATTTCAAGTCCAAAAGACCCACAAAAGAAAAGAAACAAATCTAAATCTACCAACATGTATAGTTGTGAGAAACAATCAGCGAAACCATTTCACTATTGTCAACTTTGGCACCCTCCCTAGGTCGGAAAAATTGTTAACTAACCATGAAATTTTTGGCACAAGATCACCTTCATGTTGATAACATGTGTGCCAAAATTCAAGGCCAGAAGATGAATACAAAAAACCATCTTCAAAATCTACCAATATATGTAGCTATGAGAAACAATTTTGAATATCCTTTTTTCTATTCATCATGTGGCCTTGGAATTAGGCACACTTATTATAAACATAGAGGTGGTCTCATGCTAAAAATTCCAAGGGCAAAAAAAATTCTTTCAATCCTTAGAAGGGTGTCAAAGTTGGTTAGCTGTGAATGGCTCACAACTACACATCTTGGTAGATTTTGAATATCTTTTTTTGTATTTATCATGGCCTTGAAATCTGGCACACATTTTGTCAACATAAAGGTGATCTTGTGCCAAAAATTTCATGGTAAATTGACAATTTTTCAGCCCTCAAGAGGGTGCCAAAGTTTGTAGCAGTGTAGTGTGGAAACGTACAAAATTAAAAAAGTATATTTATTTGTGTGAGGGTACTGTACGCCACATGAACAAATTGTCTTCAAGGATTCAGGATGAATGGCCATATTCGGCCGTTGATAAGCTTTTTGGCATGGTGTGGGCGCTACATGCTACCTCTGCCAAAATTGGAAACCTTGGCTTAATGGGATCTCCAATTTATTATTACAATCTAACCTCGATAATATCACACTTTTTAATAGAATACCTTAATATTGTCACCAAAAACCTTGAAACCTATTTTCTTATTTCAAAACTCCCTTGTTGATATCCCTATCATCCTTGATAATATTACTTTTAAAAAATAAATCCATAGTGTAAGTGTGACAATAACAACTGCATAGATAAGTAAGTGTTGGATGCATGACATCTTGGTCACCTCTACCGTCGCCCTTAGATTGTTGGGCTCGAATCTTTGTAAATCACTACCTAAGACTTTGGTCTAGAACAGAATAAGAGCTTCAGAATAGTACTATAGTGATAGAACAAAATCAACGATATTATGCAGAATCAACAGAATTGGTGGCTAAAAATTTGGCAAGCCCTCGCCTCTCCTAGCAGGCTCGCTTTTCCTCGCATGATTGATTAGGGTCAAACCGTGTTCACAACCTGTCGACCCATGAGCTGGCCCTCGCTCTTGTTCCAAATCCGCTAGTTACACTTGCCATGGCCATCGCCGCACCCCCATGTCTTGAAACCCCGCATTCTCACAGAGCCTTGTTCCAAAACCTCGTATCACCAAATATGCCTTCCTTTGAAGTCGGCGTTCCTTGGTTGATATCTCGTAAGAGCCCCTCGTTGTCCCGCCATAGAGCATCTGGAGGTGCCTTTACTGTGCACGACTTAGATCTTAGATTAGACATGATTTTTGTCTCCCATCGTTGCCTTCCTATTTTGTTTTGTACATCTCCATCGATTAACATTTTCATTGCTTGGCATGAGGTATCTTCTATGGTGACTTAAGGTGGGAACACCCATTCCCGTGACTGCACCCGTTCCCGCATGCTCCTGGGGCACCTCAATCCGGGCATATGAAACCGGACCGGTTCAGGGTGCAAGAGCGGGTGTGAACTGGAGTTTTTGGAGGCGGTTTAGGGTGTCGCGAGAGGCGGAACCTTCAATTAACGGCGCCGCTGATCTTCAATTGAAACGACGGGAGTGGCGTGCATTGCAACGCGGAATGGAGTCCACCAGATCTGGTTTTGTTTACTTTTTCTGACAGAGACGTGGATCGCCGAGCAGTGCTATGGAGACGGCTGGAGCACGGGTTGGTGTGCATACTACATTGTCATGGGATGTGCCAGCCTCGGCGGATTCTAGAACAGTTAACCTTGGAAACTTGTGTGAATCAAAATGGAATGTGGACATTCCCCTCTTATGTTAGCGTTCAGATATTTTGAATATAAATTTGTTATTCTTCTTGCCAAGTCCCAGCGTCCATCTCTGTCTCTTTCGGAGTGTTGGTGAGCACTTTGCATTGGCACTGTTCACTGCATGCAACGGCGGGGTTCAGTTAGGGTTTCCAGGTTCAAGTGAAGGTAGTGAATCTTGGTTGTATGGCACGTAATTGGAATTCGGGAACCATGTCACAGCCTCATTCATTATCTGATCAGGAGAGTGATGATGCCAACATGGATCGGTATCACCAGAGTGAGAGTGGCGAGGACAGTGACACCCCGATGATGAGTGTCGATGGAGAATTGCCGCCTGCCCTCATGAGTTTCAATCGCCCGGCCAGGAGACATCCATCGGGGGGCCGAGGTGATATTCACAGCGGAGACTTTGACACTGATGGAGGTGACGATGAGCATATTATTGTGGCAGCGACGCCTCCTGAACACCTTTGCACTCAATTCAGAGTGTACCACGGTAATCCCCAGGTCGTACTTTCAAGTGGCGGACGTGCTAGCCGCTCCAGGCATGGCGTTGGCCTCCCTTTCATGGCGCGAGATCAGACTGCCATAACATATCTAGGAGCGAGGTCTAGTCCCAGACTGCAAGCGTCGAGGAGATCATCGGGTGGTGGGCACGTATCTTCGGCAGAAGCGTTGGGTGGATCGCAGCCACGAAGTGTAAGTCCGGAGTTCAGAGGCAGGCAACCGTTTGACGACATTTCAAATCTTGGTCATGCCCCTGGAGGTTTGCAGCATTTAAGGCGCCCCGCTGGTGGGAAGAGGACTCGGAGTCCAGCTCGAAGAACTAGTCAGTGGACCAACGATCAGCTGTTACAGGCCATGGGTGCGGTAGAAGGAGGCATGCGAATCTAGACTGCAGCTGACTTTTTCCGCATCCCGTCATCATCGCTCCGAGATCACCTGTACGGCATTACCCACAGCCGCAAGCGTGGGGGCAAGTGCGTGTTGACATGTGAAGAAGAGCAGTTGATTGTTGACTGGATTTTTAGGCTCCAAAATTGCGTGTTGACTGGGCCACCATGTGACGATGGCAACAATACGCATGAAGGTCGCAAAGATTTGTCAAGGGAGGGAGACGCCGTTTGTTGAAGGTATACTGGGACGTGGGTGGTTGCGTTGGTGGAGACGTCGGCATCCTGAGCTTAGTCTCAAAGTTGCCCAGGGACTTGAGACGTCTCGCGCCAGGGGTCTATCCGAGGAGAACGTCCAATCATTCTACCAGAATCTGAGGTACTTGTATGATACCCACAAGTACCCAACTGATAGAATTTGGAACTGCGATGAGACGGGGGCTCAAGCCGGGCGGAATGGAGGAGCGCTTGTGCTTGCGCGCAGAGGAAGTCGCTCTGTTCATCAAGTATTGCCCGACGAGCGGGAATGGCTTTCCTGTCTCGTATGCGTCAATGCTGCAGGACAAGCCATTCCAAGCTTTTACGTGTTCAAGGGTAAGCGGTTCCGGCGCAATTACATAGAGAAGTGTGAATCTGGCGCTACCATGGCCATGCAGCCACGTGCGTGGATGACAAGTTTTTTGTTTTCTAAATGGATATCTCATTTTGTGAGGTCTGTTGCAGAATTGGGTGGAATTTCAGCACAGCGTAGGCACCTGATCATTTTAGATGGGCATGCGAGTCATGTGTCCATTGACACAGTGCAAGAGGCCCGGGCGCAAGGCATAGATCTCTTGACATTGCCATCGCATACGTCACATGCGATGCAACCGTTGGATGTCTGTTTGTTCAAACCATTCAAGACAGCATTTAAGGCATACCGAGATTTTTGGACGTATAGATATGCGGGGTCTTCAGCAAGGAAAGAGAATCTGGCTGAGTGGGTTAGTCTGGGATTAAGGAGGGCACTGACTTCTGAAAACATCCAAAAAGGCTTCAGATCGACGGGAATTTGGCCATGGGATGGAGCTGCCATGGCCAACAAGATGGGCCCTTCAAAATTATACCAGAATCACGTGGAGGATGTGGCCGATGCATTGACGGAGCTGCGTGTTGAGGAAATTCAAACGGACGTGGCAGCGCCCGAGAACCCCTCAGCCCAGCACTTCTTTGTCAATCTTGATCCTGCTGACGAAGTGAGCCATGGCAGTGAGCCCGAGGTCATATCGGAGGGAGAAATCAGCCCCGAGGAGCAGCCACCTTCCATCACCAGGTTTCTGACTCTCCCCGAGGTCACTGCTAGGAGGCCACGCAGAACGACCGAAGCTCTTGCAGACTACTCGAAGTCCATCATTTTAACTAGCGAATCCTATATCGCTATAATGGAAGAAAAGTCAGCAAGACGGGAGGCTCTGGAAAAATCAAAAGCAGAAAAGAAGCAGCAGAGAGTACTAGAGAAGAAGCGGCGAGAAGAGGAGAAGACGAAGGAGCAGGAGAGCAAGCGCCAGCGACAAGAGGAGCGTGCCCGGAAAAAAACATTCGACGAGTAGTGGTCCCATGCGGCGGTGGCAGCGTACGGGCAGCGCCTGCATGATCGAATTCGAGCTGGTGAGCCACTGCCCTCCCACTCATACCGAGCCCCATACTTGGGATTCCCTCCAGCTCTGTGCAAAGAAAATCAGCGATTGGCAATTGAGAGGCGCAGGGCAAAACGTCGAAAAGAGAGTGCCCGCCACATCCCGGCTCCCACACCACCTGACTGCGCTCACAAACCCGGGGCGCCACTTTGGAGCCGCATCCTTCCAACGAAGGCCGTGAACCCTGCGTGGCTGAACTCTCCGGACGCCGCGCCTCACATCTTCATGCGACCGTTTCAGGAGCCCGGTGCGAGGATAGTGACACCCCAGCTCCTTCGACCAGCACCGCAGCTCACACCTCCAGACCTTGAGGAGGAACCCACGTCGCCCATCGTGGGCGTCCTGAACTCATCACCGCTCCTCA
The DNA here is from genome assembly GCA_963971425.1 of Bryoerythrophyllum caledonicum. NCBI lineage: Eukaryota > Viridiplantae > Streptophyta > Bryopsida > Pottiales > Pottiaceae > Bryoerythrophyllum > Bryoerythrophyllum caledonicum. The sequence continues at coordinate 16,519,345 of OZ020523.1, read as the reverse complement.
ACTCTCAGAATTCAGATTCTCTCGGCTTCACAGAGGCTTTGTGAGTGGGTGATTGCAAGCGTGTGGAGGGCAGTGGTGACAGGTTCAATTTGATTCGAATAAGTCGGCACCGATGTGTGGAGACAGGTGCAAGTCGGAACAAGAACATTGTGCATCGAGGATTACATCCGGGTGCAACTCGAGTTGGTTCTTCAGTCTCACGTGGGTCGGTTGACTGAGCTGGACCGGTGGTTCTAGGTTCGTCCAGATACGGTTTGTAGTGCCAGCACATTTGGTTCCATTTACTAGGCCATGACGGTTTCTCGGTGATTGGTATAATTAGATCTCAGTGCATCATATGCCAGAAGTAGCTCATATTGGTTACGGAAATGGGGCCATTCAGTTGCACTTAAGTGTGCAACTTGATTTCTGTGTTTGACCGCTTTGAATGTAGCAAAAATTAACAATTAATCGATTCTTGTTGTTACATTCTCACACCATTTCTAATTGCCTACCCAGCAGTATAATTGCATTTCGCATTGCACACTCAGAAGTAATCCAATCAGCTTAAAGCCACGGGAATGGGTGCTCCCACCTTAATATGTCATGTAAAATTTACCTTCAATTTTTGTGAGAGTTTGTTGGGTTCTTGGATATTTGTGATATGGTCTCGTCAGAGAAGGAGACTAGTCATTGTTGTCATCTGTTTCAGTGAGTGATAGTCATCTGATGGTGATGGGTGCATATTGTAAATCATGCCTTTTTAAGATTAATTGTGATGTGTTTTCGTGAAGGATGGTCATCTGTAGATGATGGATGCACACTACAAAATCTTCCATGTTAAGGATTGATGGTACTGTATTTTGTTTTTGTTTTCGTGATTGATGGCCACGTGATGGTGATTGATCTAGGTTGCAAAATCTAGACTGTTAAAGTTTGTTATTTTGTTATTTTTTTAAATCTATTTTTTCTAATAATATCACAATATGTATAAATCCGCCAAATGTGCTATTGTCAAATATGTCACACCTTGTTTATATCACACTTTTTGGTGAAAGAGAGGGTGTGATATTATCAAGGTTAGAATGTAAACGTGACCAACGCCAAAGATTTTGAAGGCCCACCTAGATCAGTGACCGTAGGAAAGTAAAATGTATTTGTTGCTTTGATGATGTTATGCATAATCTATTACGGTCGTAGACTCTCTCATCATCCAATGTTTGCTTGTCACTATTCCCTAGAGGACCATTTCCCCATAGAGAGACGTTTTCGATTTTGAGCACATTCCTATGGTCTCAATTTTGATGATGAGTTTTTTTTTTTTTTATATTAAGATGCGGCATAGTGGTGGCTTTGTGGGAATATACATATTATTTTCACACTAGACCTTTAAAAAGAAATTTATGCTATTCGAAGTGCAAAACTGGAGACTTTGGACAACTCAAATTTTTTGCTAGAAGTTTCTATTGACAATAAAAAAAAATACACATATACAGAGTAATATTGTCTTTGAAGATGTCAATTTTTTTTTGTCTTCACTGCAAAAAATCATTTTAACCCAAGTCAAACATTTTTGCACATTGTCACGCAAGAGGAGAAAAAACTTTCTCTTGCACTTCAAATGCTATAATCATCATATCTGTGCGGTGGATTGCAACCAAAATAATATGGCATGTTAATGTAGAGGTCTATAATAAGATCATAAGGTTAAAAGTCCACTATGTTACTCATGTGATTTTCATACCTCTTTTTGACAATGGTAATTTTGGACTAGTTTTTGAGTGAAAGGGGCCGTGGTCCTTTAGAGGTCAAGGGGTTCAAAATGAAAGAAGCTCTGATTGCAACAAAATGACAACGAGTGTACAGGCACTGTTATAAAGTCCTCCTCAGCCACTTGGGCACAATGACACCTGACAACCTGAATCCCCACATCATGGGAGTGTTAATGCCATGCCACTGTTTGTGGTTTACAATCATGAGGAAGTTTCAATCATGGAAGATTAAAATTGTGATCTTATCACATCTAATTTTATTTTGTTTTTCTGCATGGGCATGGGCATGGTCAGCGCAGCGATTTTTTTTCCTAATATGGTGTGTAGCGCGAGTGGCTAAGGTTGGATAACCTATCACCACCACCAACCCAAGAATCATCAATCTTATGTGGGCCAAAACCACCAGCCGCCCACCCCATTTTCGAAATTTTAGGAAAGTCAGTATGATTGGGTGTCAGTTTATAATTGGTTCAAAGCTCTCGGTTTTTAGAATCTTGTACAAGTGGTCACTATCACAACTTACTATGGAAGTAGAGAATTTTGTATGTCAAGAATGGGTCACAGCTTACTATCCACTTAAAAAATTTGTAGCAATTTCAATATGAAGAAATCAATGGTCAAGACAATTGCAATATTCATGAAATCCTATTTTGAATTCCCAAAAAAATTCTTACCAGGTATACAAATGCTATAAATAGGTTAGCAAGCTTAAGTTGGTGGTTATAGGTCATCCAACCTTACACCAACCGACCATCTGATGATGTTTGGCGATTCCTTGTGAATGTGTGGTAAGGAACTGTGGCTCCGACCGTGAATAGATAGTTACTACAGTGGCGACACTAATTTTTCATCTGTCAGTTGAATAGTGAATTTGTTAAGCTCCTTCCGTGCTTGGCGGTTGCTCATGTGGCGACTTTCCTGAACAAACGATCTCTATTTTGGCGATGTGGTTGAGAATCATGTGCCACTATGGCGACATATGACCATCATCATAGAAGTTTTGCCAATTGAAACGGCACAATGCTCTATCATACAAACAAGACACAATGACAGATTTTAGAGGACACGAAGTTGCTGAATATGCAAATATGCAAACATGCAAACAACGGCAAACACGCAAACAAGGATGTGATGCAACCACATAGTCATACTGATTGGAGGAATCGAACCTTGACCAAGTAACAGCTATCGACGTCCACTGTGCCACCGCTTTCCGACCCCTACATAGAGACCCTCACACCTTCAAACCCAGCACTCAACGGCTGTAAAGATTCTAACGGCACTCTAGCATCGTAAAGAAATTTTCACATAGAAAACTCCTGAGGAGCCATGACTTCCCCAAAAACGCAACAATGTAGAATCTAATGTAATCCACGTATACAATGAGAGACAAATCTGCATGGAATTCACAGACAAAAAGCCGAAGCTGTGAAACTCCTTGATCACAGTTGAATTTAATGTTGCCATTCTAAGCGCACTAGCCTCCTCTGCCGCGCCTACGCCTGGGACTCATGAGCACTTCGCTTCTGCCACTTCTCTCCTCTCATAGCTGTCAATTGCAACAACCACTGCGCAGTCCTAAACGCAGGTTGAGACAAGGTCTAAACCCTAATGTGGTTACAAGACCTCACCAAAGAGCTGCAACAGTGGCGATATTAGAAGGAGCAGACTAATCCGGGAGCTAGCTCCTAACCTAACTTGAAGAGAGAAGGTAGCGCTGAGTGAAATTACATGCTGGAAAAGGCGACTTGTGACGAGCGTAGTGGAGGCGCGATGGCGACCGGTTGCATGACGGTCGACGCGACGCAAGAGTCTAAATCGTGACTGGCAACCTAGGACCCCAAAACTGCCATTTTCGTCTGTGTAAATTCCGCCAATAAGATTTTAAGGTAAGTTGCTGGCAAATTTTTGCCAGCATATTTTTCGTTGGGTCAGCGTACTTTGACTCAAGATAATGGCAAACTTCCCACTACTCATTGCATAAATTTTGTGGATTCATGTTTATTTTGTGTTATGTCATTGTACGCCAAAAATCACAAGTAATGGAGGTGTTTGAGATAAGAAAAATGGACTAGCAATGACTAGGGATATAGAAAGTAGCCATTTTCTAACGAAAGAAATTTTAGTTTTCAATAAAATCATAATTGTTGAATCTAATATCCAAACCGTGGTTTGATTCATTATGCTTTCTTCTATTAATAGGTATTATAGGGAAGAATCCATTTTCAACGTGTTTTGCTTGTAAATTTTGTCTGTGTAAATTTGTAAACAAAAGTGGTTACCAAGAACTTCTTTCACTACTAACCGACCTCAAAAAATTACACTACTCAACTCTTCAATAATACTTTTTAAGTTAAACAATAGCATTATTGAGCTTTGAAATACCCTGCCAGCTCTTGCCGTTTGAAATTAAAAACCTTGTAGCTTGAGTTTTGTGCAATCGTTTTACGCTTCATCTTTCTACATAGTTCCCTTTGACATACAATGTGATTTTTCATCCCATTCGGCTTAAAAGGATCAATTTTGGATTGTTCTGCGTTATCTTACAATACCCACAACCGAGTTTATGAAATCTTTAAAGTGCCTTCTTGTAGTGCTAAACTTCAAGATTTTATGGTTGAAAATAGTAAAAAATTGTTCAAACTAGTCTTGTAATATTTCATCTTAAATGGGCACTTTGGGAGTGATTTATTGTGAAACACAATCACGGTCCTTTAGGAATTAGGTATGTGGAGGACCATATATAGAGTCATGTATTTTACTCTTAGAATGTAAAAAGTGTATTAAATTTTAGCAAGACATTCTCATTTGGATTGAAGATTTTTCAACTAACATCTTTCATTCGGAGGTCGATTCAACATTTGAACCTTATCATGCTCAAATCCAACACCATACATGTAGAATACATGACCATTTTGCAACTTCTCAAATATTGTAGTAGGTGCAATATTGATTTAGATTGGAAATGCCATGTGTCATTGGATCATGCTCAACACAAACACAAAATTTTATAATCATTGTACACATCAATTTTTACACCTTCTATGTCAATTAATACACAAAATACATCATGTTCCAACTCAAATGTGGCTTTTCAGACCTTCAATCTTTCACATCAAAAGGTGCCACTGGTGGCTACAATATTCTACATCTACAATGTCGTATTTGAACACGATTAACTTCACATATTGAAATGACGCTTTACTTTAACACATTTTTGTACTTTACAGAGTAAAATATGTGCATGTATGTACACTTCCTGACTAACATTTAACGATTACTTTTTTACCGTCCAGGAGGCCTAAAATGAGACGCTTGAGGTAGAATATGTGCTGCAGCTGGAAATCCATGAGGAATTGGAATCTAAGAATGGGGTTCAGATGTAGCTGATCTAGTTGCAAATGCTCAGAATAAAAAATGGCGAGCACTTGACAATTGGTGCGCATTGTGGCTAGGATTTACAGTCTACCGTATATTTGGCTGTTTCTAAACTAATACAGGGAAGGTAGTGTTGGAGGATCAAGAAAAGAAACAACAATCTGACAGACAAAAATCATCCGAGTTTGCTATGGATGCGAGCATGTGATTTATCACTATGATGTTTGCTATGATGTGCTATTAGTAACGGTCTTCGTTCCTGGGAGTTGACAAGGTTTGGATGGAGTTGAACGATTCCTTTTCTAGATGCAATCTAATCTATCTATCCTTTGCTGAAAGCGTAGGGTTTTTGATGGGTTCAATTACATAGAGTGTCAATTGCTATGAAGAAGGAAACAAAGGAGTTTCAGAGTTCTCTTCCTCAAGGTCCTCGATGACCCGCCGCGCAACGCCGTATTCATTCTCATCACTACCGTCGCCTAGAGCGCTTGCCCATGCCCGCCACTTCGAGATACCAAGTGCATTCTTGCCTCTGAAATTTGGCACTAGCATTGCACGCATTATGGTTATGACATTGTTGTTTGCATAAGCTAGAAGGTTTGGAAGCTGAAGGAGACAAAGGTCAGGATGCGGCTCTAGGCTATTGCGGACAAGAACAGCCTCAAGGTCGATGAGGCGGCGTTGCTGTTGATCTCCTCACGAGCAGACGGCTCCCTTTGCGGCGTAGAGTCGTTGCTGGATCAAGTCAACCTCCTCAATCACCGCATCACGCTTGCGATTGTATGGGAGCTTGGACGTAGTAATTAATCTCACCATCGCTTCTTCTCTCCGCCCATCCTTTCTAACTTCACGATCGTGCCTACCGTCGGGGCTTATTCCGGACAAGAAGCTTACGAGTGCGTATTGGCGCTTTGCACAGGCCAAAGCCAAATTAGTATATGCTTTTGCTCGTATCATGCCTAGCATCGTCTTCACTTGCTCCTCTACGCGTTACCAGCTCCATCTTTCTCTTCCAAGTTCCGATCTTGGAATCCGGATTCGTTATCATATTTTTACAGGCATCTTTGTAGCCACGATTGTGCCTTTTGGCTCTTGCATTGTATGTGGTGAGGATTTAGGATTTATTTGCGCTCTTGGGATCTTAAGAAAAGTCATGTTTTGTTTTGATGCTCATGCATTTACACTCTTTTTTACCATGTCCGTGTATGTAGACGCAAGCTTGTCCTACTTGCCACCACGTGTATCTGGTCCTCCGCTCCTTTGGCGGGCAGAGTAGGGGCCATGGTGAGGCCGTTGATGCTCTAAGGCTCTTTATATCGCTCCTACAAGTGGCTTCTGCGGATTTCATTCTTGGATGCGGTGGATTCGTTGAGGTAATCCTTCCACTCTGAACTCCCTGGTTTTTATTACTTCGATCGAGGAGAGGTTGATCATATTTTTTAGTTTTTTACTTGTTTTTTATTAAGATTTTTTACGAGACTCTACATCTTTGTCTATTGTGTTAGAGGATTTTGGCTCTGATCAATAGTTGATTATATAGGACATGTTGAAGTTCAATCATCTCACAAAATGAATTGTAGACTCACACAGTTGTGGCTAAATTGAAGAAGCCATCCGCCCCAAACCTCAACTATTGTGACAATACGGTAGGTTCTTAACTTGGTTGGTTTCAAAGGCATGGCTATTTTCAATATGTTTTTGCGGAGTTTCATAACTTCTCTACTTCTTACATGACTTCATATATTTTGACACATTTTGCAGGTAGAGCTCCAAACCGTCGGCGGTCTTGTGAAAGATAGCACTTAGTGTGCCTCTAATGGATTCTACTTTGTGCCCGTCTATGACAAGGTGTGGTTTTGTTGCAGCGTCTTATTTTTCCATATCGTGCTATGAAATTACAACGACTTATTTTTTTTGGAGTGAACCATGATTTTCCAAGGTACTCTATCCGTCCATATTTGAGGACTAGAAGGGTGGTCTTTTGAACCTTCTTAAGTGTGGTAATTTTGATAGGTGATGCGCACAAGATGATTGTCATTACCTTTTCTTGGAGATGTATTGTGAAGATTATTTCCTATGGCATAACATGCAACCTCATTATTGAACCATTGTCTCGATGTGCAAAAAGAGTTTGATAAGCTTGCAATGGAGTTTGAATGTTATACACATCTGCGACTTTACTTGCAATTTGGCGGGGACCTCGCGCACAAGATTTCCAGACCGCCAACGTATTCGTGATACTATCCATGACCAAGCCCTGCGGTATGATCCTAATCAGTTTGTCTGAATTGTTTACACCAGTTAGAAAGTGGGTAGCACTGGATATCGAGTTTGGCAACGATTGATGAAGTGTTTCTTGTCATTTCATATATAGTAACTATTGTGGTTGTTGTGCATAATGGAAGCATATGTTGGGAATGTGCAAATTTTAGAGGATGTTGATGCGATGGAGGTAACTAGAAATTCCTTTGTTTCAAGTTTTTATGGTTTTTTTGCTTCCAGTTTATGTTCATGTTCATGTTCATGTTCATGTTCATGTTCATGATCATAGACAATTCAATATCATGTTCATGCTAGTTTCTCCATTCTTCATGCTAGTGTTACCTAAATTAACCAGACTCTTTTATATTCCTGCCATACAAAAATTTATATTTTTGAATGAGTCAAGTTTAGTCTGGTGAATATTTGGTGAACATGCGCAAGTGTTTTGTTTTGAACTGATTGGGAAGGTGAGACTGAATAATTGTTTTGTTTTGATCTGATTGTAACAAGGTGAGGGCTGATTTTGAGAATGGATTGTTTACGAAACAATGAAGAACACATGAAGGATGAGAGCGTGTTCCCATGCTAGGAAATTGAAGGATGGATTGTATGTGGAAGAGGGCACTTCAATTGTTGAATGGCTTCTTTTTATGGCCCAGAGGTGGATGGAGGTATTGTAGAAAGAATGCGTTTGAGCTCCAATCAAGGACCATGAAGGCTAAGGATAAAGTGCCTGAACAATACTTCATACAATATTAACGTGATTGTATACAATCATGTATTACCGCACCTCCATTTTCTACTTTTGGATTATTTGTTGTGGAAACAATTACATATGGATGCAAAGTACATATTCACTTTGTATTGAAAATCATGTAAAATGTGTTTATGAATTGTAGATGTTTATATGAGTCCCTCAATGTATGTAAAAATCGTATATGAACTTCATAAAATCATAGAAAATTCAAATGATGTCATATTGGAAAAGATGAAATTTGTATTGGTTGCTCACAAGTGTCTTCCAAGCTGAACAGATTCATAAAAAAAACTTCCAAAATTTGACTTACATGATGTGGTTGTTCAAAATTTGCCCCTCTTGAATTTAAAAAGATGCATCCATAATACGGTCACTCCAAAAACTGAGTCAATGTTATGGACAAGCACTTCAAAGCCACTTGGTAAAAAAATAATGAGATTTTTAGTGGATGTAGAATATGGATGAAAAAAAACCTCAAGTTGACTTTGACATGATGTCAATATGACATCATCATCTTCTAGAAGGTTTGAGTGACAAAGATGAAAGCTTTGAGAGTGCATAGACTCAATTTTTGAGGCCTTCCTTGCTACCTTCTTTGGTAACTTGTGTATTCTTCTTTCATGAAATGTGATAATTTTTACTTGGGTTTGTACTAGATTGTCTTGTACACTTCTTGTGATTTGTAGAAGTTGTAACGAAGGGTGAGGCTGATTTCTACAGACAAAGATTGCAAAAGATCACCAATTTGCTCTAAATCACAAAGATTGGATAGTGAGTGATTGGAAGCGGGTGGTATTTAGTGATGAGACCAGAATATGTCGTTTTAGCTTAGATAGAAGAGCTTGGTGTTGGATTGAAGACAAAGAAAACATTCTTGTACGTGTTGTCAATCAAACTGTCAAACATGGTGGAGGCGGCATTATGCTTTAGAGTTGTTTGACTTCTAAAGGATTAGGGGCATTGCTTAGTATATAGGGGCGTTTAAATGCTAGAGGCTACATTGGGATTTTAGAGCAAGATTTGTATTCTACATTGCGGTATTTGGAGTTCAATGTTGAGGAAGTTATTTTCCAACAAGACAATGCTAGTGTTCATTCATCAAAGATTGTTTCAGATTGGTTTGGAAGCCAATCATTTTGTGTCATAGAATGGCTTGCACAGTCCTTTGACCTATATCCTATTGAAAATGTATAGGCTTCACTCAAACAACAATTGAATTCCTAGTCTACTGCTAATGGTATTCTTCAATTATTGGAGCAAATGCAAGAAGTTTTTTTTTCTACTAGAGTAGAAGAGTGTATGAGATTGTATGCTTACGTGCCTGATCAAATTGCAGCTGTTTTGGCTGCAAAAGGGCGGTGGACAAAATTTTAAGTGACTTTTCAAGTGTAGTGCAAAAACCGAGTCTATGTACATACTTTGCTTCAAGATCTTTCTTTACTTTGTTGTAATTGAAATCATCTTTTTTCCATTATGGTGTTGTGTAGTACTTTATTCTCTAGAATTTTGTTTTTAATAGCTTTTGATTTTGATGATCCATGTTTGTGGCATTGTCATTTGAAGTTGTGTGTTTCTTACATAGACTCAATTTTTGGAGTAATTGTATATGGTCTAAATAAAAACTATAATAAAGAAAATGCATTGTTGGATGATTCCAAGAATCTACTAGGCACTAAATTATCCGGTTAACTTTTGTTTTGTCCGGTTACTTTATGTAAATACATTCACATTTCATTTACTGAGACATTTGTCCCTAAACATCACTTAATTTTATCTTTTGGCCAAAAATAGACTTAAGCGGCAAAGGGTTAGGGAGTTAAATCGTTGTAGCAACTGATCCAAGATGACCTCAAACTAGCCGGACAAAGGTGGGTGATACCCAAAGTCTTGTATCTTAGAATGGAGTGGTTGCGGGTTTGATCCTTGGCTATAAAATCTACACTCCACGGGTATTGCCACAAGTTGCCTATATAACAACTTGTGTGTGCCAATTTTTTATAAATAATTGGTTATAGCAATAAACAAACCACAACAGTAGCAGATGCAGATCTAAGAAGGATCTCTTGAAACCATATAGATGGATGGTACGGGAAGGGGGGTGTGAACAAAACCTTGCTCCTATTTTTATGTTGGAGGGGGGCCCTATTTCGACCAAGGTAGGCCCTATGAGGATAATTTGGGGCGGCATGCTCCAAATTTGGCATAAAAATTCCAAAAAAACTTCTGGACCCCTAAATTCGTACCCTTGGCCCACCCTCCGTGACATCCGTCAACATGAAATAAAGAGATCCATCAGAGAACATGTGACTCCAAAAGTGTCTTCATTTCCCTTGGATTACATGGTGTTTGTTCCTTGACGGAAACTGGTCTTCAGGAAGAATGATGCAACATGGTCAACTTGATAGGGCCATTCTTTTCTTTTGGAAGTGGGTTGGACAGCCATGTGTTTGTTTGGTACGACATAATAGATGAGATAAAATTTTGTCTTGACTCATAGCATTGGGTGAAGTAGGATATGTAGATACCCAGCAACTAGAGAGATTGCAACCTGAAAAGACCTGAAGAGGAGATTGGATTTTCGGATCCACCTTTAACTTTTTACAAATATCTAACAACCTGGAAGTTTAGGGACAATAGAAGAATTACCTTAACCCTTTACTGCCCAGCTATGTTTCTAGAAAAACCAAGATTTCTGCTGATTTATTTCTTTGAACCGGATTTGATGGAAATACAATGACTAATATTCATATCTAACCTTACAAAATTGAACTCAACTCATGACCTCAACTTTGGGGAAATTTTTGCACAACATCCAACAGTTGATGGAATAGATTATAGTGTTTAAAGTTACCGTATATTGATAGTGAAAACTATGGATTTTGGACGGTGTACTACTTTAACCATCAATAGGTTCTTGCAATAATTTATTTACTTTGAATTAGAGCGGTTCACATGTGCACTAGGTTGATAGCTTGGCATTGACATATCATATGTGAAGAAAGTGTTAATACACAATTATTGGTGATTTTTTTGCTTTTTTCTACTTGATTGTATACAAAAATGTTCCAACCTGATACGAATCAAAACGGAAATTTTGTATGTGAGGAGAGAGATCAACAATCACTAAACAATGAAGAATGTCTGAAAGACGAAGTTCAATCAAAATTTAAGACCAAAATCAATGTGCTTGTGTGTGAAATACAACATAGTATGTGGTATAGTATTCATTGTATTCATTGTATTTTAGTCTTATTGATGTATTTTGTGTTGTATTCCTAGCTTTTCCAAGAGTTCCATAAATCCAAATAATGATCTGATTGTTGTAGAGTGTTTGTGTAATGAGTGCGCCAATATGAACCTAGTATCTTGAAGCCTAGTTCCTCATGGATTTCATGCAAATTGAGTTTTAGCACCTCCGGAGTCCCATTTCGGGCTTCCTGGGCGGTAAAGGGTTAACCACTACACCGTTCACCTTATTTAGTGTGATCACCTACACTAATTCACATGGAGCATTTGCATGTCAAGTTCTAATTGAGTATTTGTTTTCAAGCAAGTGTGTGCCAATCAACGATTCCAATTAGTGTAGAAACTTGAACTATTGTGGTCCAAACTATATTAACGCTTAAAAGCCTAATGTCCATTTTTGGATTGCTTGGCAAGATAACCTTAGTAGCAAAAGCTATAAGCCACCTCCATGAAAAATTTAAACTTTGACATAAAGGTGGAGGAGGACGGACATCTATTGGAATTGGTGTCGCCAAAATCAATGCAAGCATTAGTGAGCTATAGAGATTTCCATGAAGTGGGTATGCGATGAAATGTACCCTCTGTGTTGATGTTGTTCTAAATGATCTATTACACTCATAGATTCTCTCAAGCTATTTAAGCTCATTGACCTTAAAGGTTTAAGTGGACATTGTGGTTTTCATACCTTTTTAAAAAATTTGAAAGGAAATTGTAAGCAACTATTCAGGTCCCAATGACCTACAATGTAGCACCACCTCAACAAACTTTCTATTCATGCTAGGCAATATGGCCTAGGTGAATAGAGAGTTTGTTGGTGACCTAACAGAAACTCTAAACCCGAAACCCGGGTACTCTTCTTCTTGGTACCCATCATTCACAAGCCACAAACTCATTTGTGAAACTTAGGGGGGTTTTATACATGGACCATGGTACCAAGGTACCAAAGGACCAAACTATGCCGAGGTGCCAAGTTTTTGAGTTGGAAAAATATATTAAAATATGCAATTTGTGGAGTTTGGGATCGTCCATGTGTGAAAGCCCAAGGTACCAAATTGAGAGTCCGCGACCCATACCATTTGGCAAATCCCAAGTCAATTTCTACTTCTTAAGGTTCTTACTTTTGTGAAATTTTCCTCTCTCACACTCTCTAGCCATGGAGTCTAGAAGGGAACACATTTTTGGTAAAAAAATCAAGAAAATGGACAAACTGCTCATTACACAAAAAATTCCAGCACAAGCATCGGCACATAGAATTTCATGTAAAAACATTTAGGCAAAACCTTGATTATAGAAATTCACGTAAAAATAGTTGAGTTAAAAAATTGGGTAAAAATTTGGCTTAAATAAGTTATTGATTTGATCTAACAATTGAGATCTTGTCAAATCCTAATTTTTTAATGAAAAAAGTATTCACCTCCTTGGCAAGAGTTTGGTCCGAACGAGAATAGAAACCTGAACTTCTCTTGAGGGACGGAACTCTTGGTGCCAAAACCTACAAAAAGTGTTACCAAATAGGTATTTTAGATGCCCTTGATACCTTAGTCCCCAAGGTCCTGACCAAGGCCAATTTTGATGCTCTACACCAATCAAATTGCAAGTAACACTAAGTAGCACTTGGTACCTTGTTACCATGGTCCGTGTGTGAAACCCTCATGAGCAGGGGTTTCGTTTTTGGCCACCTTGGAGCCAAATTGCGATTTTTTACTTCCAGAAATAGAATATTCCCCAAAAATTGGGAAACTTTAAGATTTTATATCGCCAAAACTTCATTGATGGCCGTTGGCATATTGCCATATTGCTACTAATGAACAATGGGGACTCCAACTTGACGCCAAAAAGGATGTACAAATCTATGTTTATTGAGATGAATTCTCCAAAATGGATATTTACGGAGAAAATTTGGTTTTGCATGGTTTCAAGAGAAACTTTGTGTCGCCAAACTTGCGGTTGTCAAAAAATTTGTGTCGTCACTCTGGCCAAATCTAGCTAAAACTCTGAAACCAAATAAAAGCCCTGCTCCTGAGGCCTCAAAATTCAGAGATGAAACTGTCGCCACAACAATTCCTGAGGTTCCACTTGCATTGCCACCATTTGCACATTGTGTAGCCTTATCCACTCCTAATACTATGGAAATTTTGTCTCATCCTTTGATAATGCATAATCCAGTTGACCGTGTCAAGAAAACTATTTGTCTCTCATATAGTACAGTAATTCTTTTGTCCATAGTGGCAAACCAAAACAATGGAAGAGTCAACATATTGTGGACGTTGCTTATGGACACTTGTAAAAATTGTAGTGTGTGTAACTATGACATGTGTCTATAAAGGTTACATGGCACAATGAGAAGCTTCCATGTGTTTAGCGGGAAAAAAGGTTTACCTAGTAAGAAGAAGAACTCTGTTATATTAACCCTTTAGTGCCCACAAGAACCAAAGTAACTTCACCCCTTTTTACTTTGAATAAAAGAAGTTCACATGTGCACTAGGTTGATGGCTTCGCGTTGACATATCATATGTGAAGAAAAAATTTATACATGATTATTGATCATGTCAAACATCTTTTACATTTTTGCCCTTTCATGATTTTCTGTAATTCTTTTCAGAAGGCCTATCTATGGTACTACAATATATTATGTTATGTGTACACTCATCCCTCGAATAAGTCATAGCTAAGTATAGCAGCAGTGGATGTGTTTGGTAAGAACTTAAGAGAGGTTTAGACTTAAGTTTATACTTAGCATAGGGCTTGGTAACTTCAACCCATTCAGCACCTTCATCCACGTGAGTAAAGGTTAAAAATAACAGAGGTTTTAAGTTAGCAGAGATTATAATTGGCTACAATCACGTTACGGGTCACTAAAAAGATTGTCGAAAGGAAGTCCTCGTGCATAAGGAACTTGGAAGGAAATGAAAGCATAAACTTGTACTATTTATACACAAGACTCCTTACAAGCGCAAAACTAAACATGATAAACTAAAGCTATGAATCATACCTTTTGACGTGTTACATGTTATGATTGATTTAAACATTCTTTTTTTGAATCCTTTCTTTGGTGTTAAGGACATACCCATATTGTGACTATGGCCAATTCAATAGAACTTACAAGTTAGCGGATTTTAATTGTTTTGAAAGGCATTTACAGAGTAATTTCTAGTAGATAGTAGTGATAATGTAGTTAATTGATGGAATTCACCACCAAAGCACATAGACTATGTATCACCAAAACCACCCCAGAACTGCCTCTCTAAAATGAGACGTTGCAAGATTAATTAAATCAACTTTTTACTATTTTGGACCAAAGGATCTTCAACTTAAGTACTACAAGAAGAAATTCAAAGTTTTTTTGTAAACTTTGATTGCACAGATTGCAATATACATGCATTCAAAGAGTGTCGTATGGTTTTTTACTTCCATGCCCGGATAGGATCGACGTACTTTGACTCAAGATAATGACATCTTTTTCTTTAAAGCGCAATGTCCTAACACAAGGTAGAACACATATCCATAAAATTTATGCTTGGGGATGTAGAAAGTAGTCCTCACATATTAGGAAAGTAATCTTATTTTTTACATAAAAAATTAATGGTTTGATATGAAATGTACATGGTGGAGAATCATCATGCCTCCTTCTATTAGGAAAAAAATATATTAAACAAAGTAAGATCCTTGGTTTCTACGTTTCTAAGTTAAATCAATGAGGGTTGCAAAGAACTTTCCTTCACTGCTAACCGCCTCAAAAAGGTGTATCGTTTAATTGTAGAGCAGTACTATTCAGCTCTATAGTACCTTGCTAGCCCAACATGCTTTTCTTGTTTGAAATTCAAAACCTTGAAATTGTTTCATTTAATGTCGGTTTACGGAAAGAAATTCCACAAAAAATGCCCATCTACAATAGAAAGTTTAAACAAGATTGTTATTAATGAATACCATTGGAACCTGACCCTACCTTCAAAAAGCCCATTATTGGCCATATTATCATATAGGGGTACCCTTATGTATCTTATAGTGCAATCATTAAGACTAAGGGATTGTTTCCATTTGAGCCCAACTCAGTATTTGGACAAATGGTTCAATACACTGAAAATAATGTTTAGAATATTAAAACTATGTAATTTGGTTGTGCTATAATTTTTTATTCATGATGAAGATTTTTGCCAAGAGCACAACTATACATACCGCTAAAAGAGGCCGATCATTATAGACACAATTGGTAAAAATATCCATCAAGAGAAAAATCTTATAGCATTTAGTGTGGATACACTAAACATCATTCTAGAGTACTAAGAAATATGTGTGCACCATTGTTATCCCTCCCGTCATGCATAAGATTCCACTTACACACAAAAGAAGGAATGTAATAGAACATTAGAGTAGACCAAAAACGTCATGGGATAAGAAGAGATATGGGAGTCCGCACCGCCAAGCATGATTCACACTCACCATGGCCAATCCATTTTGCAACCAAGTTTGCGGTCAACAATGCCGTCACCTGAGACACCATTGTCTCATGACGGGCACCCAATTAGAGGGTTTCGTCGATGCATGGAATCATCAATGTGGCCGCGCACACGCATTGAGGGCAAGTTTCCGGACAGGTATTTGGGGGACTGGGACTGTCTCAAGTGAAGTGTTCCCCATTTCTGGATTAACCCTTTACTGCCCAGGGATGTTTCTGGAAAAACCAATATTTCTGCTGATTTTTTTTCTTTGAACCGGATTTGATGGAAATACAATGCCTAATATTTATAACTGACCTTACAAAATTGATCTTAACCTATGATCTCAACTTTGGGGAAATTTTGCACAACATCCAACGGTTGATGGAATAGATTATAGTGTTTAAAGTTACCAAATATTGGTAGTGAAAACTGTGGATTTTGGACGGTGTACTACTTTAACCATCAATAGATTCTTGCAATAATTTTTTTACTTTGAATAAGGGCGGTTCACATGTGCACTAGGTTGATAGCTTGGCATTGACATACCATATGTGAAGAAAATATTTATACACTATCATTGGTGATTTTTTTGCTTTTTTCTTCTTGATTGTATACAAAATGTTCCAACCTTATACGGATCAAAACGAAATTTTCATTAGTGAGGAGAGTGATCAACAATCAAAAAACAATGAAGAGTGTCTTAAAGACGTAGTTCAATCAAAATTTAAGACCAAAATCAATGTGCATGAGTGTGAAAAACAACATTGTATGTGGCATGGTATTCATTGTATTCACTGTATTTACTGTATTTTAGTGTATTTGGTGTATTTTGTGTTGTATTCCTAGCTTTTCCAAGAGTTTCACAAATCCAAATCATGATCTGATTGTTGGAGAGTGTTTGTGTAATGAGTGGTATATCAAAGCCTAGTTCCGCACGGATTTCATGCAAATTGAGTTTTAGCACCTTTGAAGTCCCATTTCGGGCTTCCTGGGTGCTTAAAGGTTCAGAGCACCTCCACCGCACGCCCCCATCCCGGCAGACCTGTCAGGTTCGGTGAGTTCGGAGGAAGGTGCACCCCCACCGCGTTGGTCGGGGCCGCCATACCGGTCAGGCGGGATGGAGGGAGTTGGGAGCAAGCCTGGAAAAGGAGAGAATATGGCGGGCGACTGAAAATTTCACCGGGGCTAGGCCACCAATTTGATTCTAGCACGTGGTGGAGTAGCAATGGCTGTAGGAGTGGTTGCCGCTGACAGTCCATTCACTGACGTGTTTTAGCATGTACCTCGCTTGACTATACTTCCCCACAACGGGACCCACAACAGGGCTTTTATTATGAGAGACAGGTTTCCAGGCTGGATAACCTTGCTCTCGGCTGGCCCTGCGCCAGGCGCCCTGCAGCCCAACTGCGGGGCAAGGTTCAGGGCCAAAACCCAGGGCAGTCTCCACCGGGCTGGCACGTCCCCGGTGGAGGTGCTCTAAGAGACAAATTGCAACCACTTGGAATCTGACAGCCCCCCCAAAAATAGAGGGGGCTAGACTCGTGGAGCGGAAATTGTCTCACAATGAGCTTGGTTGTGCGATTTTATTCGGTTCAGAAATCTAATGAGAGCTTGTTTTGGGAGAAGCAACACATATCACTTTGCTGATGATTGTTGTGGGTGAGGTTACAACAACTTAGGGATGTTGGTTTTTCAATGATGAGACTAAATCAATGTAGCTTTGTAACCATGAAATACGTGCCTTTGGGTGGGAGGATATATGACCCTTTTCAATCAACTTAAAGAAAAGATTAGATTCTGCTTGGTGAAGTTATGATTTTTGAAATGTTTTTTTTGTATATTGAAGAGTAGGTTTAAAGAAGGACATCCATTCTAAAAAAAATAAAAATTTGCAATACTAATTCACTACAGAATTTCTTAGTAAAGATTCTTTCAAGTCCAATCTTAAAATGTAGACTAGTCTATTCTCACCACCCATGCTTGCTGAAGAAACCATTCTTCAAATAGTTTCTGAAATATTTTCTTGCAACCAATCATCTTTGAAACTAATGTTCTAGATTTCTCAGGAAGTAATGTTCTTTACTGCAGGTATTAGAAATTTTAAGCGAATTCAAGGCAAATTAAATTCATTGTGCAAAGCTTGTACATTCGAGGTTCAAAAACAACTATTTGACTCATCTGGTCAAATTTTTCAAAACATTTGATGTGTATATATCTTAAACTTATTAGTAGAAAAGATCTTTATTTAGGATTGTTATATTTTAACACTAGAATTGGTAGTGTTAAGCATCTATTTTAAAAACATAGTCATGGTTATTTAAGTATGAACTCCAGTTGTAGTCTTCACCATTAAGGACATTCAGATCATTTAACCTTTTTATTGACCATGGATATTTTCTACAATCTCAAGATTTGCATTGATTTCTTTCTTTGAGTTGCTTCTCATGGAAATAGACCTTATAATTTTAGTATCAAACCCTACAAAATTGAACATAATCCATAATCTTAACTTTGGTGCAACTTTGGATAGCTTTTGACATTTATAACAACCTTCAGCTTTTGGCAAAATTTGAAGTCAACTTAGATTGGTAGTGTGCATTGGTACATTCGTGGATTTGGAGGGTGTACTACTTAACCAACCACTTGAATCTTACAAAAATAGTCATTGAAAACATGGACGATGTTTCATTGTGCACTATATTGATAGCTTTGCATTAACATACAACACGGGAATCATGTCTTAGTGGCAGGCTCTTGTCATGTGATGCTTTGTTGTCTAGGGCCCAATGCTGGTGTTTGTTGGTGATGTTTGCATCATGTTGTGACCCCGTTTTCCATTTAATTTATCCGAATTGTGTCTTTCAGTATACAACACGGGAAGTAAACATTTGCGCATGATTTTGGACAAGCCTTCATTTATTGTCTACTTGATTGTACTCAAAGATTTTATGAAACTTATACAAAACATAATATTATAAGTTTTATAATACATGTAAGTTTATATGTAATTAGAGAGATCATCATCCACAAAACTTTGGATAGTCTCTCAAAGACAAATACCACTCAAAATTTGAGACCAAAATATTGTTTGACATGTATGAACTATGATATAGTATGTGGCATTGTACTTATGGGTATTCATTGTATTTGATTGTATTTGGTGTACTTGGTAATGTATTCCGAGATATAACAAGAGTTCTATGACTCCAAATCATGATCCATTTTTTGAAAAGTGTGCGTACAATGTGTTTGCAAATTTGAACTTTGGAGTGCACAATCTAGTTCCTCATGGATGCAATATGAGATATACCACATCTAGAGATCAAGAATTGGTCACAGTCACTAAGCCCAACGACCCACAACTCTCCGTTTGGACCATAGTACAATAGAAAGAAATGCGCAGTCAATACTTGTGGACTATTCCTTTGGATTCTGTACTTGAGCTGCTAGGTCAACTACTGAAGAAAGGTTTCCTTGCCACTAAAAAGAACTTTAAGGGCCATTTTGACTAACTTTGGACTGCAAAAAAGTGGTGACCCTCAATTATAGTGTGAATTCTGATAACAATGATTAGAGACTTCACAACAAATGTGTAAGCTTAGTTACTTCAATTAGACTCAAGAACATTGATAGACTGGATGAAATATTAACCCCTAAGGTACCCTGACATTTTCACACCAAAAACACTTCAAAATTGTTGGATCCCAGTGCAATGAATAAAGAAGGAAACAAAAAAAATAAAATTCTAGTTTTGATAGTAGGATCTCAATTAAGGCTTATTAAGCGACATTCAACAAAAATTTATGGACTTTGATCGCATAGATTGAAAGATTTTAATGTTTGAAGTCAAGCAAATGGTTCATTTTCTTCCTTGCGTCGTGTGGATTATCAAATTTTGACTTCACTTGATGTCAAATTTTGGCACTACACAAGGTCTAAATCCATTATTATTGTGTTAAACATGATGTTGGTTCCTTGTACACCAATTTTCAGAGGTAGAAAAGGGGTGTAGCATAATCAAAACAAGTGTGTAAGGAGTGGAGGTTCAAAAATTGCCAATCTACGTATTAATTTTTTGTGAACTTATTATGTTTTAGATTGATAATTTTAATGGTCAATAAGAAGGTTTTCACCACATATCGTTGTGGAAAAAATTAAAAAAATCATAAAATATGAAGATCTCTAAGTTTTATGTGGAAAAGACGAAGTTCTTTTTGGTACCTTGCCCAACAATATGTGATAATGTGTATAAATGTTTGACTTGTGTTGATATGCTATTTTTCACTAAAGACAAGAACCTTTTTTTGACAATGTGAAAGGAAATAATAATACTTGTTAGTCTTGAAAATTTGACATTCAAAGCAGCGTCCTAACAGATTTTTTGAAGGTATTCGACATGCCCGCTATCCCCATTTGAAATCCAAAACCCTATAACTTTTTCATTAAATGTCAAATTTAGGAAAAAGTTGTTCTCCTACTTAGGTATTAGTAATGCCCTACTACAATAAAAATTTCAAAGAGGAGTGTTAGAAATTGACACCATAGGAACCCAACCAAACTTTCAACAAGCCCATTTTTGACACATGGTCTTTAAGAGGTTTAAAATTACTTTGTGACCTTGATTTGTTGCTCTATTTCTCTGATTAACCCTTAATCCTTAAATGACAATTTGAAACCATATATACAAGCACATATTTTGTTTTGTAGAGTACAAAAAATGTGTTTAGGTTTAGCAAGATTTACACCTTTGGATTGGTGATTCTTCAACTAACATCTTTCATTTGGTGGTCATTTCAACACCTCATCATGTTCAAATACATGTAGAATATTGTGGCCACCAATGGTACCTTTTGACGTTTAAACTCTAAGGTACCATTTGTACTTGCGAAGTATAATTTGATTTTGGGCAAGTTCCTAAAAACCCATTTCTGAAGATAGTTTCTTGAAACTATTAGTAAAAATAGAAATGGGGGTAACTATCTTTGTGGGGGATTCTTTCTTTTTTGGACTTATAGAGAAAAGTACTGGTGCTTCAATAAAAAAAGCCCGGATCTTTTGGCGGCAGGGTACTACAGAGATGAATAGTGTTGCTGTAGCGTTGATAATTGCACTTTCTTGAGGTGCGTAGTGGGTAGTAGTGAAAGAAAGTTCTTGGCAACCTTCATTGTTTTCACTTTAAAAAGCATAGAAATTTAGGATATTTTTTTTGGAATGTTTTTTACTATTTCTAGAATGAATCATAATAATTATATTCACTATTCAAACTTGAAATCCAACAATTATTTCTCTATTTAAAAAATAAATTTTCATTCATTAAGTATAGGGCCACTTTCTATACCCTTAGTTGTTGCACGTCCATTTTTCTTATCGTAAACACCTCCACTACACTAAAATTGAGAATTAGTGTTCGCAACACTAATTACGAACTCTAACACTAAATGTCAACTTGAGATATAGTGTTACAACACTAAATGCCAACATGAACACTAAATACGGAGAATTGTAACTTTGGGATTTAACTAGCTTTACATATAGTGTAATGGCAAAATAATGTTTAGAAAATTAAGAATTAGAAAATAATTCAAAGTTGACAAAAATTGACAAACATTGACAAAGATCATGTGATTCAAGAAATTACTAAAAATTGAATAGTAATTTAAATAATATAATATAATACAATATAATATAAATATAAATAATATTTATATTATAATAATATAAATAATAATAATATTTATATTATAATAATATAAATAATACTAATATTTATATTATAATACTATAAATAATAATAATATTTATATTATAATACTATAAATAATACTAATATTTATATTATAATACTGTAAATGATAATGTATATATTATTATTATTTATATTATTATAATATAAATAAAATAAATATAAATATAAATATAAATAAATAAAAAGTCAAATAGGCGGCTCATCAACAGGTTGCTCATTAATGAGCGTTACACTAAATTCCAACAAATACACAATTAGAGTAGTAAGGTCAATAGAGGTTATTACATTAAATGTAGTGTAACACTAATTCTCAATTTTAGTGTACTTGTGATTTTTGGCGTGGAATGACCTAACACAAGGTAGAACATAGATCCGTTGAGTTTATGCAGTTTGTAGTGGAAAAATATGCAGTTATCTTGTGTCAAAGTACGCTAGCCTTGTCCGGGCAAGGTTAAAACAATTTTGCACTCTTCAAATGCATGTATCTTACAATTGGCACAATCAAAGTTTATAATTTTATTGGTGAATTTTTTAATGAAATTTCTTGTAGTAGTTAGCTTGGAGATCCCACGGTTGAAAATAGTATACGGTTGATTAAATTAGTATAATAATATCTTATATCAAAGTGGCAGTTTTGGGGTGATTTTGGTGAAGCACAAGGCATGGTCCTTTAGGGGTTAAGGGTTAAATGTCATTCGGGAACTATATTTATACATGCACGTATTTTTCTTTTTAGAGTACCAAAAAATGTATTCAAGTTTAGCAAGTTTACACCTTTGGATTGAAGATCCTTCAACTAACATCATTAATATAGAGGTCATTTCAATATCCAAACCATATCATACTCAAATACAACACCATACATGTAAAATATTGTGGCCACCAGTGGCATCTTTTGACATTTAAATGTAAAGTTGCTTCTGGCTTTAAAACATGCATGTCTAAAAGTGAGGGACAATTACGAAAAGAAATACTCATCTATTATAAGAAAAGATTCTCATATCCTTAATGACCAAAATACTATTTACACTTCTTGATTGATGGAATTCTTCACTAAATATATGAAGCTATGACTAAATGTGAAAATGTAGTGTATTATGAACCCATTTCAAACCTCAGACTCTCATTGTAGTAATCAAAACTTACCAAAGCAATGAACTTCTTGAGCCTTATCTTTCACACTTCAAAATCTCCTCACATGTAACACCCTAATGGGTTTTGGGCTCGTTCATTTTAGCATCCTTCACCAGGCAGAGCACCTGTCCCGATGGAACTCACAAAACCTCCTACCAAATATCCCTCCCGCTCAAAGTTTCTCACCCCAAAAATGCCAGGCAACAAACTAAATTTTTAACATATACCAATTGTCCAATATGGGGTTGCCAACTATAAATACCAAATGCTCAATCAATTTTGTTATCTTCGTTGAATGCAGTTGGTTGAGCTTTAGTTGGCTGAGTTCCGATGATTGCGAACTTGGGGGACTTGTTACACGGGCAACACAACAAATACACACATTTCGAATGTTATGCCAGGATAAGCGCGTCCACAAGGGCCTCACAAAAAGAAAGGTACCCTCCTCATCAAGCCGAACAACCAGCCTTCCACTCCTTGTCAGATGCTTCCATTCCCATGAGGCCCTCGGGGGATGGCCTCTCTTTAAACAATTTGGGCTGTGGTGTGTGAAATAAACGTGACGCTAAGTTTGTTGCAGGACTTGATTTCCTTGTAACATGAGTGAAAACATGGGCAGATCCTTATCAAAAATAAAATTAGACAGATAGATCACATACTGATGATACTATAACATGGTTGACCATGGGTAATATCATGACATATCACCACTAATGTGACTTGCTGATGGGC
This sequence comes from Bryoerythrophyllum caledonicum, assembly GCA_963971425.1. Lineage (NCBI taxonomy): Eukaryota > Viridiplantae > Streptophyta > Bryopsida > Pottiales > Pottiaceae > Bryoerythrophyllum > Bryoerythrophyllum caledonicum. The sequence goes on along the minus strand of OZ020523.1, from coordinate 16,495,900 downwards.
ATAAACGTTGGATTTTTGCTCCTGGGTGTAAACTTGCCTCCAATCTCCGCGAGCATAATCTCGTTCCACGTATCAGGCACTCCAGGCAAACACCAGTGCAGGCAATCCTGGCCAGGGCCATTCCTGCCCCCATACCTACTCACATGAGTCTCCCCTCGCAAGAATGACAAACTTGTCACATTTAACAACCGCACATATGTCCCCGCAATGGCGCTCTCTGCATTCACGTCCACTCGCATGCCCTCCTGCACCTGCTTTCCCTCGTCAAACCAGATCCGGTCACATGTCCCACCTGTGTTCCAGTCGCCGTTCCGGAAATGCCGAGGCGACAACGATCGGTAGTAGATAACCTGCATACACTAACTTCTCTCCATCAATCTAGCTACCATACATGTATAGCAACATACATACATACACACATACACAAAAAACAAACATACATACACACACGCACACATACATACACAAAAAGAAGCTTAAAAACTCAAACATATGAATGGGGAGAAACGTGACCTGGTTGCGCTCGGGCCGCATGTTTACGTGCAACCACCTCACGACATTGTGCACGGTCCGATTATATGCAGCGGACACACCCAGCTCCTCCGGGACCACTTGCCCATGTTCGTGAAACTGGAACTTGTTCTGGTGCATCTTCCCGCTATTCCAGTGATGGCCAGAGTTCACCACCAAGACATCAATTTCCCTGAGATGGTCCTTGAGAAACTTCTCCGGCCGATCCAGGTGCAGTGCAACGTTGGAATCATCCATTGATTGTGCTCTTGCGAGCGTCACCGTCCACCGAAACACGATAGTCGTGTTGGTGGCGTCAAACCGGTGCGCGTACCCCGTGGGTTTGCGTGCGCCCTGGGGCGTGTAGAACTTGAATGCAGAGCCCACATTGGTGAGAGAGTAGTTCTTGCCCCTGGTGAGCATGCAGAGGAGGGATTGGTATTGTTGACGCCCTAGGGAGTCGCCCACAAACGCCACCACCTTGTTGCGTAATCTAAACAATGGAGAGAATTAGATTAGATGCCAGACAGAACTAGGTTCCTTTACAACAACATTTGTTAAAACAACCCATATGTTTGTGTGAAGGGAGCTATCTATTCTTGTGGTAGATACAAGGGGTGGACTGAGACAAGTTGTAGAGGAAGCTGAACGAACCTGACTGGTGGAAATTCCAAATAGTAGGTTGAAATCCAAATAATATTTTGAGATACTTAGGTTATACCTAGCTGATATTTATGAAATAATTGGGTGGATTGTTGTTTAAAACATGTAAATTTAAGAAAAATATTTAGGATTTCTACCGATTGTCTTAGAATGGTGAGTGAGTCAACTTTGGCAGTAGTGTAGTGGTTGCAAAACTAAGTGCTTGAGGTTCAAACTGGGTTCAAATAATACACCACATGTTCATGTTGAGAGGGAGAAGTAGTGCCTACCCTTGAGAGGGGGAAGTCATTCCTTACTATTAATCCTTTGTTCAATCGTCATCAACTTAGTGGTGGAACAAAGAGACACTCTATTCACACGAGCCTCCACTAGATACGAGAGTTCTCCTTCTTCATGGTGAGAGAGGGCTTCCTAATGTGCCAAATTGAAGAGAACAACTGTCACTCAAAAGCGAATCGAATGCAATTCACTATTGACAAACTGTTGTTATCATAGCTTTGGTAGATTAGGAAGCCCTCTCTCAACATGAAGTAGAACTCCGGTCTCTAGCGGAGGAGGCCGGCATAAATAGAATGTATGTTCGTTAAATACATGACCACAACACAAAGAATATGGAACTACTTCCCCCTCTCAAGGATAGACACTACTTCCCCTCTCAACATGAACATATTGTGTATAATGTGAACCCAATTTGAACCGGAATTTTTCAAAACGTTGCTAAACACCCTATTTTCTTGTAGTGTGAGGTGCACGTGCACTTACGTTTCTAGTGCGGCGGAGGCGTTGAAGACCGGCAAGTCGCAGGCCTTGGGCTGCCATCGGTAGCGGTCCATGTTCTTGTCGGGGTGGCGGTGGCGGCGGCAAGCCCAGTCCGGCGACAACCACGCGGCGCATTCCTTCCCGGAGTAGAGCGGGCGAGTCGCGTCCAGCACCCAGTCCCCCATCGAATAGTCACAGGAGTACTTCGAATCCTCAACCTCATCGTCATCTGTTGTGTCATTCGAGGATCTGTCGTCTGCACTTCCAGTACTAGCACTCGGATGCTCTGCTTCATCTGCTCCATCGTCTGCTCGGTTGGATCTCTGCAGGGTCTCGAATGATGCGGCCGCTTCGAGTGCGTTGCCTCTGGAGTCGGTTTCATCGACGTCTCTAGTGCTGGAGCTTCCATTAGTCTCTTCAGAGAGATTTTCCTCTGTTTCAACCACTGGCAGCTCTTTGACTCCTTGAGGTGGGGCAGCTGGGGGACCTGGTGAACCACACGCAAATTCATTGTTGAGCATGGAAACGAGGAAGAAAGTTACTACAGATATTGGCAGTTCCCGGGGGGGGTTTACATGTTCACCTCTGTGACAACAAAATGAAAAGCGCAGGACGGACCCTAGTTTGTACTGATTGTGGCAGAGCAGAGATCATTCTGGCGACCATTATTGTGAAGTGGCCCACCACCATTCATTCATGGCACCGTACCCGCTTCATGACTAATTCCGAGTGCGTCGAGACTGACGCTCCGATCATCGCCCATGCTCTTCTCATCGTCAACAATAGCACCACCAACTGAATCAAGAAAAATAGTCATGAATATAAACAGTGTACTTCGAAACTCAGAATCTCACATGTACAACCAAAGTAATGAATCGATCTCACCTTTTTCTGTGTTTTCCAGACTCTCTGAAAGTGGGCCTAATTCGAAGCTCTGGATTCGCGACTCAAGCTCCTCATGATCTCGTTCTACATCACCACAAAACACCACGCAATTGAAACGTCAAACGTTTGAACAGACAAAGAAACGAGTCCAGAACCTCAATCTTCACAAAGAGAACGCCTAATTTATACAATCAAGAGGCTAACGACAGAACTTAGGATTGCATCATCATGGCAGGCGTCGAAACCATTCCATGGATACCGTGTGCGTTACCAGCAAGAATCGGCGCCAGGCTCCCTCCACTTGACCGTGCAACAGGAACCGCTTCCCACACAAGGACGTAGGCCACACTGACCACCATAGCCAACCAGAGCAGCAAGATCTGCTTGCCTCGGCTCATCCCACACCCCACATTACTCCCCCTCCTCCCATGATAGAGCTCCATCCCGAACAGAACTCAATTCCCTACAAATATGAAGCCAACCAACCTCAAACTCTCATGAAACCACTGCCAAAGCTGAATGAACTCATATTCCTCGCTCTAGAAAGGGAAAGTCTGATTCTTCGTGAGGAAAATGACATGGCGGAGCTCCTGACGCGAGTATTATGCAACTGCAGTTGGAGCGAGAGTGAGGTGCTCTTGTTCTTTCAATTTTAGAACACGAAGAGTGTGTACTTTTAGATGATTGGTGGCCTGAGTGGTTGATGAATCTGAAGCGGTAGCTCTCTTTTTTATGGCGAAGGTACACTCCTTTATGTCGCCTTCCATAATTATGCTTGCAATATCCTCCGAACTGCCAAGATTGGCCACTCTTGTAGGTGCTTAGACACCGTACAGCTTTCCGTAGCAGCCCACATATTGCTCCATATTACTCTTGTAATACCATAACTACACGCCTCTCCTACTACCATTGCCACAAACTAGGCCTCTCCTAATTGATCAACGTCAAATCAAGTACAAGCAGCTTCCAACATCTCCACAACCCTTCAACGAAGATGGGACCAAAAAGTGGTCGATGGGCCGGGTTTTGGGGAGCCACGGTTGATTGAACTGTTGGATTGATTTGTGCTAGTTGGAGCGGCGATGCACTTTGCTTTCCTCCATCTAACCCATCTTTCTGATCTCCGGTTGGTTGAGGCATTAACAAACTACAATGATTTATGTTTAAAAAGTCAACAGTGAAATGTACCCTCTGTGTAGATGTTGTTTAGTTTTTTTTGCGACTAATCTATTAAATTCCTAAATTTTCTAGCGTCATGTGCAAGGTTTCATTGTTAAAGGGTTAATAGTTGATTTTTTCATCCAAATAGGTTTATCCAGCATAATCCTTGTGCGGAACCGTCCATATTTGCCGGCCTGATCACCCTATTAGAAAGTATGGACCGGCACACTATGGTCATGCCAAGGCGCCATGTCAAATGTGAGGAGCCACCAGGTGAGAGGAAGGGCTCTCTTTGCAAGGAGAAGGAATGTTGGGGGAACGTATGCGAATAGGGAGCAAAGGGCAAACGGGATGGTCACGGCAAATGGGAGGGCAAACGAGTACTTGGAATGATCGCACGGTGCCGAATCCAATCGAAGTGTGCCTATCAATCTGTGCTTTTTTGAAGCAAATCCAGTCCTCACATGTTGGTGTTTCTCCATTTGCCTAGATTTTTATGAGAAAGTCTTCATAGTTTTAGGAACAAGGAGGCTAAAATGTCTTGAAAAAACTCAATTAGTTCCATTGAAGAATTTCTTCCCCCATCTTTCTTCCTTCTTTATGCTCTTATGTACAAGGATCATGTGAGAAGAAGCTTCTTGAATTAGAACAAGGATGTGTGAGATACATTTTCCACAACATGATTATACAAAGGCGCATTTATAAGGCAAGTGATAAGTTACGACATATTCATGTACAGGGAGATGCCATCTAATTAAGCAATTTATGGAGTTCTAAGTTTTTAAGAAGCCCTCTGTAATCGTCTCTGAAGACTCAAAATCTCCATTTTTTCCTTCCAGGCTTGAGAGGAAGAGAAGGAGAGCATGAATCCTTCATCCTCTCACCACAAACACCAAGTTTTAAGGCAAAGATTATGAAAAAAAGATGAGGAAATCTTCGCCTGAACCAAAACAATGAAGGTGTGTACTGCATGAAAGTGAGCATGAATCCTTCATCTGAAACATTTATGCTCGCTTTCATGTAGTACACACCTCTCACCACAAACACCAACTTTGTAAGGCAAAGATGATGATTAAAAGAGGAGCGAATTGTAGTTCTTCACCTAAAATAAAAAAAGATGGCAAAGCTCACATCGCACCGGTTTTTAAGCTCCCACTTAACCTTGGTTCACACCATAACATGAGTAAAAACTTCTAGAAAACTCTAACAAAACATCCACAATTCCCAAGTTTCAACAAAAGCACTACACCATAAGTCTGAAACCAACAACATTGCAAGAAATAGACATGATAAAAACAAGAGGCAAGTGAAGGAGAAAGAGGGTGAGGTAACATACAAGTATGTGGTTCTATTGGTGGAGGTGGGGAGGGAAGTGAGTTGTGTTGCTCCTGTTGCACATGGCCATGGCTATTATACATGATCTGGAGGCTTTGGAAGAGACGTACTTTGCTTGTTGTGGAGGTGATGGCCATTTGTGTCAAGTTAATTTGATTTTTGCCTAAATCTTCAATGATGATGTTACCCTTTCTTTTACCTTCTCTTGCCTCTTCCGAAGTTTGGAGGGCATTTTTTGGATTTTTGAAAAGTTTAATCCCTTTAATGATCCACGGGAGTTGTATCAACATTCTCAAATACGTATCTACATAATGTGGCGGATGGTCTGTTTAATGGAGATGTGGTGGTTGTACATTGGGTGGACAACGTTTGTATAAAAAGGAATTATGAATCTTTGGGGCATCCAATGAGATGAGGTGGCTAGAATGAATTAGATTGATTTTGGAGTTTTTTCTACCATTGATGATGTATGCACTGACTTGGTACATGAAATAAGTGATTATATGAAATGCGCTACCTAGGTTTAAAATGAGGCTTAAAGAAAAAGAAATGGTAATAAGAAGACAATCATTACAAGTGTTTCATAACCAGCTAGCTCAATGTGATATAAAGAGATTGGATAAAAGGCGGTGACGTTTGTCGAGTGCAAGACATACATATAGAAAGGAATTTATCTGGATTTTTGAGATATTTAATTGGATGGGGTTTTTTGAATGAACAAGGTTGATTTGGGAGTCTTTTCTAGCATTGATGATATATGCATTGATTTGGTAGGTGATAAAAGTGACTATATGCAATGCATTGAGTGGGTGAAAAATGGGGGTTGACAATAGATAAATAATAATGTGTAGTTAATCATCACATGTGTCTTTTTGACTTTTTCTGCAACCAACTCGCAGCTGGCTCAACATGGCACAAAAGGACTTGTTTTGTATCCAGCATGCAATTGGCTCAACGTGGCATAAAGAGTTTGGATTTGGTAGTTGGTCTATTTCATTGAAATGTGGTGATTGTACTTTGTGTGTGAGCCTATGTGTGGGAAGGAATTATGGATCTTTGGAACATACAATTAGAAGGGGTGGTTTGAACAAACTGGGTTGATTTTGGAGTCTTAAATTCTACCATAAATGATGATATATGCACCGACATGGTAGGTGACATAAAGGTAAGTGATTGTGTTGTTCTAGGGCTAGTTTTGTGAAGGTGGAGAAGGAAGTGAGTTGTGTTGCTTCTGTTGCACATGGCCATAGCTATTATACATGATTTGGAGGCTTTGAGAGAGACGTACTTTGCTTGTTACAGAAGTGATGGCCATTTGTATCAAGTTAATTTGATTTTTGCCTAAAACTTCAATGATGATGTTTCCTTTTGATTTACCTTCTTTTGCCTCTTTCGGAGTCTAGGGGGCATTTTTTGGACTTTTAAAAAGTTTAATCTTTAAACAATCCACGGTAGTCGTATCTACATTCTTAAATATGTATCCACATCCTTAGAGTAGCCAACAGAGTCATTCCAACTCACAAAATTAATGACAAAGTTGATTAACCCTTAAACGACAATTCATGGCCTGGGCGGGCAGCCCGAAATTGGATCACGGCATCTTATGTACTTGGACATCAATGAATAGTGCACTTTTTGAACTTGGGCATCATGAATAAACCAATCAATGATGAGCTTGCAACCTCCTAAAGGTTATCAACCTACCTACCACTATCCTTTCAAAGCACAAATCATTCATACGAATTGTGATTTGAATTGTAAAATTTCACTTTGTGAATGCATCTAAAGAAGGTGATTAGAATGATATCAAAAAATAAGTGAAAAGTTGAGTACAGGAAGAGCTACAGAGAAGATTCTGTAGAAACCAAGCCCCTCGGGCTGGCTCTGACGTTTAAGGGTTAAGGACTAGGACAAGTGGTATACCAAGTGTAAGTACAACATATTGTTGACAAATTTGGTTAAAGACCGAGACATGTGGGTACAAAATTGTGTAGGCACACATCATATATTAACACAGTATTTGTGAAAACGTCACATACGCATGTGACGTTTTTTTAGTAGGCCAACTTAATTTCTCCTGAATTACAATGTATGAGACGTACATACATACAACCTAGTTTTATGATGAAAAGGAAACAATTGATCTGGAAAGAAAATGGGATAAACATTATAGAAATTTGAGAAAATGTAGGGTCTTTCAAAATTCCACATTTAGCAATAGATGACTATACGGTCGAAATTGATAAACAAGCACTTACATTAAAAGGTCTGCAATAGTCCCTAAGTATGTCAGTTACACATGTATGCACACCGTTTATGATACTATGAATACAACATTCAAAATAGTAGATCACACAAAAATGTGGTACACTACCTATTAATCCAACAAGCTTCACAAACATTCCTTAGTTATGCATCTAGGAATTTCAATGACCATATAAATAGACATATGAATCATCATATATATAAATATTATCAAACATATATTACATAAACATATACACATATACATGTACATATATATATACACATAAACATAAATTCATCATGTATTGTTCTCTCTATAAGTTTATATTGTTATTAAGGGCATTTTGATTGTTTCCATGATCTCTTCAAAGTGATTGCCTTTTTCCAATAACACAAATCCATATACAAAAAGTATGTGTTTTTTTTCAAAATGTACATAAAAAATCATGTATTTATTTGAAATGTACATGAAAGCATCAAGCTTCACATAATATGAACTCAATGAATACACCATTTGAATGATATTTGGTAAGCAATATTATATATCATCCATACTAAAAGTATATCACTTCTCACCTCAATCATCTTGATGTATAAAAACTTATACTAGCTAGTACAATAATTGTACATACTATTTTATCCAAATGGCCAACATTTGCTCTAATATCGTGCAAAAGTAATAGATGGCTTTCAAAATGAGCAAATTGTTCTTTTGAAAGAACATTCTTCTTTCCCATGGAATATCCTCAATGCACCACCATTTCAGTCCTTGACAAAGTGCTTTGTGTCCAAGAAGCAACTTGATCTAAAATAGTGAAGGACATATAGGAATGATGTCATAGTAGATGAATGGTGTCGCAGTGGATCAATGGTGCCATAGCAGATCGATGGCGCCATAATTGGCCTCCATGAATAGTGCCACATGAATAGTGCCACAAGAGGCCAGCTTAAGTTGGCCTCCATGAACAGTGCCCTTTGTTAGAAAATAATTTTTTTGTTTAGTTTTAAAATTGTGTTCTCCTCCTTCCACCTCACGGTTCAGCTCCAGGGTCTCCAGAAACCTCCGCCGTCCGCGTCATCAAACTTGTTGCTACAACAAACACCATTTGAGAGCCGACAGTCTACCTCCATAATCGACGACAAATCAGAGGCTCAGAAGAACGTAGCAACAACCAAAATGTCACGGACCTAATACAACAAGCAATTGAAACATTTCAGAGTGAACATGACCCAACGAAGCAAGCAACTGAATATTTTGTGGAAAGAACGTGACACAATAGGACAGGCCTAACAAAGCATATTAGCAACTAGAAATAAACATGACAAAACATGAACAAGTGGCCTAATAAGTGGAATCGTCATTGAACTCCGCTTCAAACACGCCTGCAGGGACGCCCAGCTAGCCCGCCCGCCAACTCTATCAACCGGTCGATCACGTGTGCAGGAGTCTCGTATTTTGTGCTAGGGTTTGAGAAAGTCTCCTGGAACCAAACAATTCCACGGTTAAGAGAGAGGAAAAAAAACCTCACTAATGCAAAGAAAGCCACCTCAAAACTCATGGCAATATTAGGTTCCTGAACACAAGCTCCAAGAGCTCCAAGAGCGGATACACCAGCGACGCCTCCCTAACAAAAGCATTAAAAAGAGGGTTACGAAAAAGCACACCGGAAGAAGCAACGGCACGCGATCTGGGGAGGCTCGGCGCCAGAAAAGATGCGAGTGGAAGAGCTCACGGGCAATGTTAGGATCTAAGTTAGGGTTAAGAGAAACCTAGGTCCAAATGGAAGTCATGTCTTGGCTCTCCTATGGCCGCGACTCTGTTACCCGACCGACCCATGTCCTCATCAACTGCTTTCGTCCCATCATAAGATACAAACCTTGTCCTCCTCTCTCGGCGGGACACGATCAGTTTCTCTTTAGAGCCCCTTTGCAATCTCTGTGCGTCGTAGTGTAGAACTGCGGAGAGTCTGTTGTTACTGTTCCATCGCACTTTCTTTGTCAGGTTCTCATGTTGCATCATTTCTGCTGAGATCTGGTGCATCTGGTGAGATCTCGATTGTCAAAACATTTAAAGATGATAAAACTTGTCCAAACAAAGTGAACATTTTTAACCCCTTAGGTACCGTAACAGTTTCACACCAAAATTACTTTATAATTATTGGATTTTTAGTGCAATGAATAAAGAAGGAAACAAAAACTTTAATTTCTAGTTTTAACGGTAGGATCTCAAATAAGACTTATTAAGTAACATACTCACAAAATTCCATAAACTTTTACCATACGGATTGAAAGATTATAGTGTTTGAAGTCAAGCAAATGGTTCTTTTGCTTCCCTACTTTGAGTGGATGAGCAAACCATGACTTCACTTGATGTCAAATGTTTGCAAGAAAATAGGGTGTTTAGCAATGTCTAGAAAAATTCCTAAGCAACGCCTAGGGACTTGCTTTTTAAAGAAGCAACAACTGTAGCGTGGTTTTATGTACAAAGCAAGCCCCTAGGCGTTGCTTAGGAATTTTACAAAACGTTACTAAACACCATGTTTTTTTGTAGTGAGAACTTCTTTTCTTTACAATATGAAAGGAAATAATATTACTTGCTAGTATTGCAAATAATACATTTAATAGAGTGTCCTCGCAATAGTTTTAGGAGGTGCCCGATATGCCCACTCTCCCCATTTGAAATTCAAAACCCTTTAACTTTTTCAATTAATGTCGGATTTAGAAAAAAAATTGTTTTCCCACCAAGGTTGTACTAATGCCTTTCTACTATAAATTTTCAAAGAGGAATGTTAGAAATTGACACCATAGGAACCTGACCAAACTTTCAAAAAGCCCATTATTGACACTTGGTCCTTTAGGGGTTAATATGATTAAAATTTCATAAAATTACTTTGGAGAGTGCATCTTCTTGGTTATTAACTTCATAGCTTTTGTTGAATTTAATAATAATAAGTTTTTCACAGCATGTATAATCAAATTTGAAGGTAGAAAAGAAGGCAAAAATATCCCACATCTTGTTGCCAATGATTGTGCAATGCAACTCACAACCCTCATTATATTTTTATTAATGTATTATTACTTTAGTGATTGGTGCATGGTATTGCAACTCTAAATTATATATTTGATAAAATTTATTAACATCTTACTTTTTGTTCTTCTTATTGACAATTCGTCATTTAATTAAATTTTATTTATTTAGACAACTTGTTATTTTGTCCATTAATCCCTAAGGTACCGTGAAATTTCACACCAAAAACACTTCAAAGTTGTTGGATTCTAGTGTAATGAATAAATAAGGAAACAAAAAATTGTATTTCTAATTTTGACCATAGGATCTCAAATAAGACTTATTAAGTAACATACTCACAAAATTTCATTAACTTTGACCAGACGGATTGAAAGATTATAGTGTTTGAAGTCAGGAGAATGGTTCATTTTATTCCTTGCATCTAATGGATCAGCAGACTTTGACTTCACTTGGTGTCAAATGTTTGCACTACACAAGGTCTTACTTCATTACCATCTTGTTAGTCATGATGTTAGTTCCTTATTCAACAATTTTTAGAGGTAGAAGAGGGGTGTAGCAAATTCAAAACAATTGTGCAAGGAGTGGAGGTTCAAAAAATGCCAATTCACACTTTATTTTTTGTGAACTTAGTATGTTTTAGATTGATAATCCAAATAGTCAATACAAAGGTTTACACCACATATTGTTGTGGAAACAATAAAAAGTAAAAAATATGAAGATCTCTAATTTTTATATGGAAAAGAAGAAGTTTTTTGGTACCTTGCCCAACAGTGTGTGAGAATGATTGACTTGGGTTAATATGCTATTTTCACTAGAGACAAGAACTTTTTTTTGAGAGTATGAAAGGAAATAATATTACTTGTCAATATTGAAAATCTCACATTCAATAGAGTGTCCTAGCGAAAGTTTATGGAGGTGCCCGTCGTGCCCGCTCTCCCCATTTGAAATTCAAAACCATATAATTTTTTCATCAAATGTCCAATTTAGGAAAAAATTGTTCTCTCACTAAGGTCTTAGTAATGCCCTTCTACAGTAAAAGTTTTAAAAGATGAATGTTGGAAATTGACACCACAGGAACGTGAGAGAACTTTCAAAAAGCCCATTTTTGACACTTGATCCTTAAGAGGTTAACACATGATTTTTGGACGTCTTTTACTATTTCACCTAAAGGTTGTTATTGTAAATAAGGTATGTGTATTTAATTTGGATGGTGTTTCAATCCCTACAAGACAATATTTCAACAAAACCACTCCAAAATTGTCTTTTCAAGATGAATATCATCAGATTGATTGAAATATAATTTTACTATTTTAAACCTTGGGATCTTGAACTTTAGAACTGCATGAAGACACTTGAAAAGAATCGTAAACTTTGACCATACAAATCAAAAGATACATATATTCAAAGAGTGTTGTATAGTATTTACTCCATGCAATCAAGGTCGACATACTTTTACTGAAAAAAAAGTATAATTTTCCACTATACATTGCACATAATTCTATCGAACTATGTCCTACCTTATATTATTTCATTGCATGCCAAAAACCTTCAAGTAATGGAGGGACTTAGGATAAGAAAAAAATCTATGCAATGTATTTGAAAAAAAAACGCAACTATTTCATTAGCATGGCAATTCTACTTTTCAATTATATAAATAATACTTAAATCTAAAATCGAAGTGATAGATGAAATCATTGTGCCTTCATCTACTATTGGTAGAAAGGATTATCCTTAATCTCTAAAGGACCATAACTATGTTTCACCAAAACCACCCCAAAATTGCTCATTTTAGCACAAAGAGTGGAAATGATATAGAAAGTTCTTATATCCATTTCCAACCGTAAATTTCTATACTATTAAAATCACGTGCTCACAAAATTCTCATAATCTTTGACCATATGAATTAAAGGATTCTAGAGTTTCACGTGAAGTACAAAGTTTTTCTCCCTCCATGTGTTTCAAGGATCAACAGACTTTGACTTCACTTGCTGTTACTATTTTGCATTGGAAAAATTTCCAAAATTTATGCCATTACACTGTACATGATGTTGGTTCCTCATAGACCAATTTTTAATCATATTGGAGAAGTGAAGCGTTATCAAAATTAAAGTACCAATGGAGAGGGGTTCAAAAATCACCAAACCTTATTTTTGGTTTTAAATTGATTCATTCTTGTGTACATTGAGAACCAAACAGTCAAAACTAAATCTCATGCTTCTCTTTAGAGAAAGAATATATATGAGAAGAAAGAGGGTCTTTCATTTAATAAAATAATGAAATTTGTTTGATGCACCTTGCACGAAAAAGGTGAGAAAACTTTTACTCATCTTGGAGTGAGAGTTTCACACTATGGAGGAAATTTTATTTTACAATCTCAAATAAGATCATGTTACTTACTTGTATTAACCCCTAAAGGACAATTGTCCCCTTGGGAGACACATTGAGTTTCAATTGAGTCCCTCAATCTCAAATTTTGGCATGATTTTTTGAGATTTTTTTTATTGAATGGGCAACTTTTTCTTAGCTTTTCGTTGACATAATTTTTATGTAGAAATCCGACTTACGCTTTAAAAGTTACAAACGATTTTCAATGATATATACAAATAGTACAGCAGTTAGTGTGACCTATGACTTCAATTATTATAAATTCAATAGAAATTAGAGTTTTGGTTCAAATTTTCAAATTAAAATATTCTTCTTTGAAAGGTCTGATAAGGAAATAAATTATATCCCCACATAGCTCTTATTTTCTTGCGTTGTTCTACAAAATTTCAAGTATTGAATATACAAATTGCAATCAAGAGGACATACAGGGAACCATGTTCCTTGATTTGGGGAACAATGAAGGGAACATGGGAACAACAAAACATGGGAACTTTGTCTCTCTGAAAACTCTGGTTTGCAAAACCAAAACCTAATTTTCTGAAGTAAGCTTGGAACGTTTCCTTGACACCAACAATAGGCCGGGTTGATTTTCTCGTTGGAGTCGTGGGTGCTTCATTGCTGGCGTACAGTGCCGTGTGCACTGTGCACTATTGGTTCACCTGCCACTTCCTCTCATCGATCATCGTCCACGTTTTCCAACCAAAGAAATTTCTCATAGCCTAACTTAGATCCTAACATTGCCCGTGAGCTCTTCCACTCGCATCTTTTCTGGCGCCGAGCCTCCCCAGATCGCGTGCCGTTGCTTCTTCCGGTGTGCTTTTTCGTAACCCTATTTTTAATGCTTTTGTTAGGGAGGCGTCGCTGGTGTATCCGCTCTTGGAGCTCGTGTTCAGGAACCTAATATTGCCATGAGTTTTGAGGTGGCTTTCTTTGCATTAGTGAGGTTTTTTTTTCTCTCTCTTAACCGTGGAATTGTTTGGTTCCAGGAGACTTTCTCAAACCCTAGCACAAAATACGAGACTCCTGCACACGTGATCGACCGGTTGATAGAGTTGGCGGGCGGGCTAGCTGGGCGTCCCTGCAGGCGTGTTTGAAGCGGAGTTCAATGACGATTCCACTTATTAGGCCACTTGTTCATGTTTTGTCATGTTTATTTCTAGTTGCTAATATGCTTTGTTAGGCCTGTCCTATTGTGTCACGTTCTTTCCACAAAATATTCAGTTGCTTGCTTCGTTGGGTCATGTTCACTCTGAAATGTTTCAATTGCTTGTTGTATTAGGTCCGTGACATTTTGGTTGTTGCTACGTTCTTCTGAGCCTCTGATTTGTCGTCGATTATGGAGGTAGACTGTCGGCTCTCAAATGGTGTTTGTTGTAGCAACAAGTTTGATGACGCGGACGGCGGAGGTTTCTGGAGACCCTGGAGCTGAACCGTGAGGTGGAAGGAGGAGAACACAATTTTAAAACTAAACAAAAAAATTATTTTCTAACAAAGGGCACTGTTCATGGAGGCCAACTTAAGCTGGCCTCTTGTGGCACTATTCATGTGGCACTATTCATGGAGGCCAATTATGGCGCCATCGATCTGCTATGGCACCATTGATCCACTGCGACACCATTCATCTACTATGACATCATTCCTATATGTCCTTCACTATTTTAGATCAAGTTGCTTCTTGGACACAAAGCACTTTGTCAAGGACTGAAATGGTGATGCATTGAGGATATTCCATGGGAAAGAAGAATGTTCTTTCAAAAGAACAATTTGCTCATTTTGAAAGCCATCTATTACTTTTGCACGATATTAGAGCAAATGTTGGCCATTTGGATAAAATAGTATGTACAATTATTGTACTAGCTAGTATAAGTTTTTATACATCAAGATGATTGAGGTGAGAAGTGATATACTTTTAGTATGGATGATATATAATATTGCTTACCAAATATCATTCAAATGGTGTATTCATTGAGTTCATATTATGTGAAGCTTGATGCTTTCATGTACATTTCAAATAAATACATGATTTTTTATGTACATTTTGAAAAAAAACACATACTTTTTGTATATGGATTTGTGTTATTGGAAAAAGGCAATCACTTTGAAGAGATCATGGAAACAATCAAAATGCCCTTAATAACAATATAAACTTATAGAGAGAACAATACATGATGAATTTATGTTTATGTGCATGTGGTGTTTGAATATGAATATTAGCATACGGTCAATTTTATCATTGCAAATTAACACATATGTGAATTTTTACCTTTTATCAAAGAAATTTACTTTGCAATTCTATTTGTACATTCTAATTAATTATGGGCGTTGAATCTCATTTGAGTTTTATTGGTTTTAGTAATCTTGCAATTTAAATCATAGAACAAAAGATTCGGAATCAAAATTACAAGTAATCCAAGAATTGTTCTATCCAAGTGCAATTTTGGAGGTGTCATTAGTATTCGGTAAAACGTCATTTGTGACATTTTCATATGCCAAGTGACGTTTTCACGAATACTGTGTTTATTGACTACAACATCACATTCAAAGTTTTAAGAGTTTAAGTCATTTGTGCCTTTTAGAGAGGGTTTGTTTTATGTTGTTGTGGTAGGGCATTGAGGTTTAGCATATGGACATAGATCAAGAAAATTGTTGATGGAGATAAAGAGAGATATTTGATAATTGTGTGAAAATTATTATTATACTTTATGTATTTCTACGGACAATATGTCCTCGAAAACACATACAAACTTAATGATTCGCTTACAAGTATTGGAGTAAATAAATAGCATAGTATTGTTCCATTCAACAAAATACTCCAAAGTTTGAGCCAAAACACAGTACCACAATCCCTACCAGTGCCAAAAAATATATGCCTAATCAAAAACCAACCCATAATCATGGCTGAGGTTTAGGAGTTGGATATTTTAAAACATCACCAGTCCTCTAAATCTCCTACATGGTACTAAATCTTCCACATGGTATTACTAAATCTCCCACATGATACTGCCAAGCCACCAAACACAATTATAATTAAACAAATCATTCATATGCAAGACTACACAATAACTATATATTTATTCAAAACAACTGTAGAATGACTTTGATATAACTACAGAATGACTCTGATATAACTACAGAATGACTTTGATATAACTACAGAATGACTCTGATATAACTATAGAATGACTATGATATAACTATAGAATAACTCACGTTGAGTGTACAACGTATGTATCAAAAGAACTTATGGATCTTTGGGATATCCAATAAGATGGGGTGGTTTGAACAAACTCGCTTGATCTTAGAGTCTACACCCTCAGGGTAGTCAATAGAATAGGACCATTGCAACATATCTATTGACGATATAGATCAAGAACTTGTACACATAATGGATCCAATGTGGATACAACAAATTTCTCACAAAGTATATCAACTCCTAAAGGCCCAATGTCCCCTCAAGGAACATTTTGAGTTTGGATAAAGTCCCGAGATCTCAAATTTAGGCATGATTTTCTAAGATTTTTTCTTGAATGATCAATTTTTTAATAACTTTCTGTTGACATAAATTTTGTAGAACTCTGACTTACGATTCAAAAGTTCCAATTTTTTTTAGTAACATTTATAAATAGTGCAACGGTTTAGTGGGGTATCTAACAAATAGTGTAGCAAAAATTTAATTATTTCTAAATTCAATAGAAATTCGAGTTTTTGTCCAATTAAAAAAACCTCCTCTTGGAAAGAAAATATACATCTTTGCATCTACCATACGGATTTTTGAATTTCAAAATTATGAGAAGGATGTGATATATGCAATACTTGAAGTGTATTGTTAATTCTCAGCACATAATTGCATTATAGGATTTTTTAGAACCTCTTCTACTTCTAAAATTTGTTGCACGTGTGCCAAACATGATCCTTTTCAAATTCATATTTGAAAATCATGGACTGTAGTGCAAAAAATTGCCATAGAATGTGGTCAAAGTTTGTTGAAGTTTGTTGAAGTTTGTTGAAGGTGACCTCAAGAAGAGTTTATGTCTTACTTCAAAAGCTAATATCTTTCCATTTGTGCGGTAAAGCTCAACAAATTTTTTACTAGATACACTTGTACAATCCTAGTACAAGATCCTATAGTTAGATATCTATTAAGTGTGTTTAATTGCATTTTGTGTAGAATTCATTGAAACTAGCACTTTTCAATGAGCTTGGTTTCTAAAATGTCGCGGGTCTTTAAGGGTTAAGGACTTAGACATGTGGTGGACCCAGTGCAATTACAACAAATTCTTGACCAAGTAGATTAAGGACCTAGACACGTAGTGGATCCACTGTAGGTACAAAAGATTGCTGACAAAGTAGATTTAAGACATGGACATGTGGTAGACCTAGTATTGGTACAAAATCATGTAGGAACACATCATGTATTGACCACAACATCACATTTGGAGTTTTAAGAGTTAGTCTGTTGTGTCTATGAAAAGAGGTTTTTTTTGTGTTGTTGTGGTAGGGCATTGAGGTTTAGCACATGAATAGAGATAAAAAAAATTGTTCATGGGGATATAGAGAAATATTTGGTAATTGTGTGAAAAATTATCATTATAGGTGTCCTTTTACTTGTTCGGTAACATAGTTAGCCCGTTGTGACGTAAAGAGACTAGGTCAACTAGTGGAGGGTCTGTTTAATAGAGATGCGGTGGCTGTATGTTGAGTACATAGCGAATGTATCAAAAGGATTTATAATCTTTGGGATATCCAATAAGATGGGTTGGTTTGACCAGTTTGTTTGATTTAGGAGTCTACATCCTCAAATACGTATCTACATCCTCAGGGTAGTCAATTGAATAGAACCATTGCACCACATGTATTGACAACGTAGATGAAGAACTTGTATACATAGTAGATCCAATGAACTTGAACTAATTCATGAACTATTCATTGAACTATCATGAACTATTTTTTTATTGCCCCTACTAATTTCTACTGCCTCGTAATTTCTCCAGTTAACCCCTAAAGGCCCTTGATTCGGGTCGCAGCACTTCTGGGCAGGCTATTCTAAGGTTTCAGAATTTTATTATTTTCTGAAATTTTTACTCCATGTAGCTCTCAACGACAGCTTTCCAATGGCGCAAATTTCAAAGCATTTGGAGTTACGATGCAAAAGTTATGAATTTTAGAAGAATCTGCTCTAAATCCGGGCAGCCAATATCCAATGGAAATCTCCCATTTTCTGCCCAAGTTGCCCGTCATTCAATAGGGCAGAAAGTGACAAGACAAATTTTCAAAGGGTTGGCGCTTGCAAAATGATGGGCCCAATATTTTTTCATCCATACACATTAATGACGGTTTTCATCGAATAGAAAATTTTCATCTAAGTAACCATTTCCATCTAAAGAGGTTGCTGTTTTTTTTCATCCAAAAGACAATTATCATCCAGAGCTTAGTTTTCATCCAAAATACATGTTTATCCATATAAAATATTTCATCCCATCTTCATTCTTCATCCAAACTTAATAAATTTCATCCAATATCTATGACGTGGTAGGGGGTCCATCCACTGGACCCCCTCTTACCAAAACTGCCCTTTGAAATAAAAGCAAAATATACAAGTTACACTTCGAAAAATTCTAGAAATTTGAGATCTACTCAGATTGCATTGAAATTTTTTGAGGTCCTTTCCCTCATTGACTTCAACATATCTACCGTTCGGATTTCCAATTGGACATTTTTAGATTACCCTTTAAGTAGTTTTAATTTTGGAGAATGTAAGGCGATTTCAGCACACCCCCTTTCATAAAATCAAGGATTTTTTTGCCTTTCAAAGCCCGTATGAGGCTCAAAATTTGTGAGCTTAAACCTAACTTCCATACCTAAAGAAATTGATGATCCTCCATATACCAAATGTGTTTGCAAAGTATAGTTTTTGGGCATCAAAACTTAGGTATACTCACGGGGCAGTGTCAAAAAAAACTTTTAGAGTGACTTCAAACGTTATAACCTCGCAATCTGTACGGTGGATTGTCCTCAAAATTGATATAAACCTTTTTGAATAAGGTAATTACAAGATCTTACGGTTTAATATTCAATTTGATGTCTAAATTTAGAAATCAGTAGGTTTCTATCAGTAGGGGTATGTTTTTGGCAGTTTTGGCTCCAAAAACACCAAGGGCCTTTAGTGGTTAACATTGATTAGGTAACAGTACAAAGTAGCTACAATTTGTGTCAATTCTACACAAACATAGTAGATTGTTGCATTTGAATCTCCAACAAAGCTTGTAGTGGCAGAAACCTTGTCAACAAGTTCCTTCCAAAAACACCTGAGAGGGCAATACACTAGAAATTGATAAGGTCGCATGAAATTTACCCTGATCAAGTTTACAAGACAACCGAATTGTTTTATTTGGGGATGAAGGTGGTACAGATTCTGTAGTGCACAATGACAGGTCAAAATGTGGGAAGCTGGTGTAAAGATAAATTTGAGTCATTGGAAATGTGGTAATTTGATATCTTGGGTTTGGTCGAAATTCATGTGTAGCATCCCACATCATGCACCAACGTAATCTTACAAGGTAAGCCCCCGTAAATCCGACAAGTTAAGGAATGTGCATATATGGAGTGAGAATGTAATTATACTATTATTTTCTAGTGATAGCCAATAGAATTACAATTCCAACCCAAGTGATTTCATATTTTTTCGATGAAAATTGAATTAGTTATGAATTTTCAAAGTGTGCAGCCATGTTTAGTGGGTGGCCAGTAGTAGGTACCCCCATAACCAACGACCAAAAGTAAGGGTCTTGACTAATAGAAAACCTCCATTTGGAGCTCAGTTGGTAGTAATGGGATGGAAGAGGGTTGGATATACCCCAATTTTATAGGCGTTGGCTATGGGTTTTTGTTGGTTATGGGGAGGCGTACCTTAGATCAAATTTGGGGACAAAGCCGTGTAGTTTGTAAAGCTGGTGGAGGCCATGGGCATGTGAATGTGGTGGTAGCGGAGGAGATGCGAATACATGGCTTTCTAGTACAAGGTGTTGCCGTAGGTGATTGTATAGGGTATTGTCATAAGTGATGGTATAGGATTTTGCCGTAAATTATTATGTGAGTATATAAAATAAATAAAAAGTATCTTAAATAAATGAAGGGTACACAACATGTATATAACGGGTATACATTTACATATGTCTACTTAACTAGAGACAATGAAGATCCACTACACCAGTCACTGCATGAATACTCAACCAAACTATTTTGAAATACCTGCACTAATTCCAGTATACACGAATTACAGTGATCCAGGTCAATTCTCAATCCACATCAAATTTTGTACCTTAGAAAATAGTGTGGGATGTTCAAAAAATTTGACACAAAATTAATGGAGATTCATGGAGAGGTGGCGGTGAGCAATGGTGAGGTGGCAGTGAGCGGCGGGGAGTGGAAGATATTTGATAGTGAGTGGCGGTGAGGTGGCAATGAGCAACATGATGCATGTTGAAATGTACCCACATTAATATTGTTCCAAACCAAAACTGATGTGGTCCACATCATTTTTCATCCACATTACAAATGCATTCACACTATATTCATTGTTTAGTGCAGTACACTATATGTACTAGCATACTTGTGAATCTCTGTTGTCCCTGATGGGGCTTGGGCAGCCTATGATACCCATTTAGAATGGGTATCAATGCCAATTACCCCTAAACACTTGTTTTTCGCTGTAACTGAATTACCCGCATGTTGGCTCCCTTTCACTCCCCGTTCGTTTTACGCCCACCCCTCATCCATTTCCATTTCCTTTTCCGTTCCAAGCACAACACCCTATTCCTTGTGTTGCGATGGAAGTCAATATCCAGTGCAAGACCCTGTTCAGGCAAGTCTTAGCCACCACCCATGAACCAGCCATATACTTTTATCGTAAGAGATTTCTAGTGTAGTTAAAAATAAACTTGAACTGGTTACAGAGTTCAAAAGTTAGGAAACTTATAGAGATTAGAAAATAAAAACGACACAAGATAGGGTGACATGAACCAAATACAATCAGCTCCTTTTGCAAGAGCATCTACTAGAACAGCCAGCTAGCTTCCTCTACAAATCAGTCAAATCCCTCTACAACAAAAGGGTTGTTGTAATAGATGGATGTTGTTTTAACAAACAAGGTTGTTGTGAGGGGAGATGACTGTAGAAACATCTACTAAAATCTAAATATTATGTACATATAGCAATGTGGGTTGTAAGGTAAGCTCTCCTGTAACTAACCAACCAAATCTCATAACCAACGCCTATAAACTTGGGGCATATCCAACCCAATTCCATCCCAATACCACCCATTTAGCTCCAAATGGAGGTTTGTTATTAGTCAGGACCCCTTGCTTTTGGTCGTTGCTTACAGGGGGTGCCTATTGATGGCCACCCATTAAACATGGCAGCCCACTTTGAAATTCATAACTATTTCAATTTTCTTTGGAATAACATGAAACCACTTGCATTGAAATTGTAAGCTTTTTTGGCTATCAATGAAAAATAGATTTTCTATATTTCATTGATAGCCAAATCTATATTTAGAAAAAATAAAAAATACATCAAAGTTTAGCAAGACTTGCACTTTGGATTGAAGATTCTTCAAGTAACATCTTTCATTTGGAGGTCATTTCAACATGTGAAGCTTATCATGTAGAAATACAAACCATACATGTGGAGTATTGTGGCCACCAGTGGCACCTTCTTACATTTAACCCTTAAATGTCAGTCGGAAACGGTATCTACAGGGACGTATTTTACTCTATAGAATACCAAAAAGTACTAAAGTCTAGCAAGAATTACACCTTTGGATTGAAAATTCTTCAACTCACATCTTTCATTTAAAGGTCATTTCAATATCTCAACCTTATCATGATCAAATACGACATTGCATTGTGGCCAACAGTAGCACCTTCTGATGTTCAAGGGTTAACTTGTCGGTTATTGATGGGTGGACCTTATAGTAAGTAGACGCACATGATGACTACATGGAGGCTTCATCTCCCACATATAGTCCCTAAAAGTCCGGGTAGGGCTCTTCATGCCCACACCAGTTTCATGGTAAAATCTGACAGGGTTCCTAACCAAACCATTTGGCTACCCTCTCCTAATCTACCTTTTAAACCATGCTATCACAACAACGTTCCGATTGCGTTCCCAACGAGTTCCCATGTTGTTCCCAAGAGTTCCCCACCGTGTTCCCAAATGCGTTCCCAACGTGCCCCCGTTCCCAAAGAGTTCCCAACGTGTTTACAACGGGAACCAATTTACACATATAAAATTTTATCCAAATTTTTAGTGGGCCCCAACGGGAGCTCATCCGCACACATGTGCGTGAGCTTATTGTGGTGCTCGTGTGGAGTGACTGGTCTGTTTCCGGGCCAAGGGACGAGAGAGACGATGGCCATAGCTCCCACAGCTACTTCCACGCTCACCTTCCCAGTGTTTGCTGAAGGAGCAGTTGCAACGACCTTCACAGAATCCCTCGGATGCGTCGCCGTCGTTGGTTGTGTTGAATTCCTCATGTGACTTTGCCACCAGAGAGGCCCCGGATTCCACATTTGCGTCTTGTGGAGGCTGCGATCATCATGCTGCGGACTGCGGCTCCTCTGCCAGCAGCAGCAGCAGCAGCAGCAGTGTGGAAGCTCCATCCATGGCAGAACTCCAGGTACTGCCCGAGGTCATCCTTTCACACTTTTGAGAAGTTTGTGATTAGAATCCCATCATCGAAGGTGTAACTTCACTGTTGAAATTCGGCGGAATGAGTTTCTGGGGCGGATCGCGTCTTGGGATTTTTTTGGGGCAAGTTTTGAGAGGCTCACGATTTTTTTTCTCCTCAGGGTGTGCGTGACGCAGGGAGTTCAGTTGAAGTTTTGGAAAGAGGATGTGCAATCGTTATGCCTACGGACAAAACTTACGAATAAACGTCGTGTTCGAGCTGTGGTGGAATCGAGTTCAGTGCCAGCGATCGTTGAAACTGAAGCCTCATCTTCTGTTACGAGGCCGCTTGCTGTGTCTGTGATTATCCCAGTGTACAACGAGGTGGCGACTATCGGCACTTTGGTGGAGAAAGTGGGCAGCGTGATGCAGAGCCGTGGCGGACCTTATGAAGTCGTTTGTGTCGACGATGGATCGACAGATGGTACTCTTTCCATGATTGCGCTCTTGTCGTTTGCGAGGTCAAGTTGCTAGGGTTAAGCGGACATGATTTGGTCACAAACTGCGCAGAGTCTGAGAAACCAGGTTTAGATCGACATCAGATTGTTTTAATTCTGCAGGGACGACGAGGCTGTTGAAGGCAATGGCTGCAGAGAGGGAGGACATGCGAGTGATAATCTTTCGACGGAACTTCGGACAAACAGCGGCGATGGCGGCAGGATTTGACCTCGCGGCAGGGCAGGTGTTTGTGACCATGGATGGGGACTTGCAAAACGACCCAGAAGACATTCCTCAGCTCGTCGACCAGCTAGTGTATGGCAACCAAGGAGGCCAACCTGTGGACACGGGGGTTGTTCGCGAAGACGGCGGATACGACCTGGTGTGCGGGTGGCGGCGGAAACGCAAGGACAACCTCTTGACTCGAAACTTGCCCTCCTGGCTTGCCAACATGCTCATCGGAGCTCTGACTGGGGTACGTCAACAAATCCCCAAGTTCTTTCAAACCTCTGGTGAAGCTACTACATGTGTTGGAGCTACCGTACCCCAAGCCTAAGTTTCATATAGAAGTTTCTAATGTTTCTTCTGAGAGTGAATGAGCTGTGGTGATGGACGCTTTTGTCCTCAACCTTATTATCATTCCTGACGTGGAGTTTGAATGGACGTGATTCTTGTCACTATGGTGACACAAGCAAGCACAGTTGGATGCACGCAGGTGAAGCTGCACGACTATGGCTGCAGTCTCAAGGCGTACCGTGCCTCGCTCGTGTCGAGCATCCGCCTCTACGGTGAAATGCATCGCTTCATCCCGGCGCTGGCTGCCATGGAAGGAGCTGCAATCTCCGAGTTAGAGGTACGAAAGAGTTCTCCCCGGAGTCAGCCACGTTTGAATCAGATACCCTCTTCCACAATTGATAGACCATCCACCAAGCTCTAACAACTAGTTTAGATCAAGGAAATAGTAGTAAAAAGAGGGGTTCTCTTCTTGACTTGACCAATACTAGCTCCCTCTGAAGAAATTCATTTCGTTGTAATGTGAGCTCATCTCATCAATCTGTGCAGGTGCGTCATCACCCACGCACTTTGGGGAAGTCCAAGTACGGGCTGGGCCGCGTTTTTCGAGTGCTGATGGACCTGACGACCGTGTGCTTCCTGCAACGGTTTCGGGAGAAGCCAATGCATTTGATGGGGTTCCTGGGAGGCCTGTGCGTGATGGGAGCCGTGGCGGCAGTGGCGTTCACAGCTCGCTCGCTTGTAAGCATGGCTCAGATCTGGGGATACGGCATGGCCATTGCAAACGCAGGTCCAGGGTTTGCGTTCTCCGTCCAGCTTCTCATCGTGGGCTTCCAGGTACCTGATCTATTCACAGTACTAGATTTATTAAGTAGACTCATGTGAGTGCGTTTTGTGATGCGGTTTTGGCGTTGGTGGTGCAGCTGGTGTGCTTGGGACTGTTAGCAGAGGTGTGCGTGCGGACTCACTTCGAGTCCCAGCCCCGACCTGTGTATCGCATTAGAGAAGTTGCCACTTCGGCAACAAGGTGACAGGTTGAGGCTAACTCATCTTTTCTCATTCATACATGTGTAGAATATGACTTGGTGAACTTGTTTGATTTTCTCTGCATGTGTCAAATACACATGAGATATAATGTCTGCATCAGTTCTACTTATGCTCTTCTTATTCTGTAGCTAAAGTTGAGCACAAGAAGAAGGGAGATTTGATGGATTCCGCAATTACTTGTTTCTCCCCTATCTCTCTTCTCTCTTTTCTATTCTAGTTTGCTCTTGCTCCTCACCATTGCGTCTTGCTTTCAAGCATTTCTACCTGGTAATTGATTGAAATGAAAAAGTGAGTCAGGCAACACAGAAGATTCTAAGATTGGAGATCCTTGAAAATATTTGATTAAATTTAGGTGTACATTCTCATAGTTGTCACACTTCCTGGAAGACTATTGCACTTGTATTTAACACGTTTCTTACTCAACATTAGAAGCCTTACTGTGTGTCTAAAGGTTTTATTTGGTGAAAGACATTGAGATAATGTAACTAGATTTTTTGGATTTTTGTTGAAATTTTACGATTTCAGACATTCTTTTAGTAGGCACTTATGGACTCTAATTTTCTAGACCTTCGAACAAGATTCAAATCAATTATTCTTGCTCAAGCTGTTGAGAGGCTACCGTAGTTTTCAAGAAACCACTCTCAATTCCCTCCAAAACATGGTAGCTTGAATCTTCATATTGATGAGGATTAATGATGTCATCTTCCAAAGATATGAAAGATGAGAAAAAACTTAGCACTAAACCAAATATTCCAAAGATATGAAAGATGAGAAAAAACTTAGCACTAAACCAAATATTCCTAAAAGAGTGATTTAAGTATGTATTCACTCAAGGCCCTCGCATAATTTCTTTTACTTTGAGCTATTGTGATGGTAATAGAGTAGGGATCAAATAATGGAAATTGATGAATGTCAAAATTTGGGCATTAACTAGACCAACCAAGGCCAGTCTGTGCTGAATACTGTCGCTTTGGCCGAGTGGTTAAGGCGTGAGCCTGCTAAGAGCATCTCCACTCCTGGCGTGGAATTTTCCACGCTAAGTCGGAAAATCTACTCCACGCCATGAGTGGTTTAGGGTTTGGAGTAATAAGAGCTCCACCGCAAAGCTCCAAAATTTTCAATCCACAAAAACGCTTTCACCTTTCACCTCCCACCACCAATGACACGGCGCCACGTGTTGCCATCAATGACATGGGGCCACGTGTCGCGAGGGTATGGGTGTGTCGCCAATATCAAAAAATGGCGCACTCCCCCCATCCAAGGAGATTTTGGTGTGCCATGCACCAAAACTTCTAAATTTTTTTTAAGTTTCCCCGTTTTGAGGTGTTGGGTGCAACTTTTTGACCTCACAAAACTCCAATTTGGTGGTTCTTTGTCTCCGGGTAGAGATGCTCTAAGAGCATCTCCACAATGAGCCACTAAACCAGTAGATTTGCACGATTTAGAGTTTTGGTGTGGAAGGGATTTACATCGGAGATTGTGAAATTGAAAACCGGTACGGAGGAATGGTGAGAATTAATGAGTTCCATAGGAAATTCGGTCAAAATGGAGTTGCACGCTAGATTTTGGTGTCGGAAGGAACGTCTCCCATCGTGATACATGTCAATTTTCCGTTGACTACGACATTCAAATACGTCATCATTGCGTCCAAACCTACAATTTTTATGGGTTTTGTTCTTTGGAACTCCACTTAATATCTCGAAAAGGGGAGCAACCATGGTCGGCGGGGCCCGCAAGTGAATATGCGGTAAGTGAGAAAGTCGTCTCAGTTCCAATTCCCAGCTCGGTCTCATGTCGCGGTGCTAGGAGAAACGCCCACTTTGTTCCCAGTACCCACCTTTTGAGTTGGTTTTTTGCGTTGGCATGGGAAAAACCCTGCCACGGGTGGAGATGCTCTAAGTACATGGGGTTTGCCCACAAGAATTCAAATCTCTCAGGCAACAAAACTCGATATGAATACCAGCGGCAGCTATTTTTTCCTTCCCAAATGTTTTTTCTTCCTATATATATATATATCTTCCTACATATATATATATATATATATATATATATATATATATATATATTTTTATTTTTTATTTTTATTTTTTTATTTTTTTTTTATTTTTTTTTATTTTTCTTCCTATGTATATTCATTTTATGTTGGATTTTGTAAACATATTTAGGTCCAAAACCAAATAGTGAAGAGCAAACTATAAAAGGGAGAAGAAAGTCAAGAGCCTTGAATTGTAGACTTTGTCACGTTGAATCTTTAACCCCTAAAGTCGAAATCGACCAGAATGTGGTCGATCTGACTCTGGTCAGGCTCTCAGTTACTAAATTTAGATCGTATGAAGTTATTACCGTTGCAGATTGTAGAGTTTTCCCAGACCTTTAAAATGACACCATTCATGCTTCAAAATTCCTCATACTTTAGGAGATATTCACGGTCAAAGTTTGAAAACACTGTTAGGGCATGCTGAAATCTGCCCAGAACTGCGGTATATGCTCAATTATTCTCAAAATCTGCCCAAAATCAATTAGATCGCAGTAACTTCAAAAATTCACCAAAAATTGAGATTTTATTTTTTTTCGAATTTTGTTTTTTGTACATGTAAAAGAGGTAGTAAAGCATGATCTCACCGTTTGGATTTTCAATCAGATAATTTTTTACATGCCTTTTTAATTGTTGAAAATGGGCATTTGTATTTGTATTTCAGCATACCTCCATGTGAAAAATTAAGCATTTCTTTAGGTTTTATAGGTCCTATGAGGGTAAAAAATATATGTACATATTCCTTACTCACATAGGAACAAGAATTTGAAGAGCCTCATGTCAAATTTCCTTTCAAAAATGGTTTTTTTGGCCCCCAAAACATTAGTTTTCCATTCTACAGCAAGGAAAAAATCTTTTTTTTCAACTTTGAACATTATGATCTCCCAAATGGAGAGGAATTTGAATCTAAGATTTGGTATGCATGTACATGTACAAGTTAGGTACTAGATCTTACGGTTACATACTCGAAAATTTGTCAAAAGTTAAAAATTTTCACCTTGCATTGAAAGAGGGCAGTTTTGAGGGTTTTTGGCAGTTTTGAGGGCTTTCGACTTTAGGGGTTAAACTTTAACCTCTAAAAGCCAAAGTGTACGTGGGGTGTACGTTTCGGATTTTGGGCAGGTTTCTAAAATTCAAAAAATAAAAATAAAAAATAAAAACTCTTACGCTAGATTGTCTCTGATAAGAGCTTCATGGAGATATTTTTATTATTATTTTCGGATTCATGGTTTGAAAGTTAGTACCACTCAAAGTTTGAAATGGGGAATCCGGGCAGCTCCAAAATTTTGCTAGAAGTCTCTATTGACATTGAGATTTTCCATACATGTAGAGAATATTACCCTCTTTGAAGATGTCAAACAAATTCTTGCCTTTAGTGAAAAAAAACATTTTAACTCAAGTCAAACATTTTTACACATTTCGGGCAAGCGGGAAAAAAACTTCATTTTTCTACATAAAACCTAGAGATCTTCATATTTTTACTTTTTATTTTTTCTACAACAATATGTTGTGTAAACCTTCTTATTGGCCGTTTAGATTATCATTCTCAAACATATTAAATTCTCAAAAAAATAAACCATGAATTGACAATTTTTGAACCTCTACTCCTTGCACACTTGTTTTGAATATGCTACATCCCTTCTCTACCTCTAAAAATTGTTGTATTCGGAACTAACATCATGCTCAATACAATGGTAAAAGATTTAGACCTTGTGTAGTGCAAAAATTTTATACCAAATGCAGTCAAGTATGTTGATCCATTCAACGTAGGGAAGAAAACGAACCATTTTCTTGACTTCAAACACTACAATCTTTCAATCCGTGCGGTCAAAGTGTATGAAATTTTGCGAGTATATAGCTTAGTAAGTCTTTATAGAGATCCTACGGTCAAAAAGATAAATAAAAGGTTTTATTTTTTTCTTACTCATTGCACTAGAATCAACAATTTTGAAGTGTTTTTGGTGTGAAATTGTCATGGGCTTTTAGGGGTTAAGATGTTCTAAATTTGCCACCGTGAGAAAAGACCTTGCTTTGGCACCCATGGGGATTGAACTCAAGACCTTGGGATTCCAAACCCAAGTATGTATGTATGAAATGCTATGGATGAAGACTTATCCAAGCCTTAATCCCCTTGGATGTCTCTCCATGTGCCAAAATCTGTAAATATACATTTTTAACAATTTCGGCATTTTCAAAAAATTATTTTCCACTTAATTTGGCATGGGCTTTCTTAAATAATTTATGCTGGACCAGAGGTTCACCTATGGTACACAATAACCTCTCACTACCAATAGCAAGTGTCACAATCTGATTGTTGAATTAAAAACAATGTTATCTGTAACACTTCAGGAATATCATCTCTATTAAATAATAATAAGGCCACTTTGACTTTAAGTACCAAGTATTTAAGTATAAACGATCCCATTTAGAGTAGGGCACACTAAATACAAACTCAAACACTAAATGCACAAATGGCAATTAGAGTTGTAACCAAGCACTACTCTAAATGTGAAATACAACAATATCTCTGAATTTCACAAAAGATTTTGTTAAAAAAATTTCACTTCTCCCTAATTAGTGTTTGAATAGTAAAAAATTGTGATTGGGTGCCATAACTGAGTCAAGCCTTCTTATAACTTTGAAATGGCCCCAACTCAGTCAGATATTGTCTAAATTAAGCCTATGAGATGTTATTTGACATCTACCTAAAATGTTGATGTCAAAAAACATATCATACGCTTGATTTGGACAATACGTAAAGGCGTTATGGCCATCAGAAGTTGCGCATATGAAAAAATAAGAGGCGTATGCGCCCCCTCCCCCAAGGTGTCCGCGCCCCTTCTAGAAGCGCAAATGCCTAGGGGGACATATATGCCTCTTGTTTTTTCATGTGAGCAACTTTTGATGGCCACAACTTCGAAGGGACACGGATGCCTTGGGGGGGGCATCACGCCTCCTATTTTTTCATGTCAACAACTTATGATGGCCGTAACGCAGTCAAATATTGTCCAAATCAAGCATATGAGGTGTTTTTTTGACATCCGCAAAAACGTAGATGTCAAAAAAAATTGGAGGTTTTAAAACGTAGGTTTTGGAGGATTTAAAAATAGTTGACTCTGAAAAGAATAAAATGATAGATTTTCATTTTTGGATCTTTTGGAAATTGTGGAATAAATTTTCCATTGACTTTGCTTTGATATTTAAGAAATTACCATCCTTGTAGGGTACAAAACCTCTACACTCCAACCTCTTTCATATATCTTCTATAATATCACCAATACCTTGTATCCAAAATACGGCCTTGAAATTGTGATACGAAGAGGGCCACAAACATTCCTATTAGATCAAAATTGATTCTCCATCATAACATCATCTTACAAGGGACATGTAATAGTAAATTTGTCAAATCATGAATGAGATGAGCCAAATTATTGAGAAGATGGTGTGATAAAGAATCTATTTGATCTGATTTAGAATATTTGTGATCCTCTTCACAATCACAATCATGTAAATGTGCTACAGGTAAGAATTGATGAAATAATACAAGGGTCATGAAACATATGAGAATGTAGCAGGGTAAGTGGGCCAAGCTTTGGGAATTGTAACTGCCGTAAAGGCCGGCTAGGGCGAATTGACCCCTTGTTGGGACTTACTTGAGGTGGGCCTTGTCTTAATAGCATGAGGTCATTTTTCTGGCCCTCTTATTTTGGGGGGTCCAGAGGCTTTTTAGGACTTTTTTTCACAAATTTGGGGCCTATGGCCATTGTTTATACTAGAGGACCTTCCCTTGCTATAAATAGGGTCCGATCCAAAAACAAAACAGGGGCCAGGAAGAAGAAGAAGAAGAAGAAGAAGAAGAAGAAGAAGAAGTAGTCTGGTCTTCGAAAGAAACCGGCGTGTATATAGTGTTTGTTCATTCTCTTCACTAAGCATTTGGCCACGGGACACAGGCTAGTGTAATAGAACTATTCCCTCCTCTTGAGGGTGAACACTTTTCTACACTAAGTGCTTCCCTACACTAATTGCCTTAGAAACAACCGACATGTCATCTCCCCCAAGGGTTTTGTGGGTCCTCATACAACAAGGCCTTGGGACCCCCCACCATAATTGGGTGGACTATGGTGGTAGGCACCACGCCGGCAATAGGACTTGAACTCACAACCACCTCATTGGTGTGCCATGACCGAAACCACTACACCAAGGCCGTGGTGCCTCTTACACTAAATACTTCCACTTCTTAAGACAAAAATGACCATTTACAAGCAAATTCCAACAATCCCAATCCCTCCAATGTATTCACAAAGCTTGACTTTACAACATTGACAAGCCAAAGAAGGTTGGACCATTATATATCCAACCCTAGATGGGAGAACATCCATCCTAAAAAAGTAAAGCAACTCATGAACATCTACCACACAAAGTACATTACCTACTCAACTACTACTTTGACAAGGTGATGTGCCCGATGCTACCGATACAACCACTTCGACAAGGTGATACGCTCGATGATGCATATCGTGACATGTAGTCAAAGTCTATGATCATATTTGAGCACATATTAACCCCTAGAGGACCAAATGTTCCACAATCGGCTTTTTGGAGGTTCAATTAGGTTTCAATGGTGTCAATTTATAACATTCCTTATTGAAAATTTCAACGTCAATGGGCTAGAAACTTTGTAGGAGCCCATTTTCCCCCCTAAATTTGACTTTTAAATAAAAAATTATGTTATCTAAAGAAATTTTTTATAAAGAGTAAATAAGGCGGTTATGGTACTCTAGAGAGTTGAATATTACTAATTCAAAGTTGAGTAGTGTAATATTTTAAAGTGGATAGCATTGAAGGGGGTTAGCGGCAACCCTCATTGTTTTACCCAAAAACATATAGAAAGTATGGACCTCACTCCTTACATAAATTTATTTTTCTCCATATAAGAAGAAGACTTGATGAGTCTATCCACCATTTTGATTTAATATCCAATAATCATTTTTTGATTAAAAAATCAAATACCTTTTCTAAGTAAATTACTACTTTCTATACCCCTAGTCATTGCAAAGTCCATTTCTCTTGTACTAAACACTTCAAATTTCTTGTAGTGAATGACCTTACACAAGGTAGAGCATAGATCCATAAACTCATGCAATGTGTAGTAGAAAAATATGCCAATATCTTGAGTAAAAGTTTGTTGACCCTATCTTTGCAAGGAAGAAAAAATACATATTACACTGTAAATCCAACAGTTGAACAAGTAAAAGCTTCTTCCAAGTCATCTTATGCCTCATATTATAGATGCAGTTTTGGTGAAACATAGTCTCCATCCTTGAGGGTTAAAATTCCAGGTTTTGTCTTTAGTTCAAAAGGTACTCTTCTACCATGTGCAATCAAATCTCATAACTTTTATGTGCATGTTCATTTAAGAATGGAGCAAACCGTATCCCTTCCCCCTCCTAGTTCATAAATGAGTGCTCTCATAGAAGCCTTCTATGCAAACAAGCCAAAGAGCGGGGGGGCAAATTTTGTTTCCATTTATTTCAAATTTCAGTAGAACATCAATATTCAAATAGTGAACTTCTAGCGCTTCAAAATTATACGACAAAAAGACATCACTATCCCAACCTCATTGCAAATTGCCATCCATTCCAACTTGAAGACAAATTTTTGCAAAAAAATGTGTATGAGGGTGTGTGAAATTGAATAATTTTCTTTATGCAACAAAGCTGCAAAGTAAGGGGAAAAAATAAATGAAAAAGGAACAAGTTGGGAAGTCGCCTAGTTGCAAATCATGTCACTCATTGCTGAGTCACCACAACTGAGCTCATGGCATGATGGGAAGAAAACATAATTGTCACGATTCATGTTCCCATTCAACTAGACAACGTTGTAGTTTCTCATTTGATTAATGGGGGAAAGGGGGCAAATGCAAATGGAACTTGTAGTAAAAGGTGAAGTGAGATTCTATGGATATTCATTCAGTATTCCATGCTGGCATTGGTTGTAGCCTAACATGAGGTGGAGCCATGATATTCAAGCTATGTATGATATAGGATTTTTCTATAATTACAGGATTTGTTCATAAATGACATGTACACAGTATCTTATTAGAGACTCCACAGCTTTATAAATGATATTCTATGTACCTCTTATGTGCTTTTCAGAGGATATTAATTTGGCACTTGAGACATGATCTAAAGTTTCATGCAAAGTTCTTCATGTCAATTTGACCAGATAACTCTCCTTAGCATGGTACATATATTGAACTCTCTTTTGCCACGGAGTTTAAGGAGACACTCACATGTATCTTTCCAGAGTTTACAGAAAGATCGTACACGTATTGTAGAGTGGGAGGAAACGCCAGACGTT
This sequence comes from Bryoerythrophyllum caledonicum, assembly GCA_963971425.1. Lineage (NCBI taxonomy): Eukaryota > Viridiplantae > Streptophyta > Bryopsida > Pottiales > Pottiaceae > Bryoerythrophyllum > Bryoerythrophyllum caledonicum. The sequence goes on along the minus strand of OZ020523.1, from coordinate 16,462,808 downwards.
TCGGAATGGTCCAATTGAATCTATTCTCACGTAGATCCCTATAACACAACAAAAGTTAGTAATTGAGTAAGCACATATATTAATGCAATATTGGTTTGAATGATCACATCAACTACACCGAGTAATACCGTAGGTGAATTATTGATCAGTTACTTCTATATTGAACCTACTAGTCTACCCTCTATGAGATTCTTATACTTACAAGACATTTAGAAATGTGGATGCAAGTGAGCTGGGGAGAGGCCCTTTGAGACTTGGATTTCCTATCATTTCCCTCCTAAACTCATAATTGCCCATACAAATTGTTTGGTTAGAAAACAAATCGATATTGGTTGATTGGCCACTCTTAGTTAATATCAGCGTTACGCTAATTGGATTGAAATTAATTTTTTTATAAAAAAAATCACCAATCACACTATATTAGTCCCCAAATAAAATGAATTAATTGGCCAATGTAACCAATATGACATCACTAGCTTTCAGTCTCCTTCAAGTTCCATGCATCTTGCACAAAATGCGTGTTGTACAAACCCATAAATTTTCAATTGCAACGTAAACAAAATCACATGTCACATTTATACAATGGAGTCACCAAGTTGGTTAAATGTCGAAGTACTTACAAGGTGCTCGGACGCGTGAGGTATTGGAAATTATTGTTCTCTAGAAACATATCTGGTAACGTGGCAAAAATTGACGCATTGAATAGAGACTTGTCCACAATGATGAGACCACCAGTTTCTAATAATCATTCTTTCAAAATACCCTCCCGGAAATTACGTCTCCATTGACATAATGGAAAAGTTTCTTTTTAATTCAAATAAATTGTTTAAATTAAAGCCAACGGTGGAAAGTAATATTATGCCATCTTCTATTATATGATTTTTGGTTCTCCGTGGCAATAAAGGGTTAAATATATGTATGATGCTAAAGAGTGTTATTGGGTGAAATTGACGAACTATATATGAAATTTTTGATCATATATCAGCAGCCAAATTGATATCCTCTTAACCCCAAAATGTGCCTAAGGAATGTGTGGTTTCCCCTCTTACATTTGCATTGCATTTTCCTCATGTTTGGCTTGTGATTTTAAATGATTTCTTTCAGGTGTAAAGCGTTTCAATGTGGATCTAATTGTCAAATTTATAAAAAAATAAAGTCACCTTCTTTACAAAGCAGGGATTAATTCAAAGGCTCATTTTTGTGTACTCATCTCATGCCTATGTATTTCCCAGAAATTATGAAAATTTTGCTCAAGAAAGATATCTAGTGAAGCTAGACACTGTTGGCAAGGGTATCAAATTCTTCTTCATTTTCACCAAAGAATTACAATGTTTTTTTTGTAATTTAAGTAGGAACACAAATCTTTGTATCAACCATTGAGCTTTGCATAAAACTTAATCTTTGTCCACTATTAAACATAGTGACCATGATTTTAGATTGTCATTATAATTATTTATCAAAACATCTACATTTAAATTTTCATACATCGTGTGTATCATTCACATATACTATGTTTCACTCTAATTTCACTTTTGATATTTTATTTTTTTCCAATTTAACATAGACCATGTAATTTTTATCAAATGCTTTACAAAAAATTCATATATCCACAACACTCTTGTGTTGCAATAAAAATTAGAAAATTCATAATCAACACTTACAATCTATTCAAAATCTCTAAAATTTTATTTTTTCACAATTAAATGCTAAAAAATAAATTCCAATCATAAACTATTGTGTCCAAATTCAACAATACTTTCACTTTAATTCTCCTCATTATTTATAAAGCATACATTGATGATAATTATTTCCATACTCTCTAAAGATATGGGAAAAATACATTGTACACTTACTCATAATTAGTCTATCAACTTTCCAAAATAAAAAAATAAAAAACAAAAATTAAAGGTATCAATCAAATGCAAGGTGTCAATTTAAAAAAAAAAAAATCAAACAAGTATTTCACTTGTAATCTCTATCACCTCTACATACAATCCACCATGTTGGATCTTCAGCTGCCTCTATAAAAAATATTTGTACTGCTTGCTCAGGAAATATGGAAGGCGGGTCATTTGTTGGAGCCAGACTTGACATTGCACTTGATTTTATAAGCATCATCTTTCCATCTGGAGACTCTTCATATTTAATCGTCGGATTGTTTCCATGTTCCCGCCGAGTAAACCAATTCACTTGAAAACTATCCTCTTTGTCCTCCCAAAATCAAGCTCCAAAATAGACTATAATCTTTCGACATAATCAAGGTAAGACATCACAAGATGCCTATCACTTGTAGAAGCTACACTATCTTGTTCAAATTGGTGCAAAATTCCACAGTCAAATGTCACCTTCCCTTCATCAGCTTCTTTTGTGCAAAAATGTGTACCATTGACCCACATTTTTTTATGCAATTTTGCATATCTCAAACAACCGCCACTTACGTCTTTGGCTATGATAGACATGTCTTGGCAAATTTCTGGTTTATGCAACCATGTTTTGAAACCGCTATATGTATTTTGACCATAAGATTGTGTTATACGTCTACATGTAGACGAGCTGCAAATTACAATGTACATTGTGTCCTTGGTCTTTAGTTCACTTGAGGCAGACATATTTATTTTCACACAAATTTATTTTATAATTTCAATTACTATTTATCATAATTTCAAACATGATACTAAATTATACATCAATAACTGAATAACAACTAAATAATCATATGGAAAAAATGATAATAAGAGCACTCACTTGCGGTACGATGTTAGCAATGTTGATAATTCCAATGAATAGAATAGTATGAAGTCATTGGCCAACCTTCTTGTACTAGGATCAAGGATTATATACTTCATAGTTGCTTCGACTATTGTACCATGCAATGTTTTATCGAATGATTTCCATGTTGCTGGCCATTTTGCAAACGCTGGATCATTATTCATGTGTGTCTTTACCCATTCAAATATTGTATATCTCTCAGGAATATTGGCCTCGGGATGTGTTTTATTCTTGACCATCCCTTTTAAAACTCTTAGATATCTCTCAGTAGGGTACATCCATCTTGAATGTACATGACTACATAAAAACATTTCAGGGGCCAAATGAATCACTAGGTGAAAGGATATGGTGAACATAGCTGGAGGAAATGCACATAGTTTCGGCACCAAAATCTTTAACATAATCCTCTTCATTCTTGTGAAATTGTCTTGCAGACAAGATTTTAAATAACTTTGATAATTTATAAATGGCTTCATATTGTGGACGAGGCAACCGACCTCGAAGCACGATAGGCAATGACTCTTGTAACAATATATGATAATCATGATTTATTAGGCCATGTAGATGATCATCCTCAAATGACTTTTTAAACTTGATCCATATTTTGTAGGAGTTCGTAATTTTTGGAGGCACTCCCTCATTTGCCTTTGGTTTTCTCGTGTAAACACATATGGTGCCAAAGGTTTTCTTATACTTTCACCACCATCTGCTCGTGCTACTGTTTGCATGTGTAGCTCTTGTCTTACATGAATTTCTTCCAAATCATTTTTGACTCTGTCGGTGTCCTTCCATCCAAAAAGAAATTTCAATAATATTTCACAACAGTTTTTTTCCACGTGCATTACATCAATGATGTGGCGTATAGGCAAATCCTACAAGACATCAAATTCTCTTTACATATAGGGATTCGCATAATATTTATATAAGTAATTCCCTAAACAACATAAATTTAAATTTGAGTTTCTGCGATTAGTATATTACATCAAATAATTAGTTATGTGAACAAAAATGAAATCATATCATTATATCAAAACCTGCTTATAAAAGTCTCAACATAGGTAATCAAGATTAGTGATTACAGATTAGTACTTGGTGCCTTAAAATAATTATTTATTATGCGAACAAAATTTGATTTAGATTTTCATATCAGAACCTAAACAGACTTTAAACTTAGATTAATTGGTCAATTAGTCAACCTTAGGTCCTTAACTATAGTCATTTATTAGCCCAAAATTCAACCTTAGGTCCTTAACTATAGTCATTTATTAGCCCAAAGTTCAACCTTACATGTAATACACACATCAATGTTGTTCATGAAGAGAGTAATCACAAATTACCGCTTAATGCCTTCAAAAAATTTGTTGTATGACCAAAAATTGATCCAGAGTTTGATATCAAAACCTTCCAATAAAATTCATGATAGGGATCATCAGTATCAGATGAGCTATTATAAGAGAACTTTAGTCCGTGAATAACTCAAAGTAATCATTTGTCCTATGCCAATTACCTCAGAAATATCAACACCTTGGTTCTCAAGGTTAATTTTCTCAAATAAATAATGTCTTATTTTCTTCTTCATGTTTAATCTATATATCATCTGCAATATGTATAAATGTGAATATTTCATATTGTTGTATAAATGTTAATATTTCATATTGTTGTATAACTTGATTTCTTGAAGATTAAACAAAATACCTTCAATACTTTTGAATCGACAATATTCAAGACCAAATCCAATGATATGATTGATTACAAACCTTAAAGTAAGGTAATTCATAGAGGATTGACAAAAACTTCACTCTTGTAATTTCCGCCAGATCAAATTGATAATTATGTCTTGATCTGTGATAATATTCTCTGTCCGATGCCCATGTCATCCATTCATTAGCAGAAATTCCTTCTGGTTCAATTCTGTACTCTTCTTTACCATCGAAAGCTTCTCTCATTGATCGACATGGATGTCTGCCATCTCACAACCAACGCCTATGGTTGCAGTACACAAGCTTATTTAAAGCTTTAGAATATCTTGCACCCGTTTCTGGACCACATATTACGCAAGTACTATATCCATGGATAGTGCATTCAGCAATAAATCCATATCGTACAGTATATCATATCATTGTCAATATTTCTAAATATGTAGTTTACATGATAAGATTAGAAAATTCTTTTCAAGGCGCCAATACCATATTTTTGCTATTACAAATTTTCACAATTATTGAATAGAAAATGGAATAACATTTTCCACAAAACAAATATTTGTAGTACATATCCAAAAATTCATAACATGCATCTTTATTGTTAATAATTTTTACTTTGCACAAATATATTATTTACGTTGTTAGATTCTATACTTAAAAGAATTAAGTTGTATAATTTGAATTTGTCAAGAATAATATACAAAACCTTCATTGTATGATACAATTATTTTACTAGCAATATGCAATATTTTATATGCTGGCAGCTGTATATAAACAATATATGTTACAAAAGAATTTTGTATACCGCGTACTCTATTATATTATTTGATAATTTATAAACTGTAATATACAATTCTATATATAACACGTTCATGAAGATTTTTTTAAATTTAAGGTTCTCTCACCTGCGAGGTCGTGTAGTGTCCACAAGATTATTCCTCAAACAAAGATGCTTCTTTCAGGACCACTTCGTGATACATCATACACCATACGTCCACGCCACAATACATTCATATCATCGATCAAAGGTTTTAAATAAACATTGCTAAATGCGACTTGTCTTCGCCCTACACAGAAAATACAATACATAAATTTTACTTTAAATATAGTAGTGTACATTTCTAAAATGTAAAAAATTATATACACATATTCCTCACTATAATCACTTATATATTTGGACATATAATTTTGCATTTTGTTGATATTCTTTTCTATATCAAATAGAAACAATTTTCTTTTCACTCTAAAATCTATCCTTAAAAAAAAGAAAAAATCTATTTGACAATAATAAATTCTTATACTAAAACCTCAATTACCTTTGCATTCACGCATCTCTACTAATTGTATTGTAAAATGGAAAGAATTTACATACCAGGAATCAACAAACTTAATAACATCAATGATGGCTCATGGTACAACCAAGGGGGGTAATTGTAGTTAATAAGCGTAACTGCCCATATAGACCAATCACTTGCATTCTTGAAAAATGGTTGAAAACCATCTAATGATAGCCCCAAACGTAAATCATGAGGCAATAATCCAAGTTTGTCGATTGTATATTTCCAAGCATCCGAATCTTGAACACCCTCACATACATTTTGGTCTCTTTCGATTCCATAATTCCATCCTAATAACTTCGCTTTCGATAAGTTCCTATACATTTCTGCAATATGGGGAATAATAGGAAAATATATTAAAGTCTTCCATGGAATCTTTCTTCGTTGATCTTTCCACCTAGATATGCCACAGTCTGGGCATTCTTCGGCAAACTCAAGGTCGTTATAATAAAGGCAACAATCATTCCAACATGCATGATATTTCTTCATTGAAAGGTCAGATACTCCCATATGATCTAGAAATTTCTTTGCTTCATATCTATTTTGAGGAAGACAGTCGTTAAAAGGTAAAAGAACTTCATTCAAAATCCTAAACAGTTTATCTGCGTCTATATTTGACCAGTTATAATCATCTTATAGGTTGAAAATATGCATGATTGCCGATAATTTACTGCATTTAGCCCCTGGATATAAAAGTGAGTATTCTGGTAGGTCTGGAAGTTTACTGAGGTCAGGAGGTTCACATTCTACTTCAACCACATCTTCATCCATATCCACAACATTTGATGCTTCTTGATTGGCTCTCTGTCCATACATGTCAAGAGAGACATCTTCACTTTCATCTTCCAATTCACCTCTTGCTAAATGCAGTGTTGTTTTTCATTCCGGAACGAGCACTTTTCCCTTACAAGCAACACAACGACAAAGTACTCGCCCAACATTGTTTTCTTTAGTCATGACTATGTCAAATTACTTTGATTCGCATATTCCCATATAGAAAGGGCCCAACAATATCTTCATAATAATATTGTTATTCCATTGTAATAAACACACATTGAGCTCCATATAATTAAGCCTGAGACATAAGAAGGGAAAAAAGAGGATCCTGTCAGGGTTGCTTGATAATAGGTTCTCATAAATAAGAAATATGAAGATTGTAAAGTATCTCAAACTTATAATCTATCATTGACTATCAACTACAAGCACTCTTATGATATGGTTTTTTTTTGTCTTTGAAGATTTTCATGTTTGATTTATTTTGAAATTTTAAGTAAAGTCCAAAATTATGATTAATCTGCTCCAAATGTTTGAAGGCTATAGTAGTGTCTTACAATGCGGATAAAAATGGGGGCTAAAACACCAAAAGATGAAGTGAAAGCTACAACACTTGGGAGTGTAAAGCCATACAAAGATCAAAAGTATATTATTTATTCCGAACAAATAAACTTTGAAAAATATTGTATGCAAACTATCATTGATAGATTTCTTGACATCTCAGCCGTGCTAATCTGTAGTGATTAACTCCTTCATTTCACAGACTCTTAGGTTCGGAATGGCCAAGAGAAACTAACCCCGTCGTTGCCCTTGCTGGGATGAACAAGAGACGTTCCCTTGCCAGACTTCGTTGCTTCTGTTTAACCCTCTTTCCCCAACCTTTACTCAGGCAGGCCTCTCTCCGCTTCCCCCAATATGTGCCGTCCTAGCTTAAACTCCCGCCCAACCAAAACCCCATCCCCGTTTCAGCCAGAACCCTGTCAATACAAAACACAACCATTTAAGAACTCAAGCACTCTAGCTCCTCTTCTAAATGCGTAGTATACGCTCCACTAAAGTAATGGTACCATGTGATTAACTTTGTTCAAAAAAGCAAGCCTCTCCAGAAAAACAACCTTGTCAACCAAGTTTGGTCACCATGATCTCTCACGTATGGCTCTTTTGTGACTACTGCCACTAAAGAAATGATACAGATGTGCAACTCACTATTGAGGTGGCCAGCGTGGTGAGCACTTGAAACATCCATCCGAATGTGTGTCGGGAGATTTGTCGAAGAGGGTGCCTAGACCAGCTCCGTACCATAAACTCACACAACACTCTGTATATTTGATAACCCGGATTTATAAGGTTGATGGTCGGGTGCACCCATCCGCTTCATATGGCCTGCACTTAGGAAACATGTTCAAAATCTCATGAGAATGGTACCTTTGAAACTCCACGTTAGAATTAAAAAAAAACTTATGATAATGAAAAATATCTACTCAATAAAACATTTAGACGTATGATATTTGTAGTACATCATTCCAAAAAGAGGTTCCATAAGAAGTAACTAGTTGTGAACATGATCAATATCAATAGCTTCCACATCCCTGGAAGCTTCGAGCGCATGTCCAATCAAGAATCAAGAATCTTGTTGACTCAATTCTCTACTGCAGAGAATGAAAGAACAGCTGAGTTAAAATTGGGTTGCATAAGTACACTCTACCAAATTTATTCTTGTCGACATGATGGAAGACCACATCGTTGGATGTGTTGTGGTTCTACAACTATGCCCGATGTGTGCAGATGAGCAATACACTGCGGTAGTCACTGAAAGTCTTTGATGTGTTGGAGCCGATTACCTAGATCCTTGTTCACACCACGGACCGTAAGCAGTTAACGACGCTTGGGAGCCACTTAGTGACAACCTTGTTCACACCACTCATGATCGTGAAATTGCGCCTAGCATATCTGAAGTTTGATAAGGCATACTTCAAATGCTTCACCATTGCCAATGTCAAATATTTAGTTCGTGACTGTTTGATGGCATTTAGAACAACACTTCAAAACTGATCACCAGTAGTTGAAAAGCTCTCACCAACGTAGCCTAGCTTAGCAAATTCAGAAAGCACAATATAGAATTGTATTGCCGCTGCAAGCCCCATGATTGCCATACCTGTGGATTTTTTCTAAAGAATGCATGACAGCCTTGTGCTCGTGGAGATCACCACCTTTTGTGGAGGTCGCATGAGCGTTCACATAATGTTTGTTAACTCCCGCTTTGAGGCTATACAAAGAACCACAGCACCACCTGCACATTTCCGTAGAGTATACTACAATTTAGCACGATGACAGCCTCGAAGTAAGATTGTTCTTCATTGCATACTCCTCTCTTGAAGGTTGCATTTCCTTTGCACTAATAGCAAGAAAATAACTTTGACATCCTTACTAGAAATAACTTTAGTTTCATGATCAAGCAAAAAGAGGCCTTCTTAAAAGTGCAAGATGAGGTTCAGTCGTTTGGTAAGTATACAAGAATAGCACCCTCCGAGAAAGTCTGCAGAAAGCTTTGGTGCAAGACATCAAACTTTAACATCTACATCTATCTACAATCAACAATCGGGCGGATGGCAGTAGGGAATGCGTACAAATCCCTCCTGTTGATGATGCGGGGAATTGCAACCTGAGGCTCCCTTGGCAACACTGAATAAGCAGCTCCTCTGGAGTCGGCGCTTTACCGCCTCCTAACCAATTGGTCACCTGTCTCGCCAACCCCTTGCACATCCTAAAAGTTCCACTACCCCCACCCCACGCAACCAACAGTTAAGTTAAGTTTAAGGCAGTTAAGTTAATCAACAAAGAAGAGAGTGTTAGTAGCGATAAGAGCGAAGTCACAAGAATGTCTACGCCATTAATTGCAGAGGTATGCACTGTGGAATCTTCCACACTGTTGTCCGCTTTGTAGTCTTGACTTTTTGGTGCTGTGCATGTATGCATATGACTGATCATGATCTTTGTTTTGCCTTCTTACACGTCAGTTGGGTCCCATTATGCATACACGTATTGTACCTTGTATGATGTAGAAAATTTATTCAATGTTTAGCAAGACTTATACCTTTGGATCGAAGATTCTTCAACTAACATCTTTCATTTGAAGCTCATTTCAATATGTGAAACTTATGATGTTCAAATATGATACCATACGTGTAGAATATTGTGACCACCAGTGCCAACTTTTAACGATCAAGGGTTAAGAAAATGAAAGTGAGGTTGGTGGGCCTTCTCTGTACATATGATTCCAAAAGTACCGCAAGCTAAGTTTAGTTACTTACCTTTACAGTAACCTTTGAATTTATCATCGTTTTCCTAGGTTTTCCAGGACGGCTTTGAGAGCTTTTTTCATGCTGAATCACATGTCATCTAGAGCTAATAGAGTTTTCCTGAAAGTACTCGGGGTTTAAAGGGTGGCTACCTTGTGTCAGCCAAAAAGACTTGGTGCAACATCATTTAAGGACCTTGTATCTTTCTCTATTCACCAAAGCAGAGTGAGATTTCAATATGACAATATTTGCAGGGTGAAAATTCTCACCCTCCATATTTAATGGGCAACGCGCATGGTGCAAGCTAATGTAACCAAATTAGTAATTTGGAGTCACCAATGCCACCTTGCATCTATGTTTGGACGGTGAGTGTGCCTAGATGATTAACCCTAGAGCATGTTGGTTGGCTGACAAAGGACCATAATTTATGGAATAAACCCCAAAGTTAACCAAACCACCATGTTTATAAAAAACAAGTGGACTTTCAGGTATAAAACCCCTATCAGCGTTTCGGGGTGACAGTCAGGGTTTAAACCTTGAGTACTTTCAGGAAAACTCTATTATCTGTTCGTTCTCCCTGGAGCTCATTTTCAGTTCCTTTTTTGTCGATTTTTCTTCTGCTCCCTGGCCCGTTTGCATGAGAACTCAAACTCGTGTCCCTCTGCGTTCCTACTTCTTGGGAGGATATATTGAAGATACCATATAATATTATGATATTTGTCTTCTCTTCCTTCTGGCAAACATGAACATGTATCATATAAGTGCAGTCCTCTTCTTTACCTTTAAGAAACTTATTACTTGTGTATTTGCCAACGTTAATTTGAGTAAACTATGATTTGTTTTCACTTCATTCTGAGGATGCACATCTTTGTATCACAGTTCTGAGGATGTACATGTACATTCAATCAAGGTTTTGTGATAATAATCATAGTTGGTGATATAGACGAGAGGAGAGTAATATAATTTCTTGGTCCCAAACCGGTGGAAATATAGAGGTTTCCATCTCACTGAACAGTCTTTTAAGTGTTCCCAAGTCTAGCACGTCTACAGAGTTCCAAATGTGGCACTAAGCAATTGCTTGCATCCAATCTCACATAGACATAAATTCTCTACAGATTGCAAGGTGAGAATGACATGCACATGCTTCAGAAAGTATCCAGGTGTGCTCAGAACTGCCACACTTTGAACAAACAAATGTCCAAAAAACATTAAAATACAATATGCTCAACTTTTTATATTTAGTATCCCTACGTTCGCCTTCTTACACGTCAGTCGGGAACCGTATATACATGCACATATTGTACCTTGTAGAATACATAGAATTTATTTAACGTTTAGCAAGACTTACGTCTTTGGATCAAAGATTCCTCAACTAACATCTCTCATTTGGAGGTCATTTCAATATGTGAACCTCATGATGTTCAAATACAATACCATACGTGTAGAATATTGCAACCACTAGTGGCACCTTATGACGTTCAAGGGTTTTGTAAATGAAAGTGAAGTTGGTTGGCCATCCCTGTACATATGTTTCCAAAAGTACCGCAAGCTAAGTTTAGTTACTTACCTTTACAAAGTCCAAGCCACTGGAAAAAACTCTGCTTCATTTCGTAGCAGGGGTGGTGTCATCACTCTCACGCTCAAGGCCAAGCGTCTCCATCAGAGTTTGTTGAAGTACATTGACCTTACTTCCACTATAGGTACATTGACCTTACTTCCACCATGGGTACATTGACCTTACTTCCACCATTTGTTACACACTCTTCTTAACCCTTAAACAAGCCTATGACTGTGGCATCAATCAAAATTTTCAATCAACTGTATGCTCTTGTTTCTCATCAAATACAAGTGAATTTTTTAATTTTTTTTTGGATGAGATCATATGTCTCAAATGTGTTACAAAAATCATAGTTTTTTCTGTGGAAATTTGAGTTTATTGTGATTTTATGAAGAAAAAGTGAAGAAAATTCATATTTAATACAAATTATGCAAAAAAAATCTTAAAATTTAAATAAAGGTGGACATTATAGTGCCAAAACTTGTGGTGTAAATGAAAGTTCCTTGTTCAGCTGAAATTTGAACCACAATTATAGGTCCAAGTTCAAATTGCAATAACTTATTCAATTTTATCCATTTTTTTAATGTTCAAAATGATATGGAAACTAGACATCATAAACTTCATTTCATTAGTTGACCTCAAATTCAAGAAATATCATTGTGATGGATTGAATTCAGATCTAGAGCTAAAGCTAGAAGTTTCTCAATTTCACTGTATTGAGATCCGTGTCACAAACATTTTCTTTCTTAGATAAAACACGATTACCTCAATGAGGCCAGTTTCATCATCATCTAATGCTTATACATGCAAGGAACTCTCCCAAAAAAAAAACAAGATGAAAAACAATTATTTACGGTGGTTGTCATCCAACAATGTCATCCGAGAAGCCAATTTTTGGTTGCTTCGGCGTTTAAGGGTTAACCCCTACGATTCCTTGAGAATGCACTAAAAACTACAAAACCACTATTGTGTCTTCCAAAAATAGCCACTATCAAAATGATGAACAAATACCACATTTTTGTGTGAAATTTTGGATTATAAAATAAGATATCTTTAAATACATTTCTATATATATATATATATATGCCAAATTTGTTTGATTGCAATCCACCACAGAGATATGAAGATTATAATGTTTGAAGTGCAAGAGATAGTCCTTTCCCCCTCGTTGCCCACCAAGCTATACCCACTTTGACTTAGCATTCCCTACGCCATGTTCGCTTTAGTACATAATTATTTCAAAATGAAGAGTTCTCCTACATTTTGGAAAAAAATTTTAAAAAATTCCAATGGAATTATCTATATAATGCTAAGATGCAACCCGTAGAATGCCTAGAGACCTCTGTAATACTTAGGTGATACCCATTATGTTGAAATCATTGCATCAAAGAAAATTATATCATCAACAGAGATGTGTTGAATGTGACCACTAGGTATGGTATCTTTGAACTAATTTGTTATTTTCCAAAAGTTTTCTGTTCATCATCAATTCAAGAGGGTTATTCTGAGCTCGGTACGAACTTAATATCTTAAGCTCAATATATTAATCCTAAAGTTCCTTAACGATATCCCTAGAAAACGAGTCCAAAATTTCCACTGTCAGAAAGAGGCACAACAATCACATTTTCAAGTGATAATTTGGACTTCCACCGACATGATTTTGGAGTAGACTCATAAAAAAATATGCCAAATTTTTTGTTAGCAATTAATTGCATGGATTTGACAATTATTGCGTTTGAAGTGCAAGATATAGCTTTTTTTCCCCTTGCCCAACAAGGTCAAGACAATTTGACGTAGCATATCTTGTAACATTCACACAAAGGTGTGTTCAAAACCTTTACTAATATGACCCATATGGTGTGAGTTAATTGTGTGCAAACTTGTAGTCAAATCAAAGGATATAACCTGTGGAAAAAAATACTTTAGTGAAAGGGGGTATAATACTATGGGAGTGAGTACAAAAGTGGAAGAAATTTCTTGCTATTGTACAGTACCCTCACACAAGTATACGTACTTTTTTCTTTTGTACGTTTCCACACTACACTGCTGCCAACTTTGGCACCTTCCTGAGGGCTAAAAATTTGTCAATTTACCATGAACTTTTTGGCACAAAATCAATTCTATGTTGAAAAGATGTGTGCCAAATTTCAAGGCCAGAAGATTTATACAAAATAAGATATCCAAGATTTACCAACATGGTGTAGCTATAAGAAAAGTTTCACAGCTGCCAACTTTGACACCCTCCCAAGGATTGAAAGAAATTTTTTTGCCCATGTAATTTTTAGCATGAGACAACCTCTATGTTTATTATATGTGTGAAAAATTTCAAGTCCAAAAGATCCACACAATTAAAGCTACATCAAAAGCTAGCAACATGTGTAGTTGTAAGAAACATTTCACAACTAGCCGACTTTGACACACTCCCAAGGATTGGATTTTTTGGTATTTTCCCATGAAATTTTTTACATGAGACTATCTCTATGTTGATCACATGCGTGTCAAATTTGAAGTCCAAAATATCTACATATCAAAAGATTTTTGAAATCTACCAACATGTATAGTTGTGAGAAACATTTCACTGCTGCCAACTTTGACACCCTCCTAAGGATTCAATTTTTTATTTTTTCCCATGATATTCTGGACATAAGACCATATCTATGTTGATTATACACGTGCTTAATTTCAAGTCTAAAAGACCCATAAAAGAAAAGAAACAAATCTAAATCTACCAACATGTATAGTTGTGAGAAACAATCAGCGAACCATTTCACTATTGTCAACTTTGGCACCCTCCCTAGGTCGAAAAAATTGTTAATTGACCATGAAATTTTTGGCACAAGATCACCTTCATGTTGATAACATGAGTGCCAAAATTCAAGGCTAGAAGATGAATACAAAAAACCATCTTCAAAATCTACCAAATTGTTTTCCTACGAGAAACAAATTTGAATATCTTTTTTTCTATTCATCATGTGGCCTTGGAATTTTGCACACATATTACAAAAATAGAGTTCGTCTCATGCTAAAAATTCCATGGGAAAAAAAATTCTTTCAATCCTTGGGAGGGTGTCAAAGTTGGTTAGCTGTGAATGGCTCACAACTACACATCTTGGTAGATTTTGAATATCTTTTTTTGTATTCATCTTCTCGCCTTGAAATCTGGCACACATGTTGTCAACATAAAGGTGATCTTGTGCCAAAAATTTCATGGTGAATTGACAATTTTTCAGCCCTTAGGAGGGTGCCAAAGTTGGCAGCAGTGTAGTGTGGAAACGGACAAAATCAAAAAAGTACATATACTTGTGTGAGGGTACTGTACATACAATTTTACACACTTGAGGATTCCAACGGCTCACATGTTTCATTTATATTTCCACAAGTTTTAGAATAATAATTGTCTCAAGATGGAAAATTTCTGATGCTGGTGAGAGCAATTTCTGATGCTGAGGAACAGTGTTAGTTTTGAACTCTGATCATTGACACGGGCGAGTGATATTTATTGGAGTTTATGGATATGTTGACATTCTCTGGAGCTGTAAGTTGTCGTATTGACCATCGTGTATCTGCTCTCACTGTACTCTGTTTCCTGGACTCTTCAGATGGATTTGTCAGCAGCTCTCGCAAAGTTCTACTTGGCCCAAATTAATCCAATACTGGGCCAGATTGTTGGCCCCTCAATCAGCCGAGAAGATCTACCTGATATTACGATGCACGTGACACCAGCTGAGATGGTGTGGCCTGCTCACAAGTATTTCGTTCGTATTGAGCCCATGAAAGTGGTATGTTTGTCTTTCTCAAATCAGAATTGGAGTGTCTTGATGTTGACAGCTTGCGCGCTCTTTTCTTTCTCTGAAGTGGGGAACCGCCAGCCATGGCGGGTATGGCTGCCCATGGCCAGCCATGGCCGATAGTGGGGAGTGGCCATAGCGGTCATGAATACATAGGCCTCCCAAGAGGATATCAATCCGAAGGAGGAACTCGATCCAGCGTCGAAGGAGAGGGGGAAGTCAGGTGCGCAGCCAAGAATGGGAGAGGATGTGCGTGGACAGCTGGAAAGACGTAGAGCGACGGGCGTGGAGACGTTGAGCGTGCGCGGCGGTGAGGAACAACTGTGAACAACGGTGTGGAGACTCGGCGGCACGCACATCACGGGCGATCGCGCGATCGTTGGAGGCCGGGTGAGAAGACGTTGGCGCATGCAAGCTCTGGAAGGGGGTGTAGGCGTTGTGTGGTGTGCACGGTTTTTATTTGTGTCTGTGAGGGGTGTGTTGGAGAGTTCGGCGTGTGAGGTTCTGGGTGCGGGCACTGTGTGATCAGATTGTAAGGTTAGTGGGGTCTGAGGTATTTTTGTGTTCAGATGGGAGTTCTGTATCGGCGTTGGGAGAAGTGTGACGCGGTTGTTTTTGTGTGTGGGATATCGTCGAAGTGAGGAGAGTGCGCAGACTAGTGGTGGATGCACGTCGAAGGAGGTGTGTATGCGATCAGTGGTGACGAGTTGTGTGTGCGATGGAAATAGGATTCGGGGTGTGTGTGTGCGTAGGGAGAGGGTGTGAAAGAAAAAGTGTGACGGAATTTGGAGGTGTGCAAAAGTCTGTGTGGTTGTATGCACAAGGGGAAGCCATGATTAGAGTAGAGTTGTGGGTGGAGTGAGTTAGGGAGAGCCGCTAAAAAAATAATGTTGGTTATTGTAAGAAAGTAGGGAGCAGAGGCGTGTGGAGAGAGCCGGACCTGCTGCAGCATGGTGTTGGTGATCGTGTGTGTACACACGGATGATAGGTGAATGTTTAGGGCGAGGTTGATAGAGGAGCTGGCTACACAGAAACCGTGATATAGAGAAGGATTGAGGAAATTTTATCGGTGCTAGGCAGAAACGAGGGCGACTGTATTTGAGGTAGTTGAACAAACTGTGAGCACAAGACCCCCGTTTTTAAAGGTCTTGTGGTCAAAAAGGCAGCTGGTGTGCATATTGACGTGGTGACGTGATTGAGGGTTGTTGCTGCAGTATGTAAGAGACAACTGCAAGCACAATATTGTTACCTTACATGTCTGGTGGTTCGAGAGAGTAGCAGCAAAGTTTTGTGGGTATAATGTGTGGGTGTGAGCGGGACTACCATGTGCGCGGAGTTGGTTTGTGGCTGATTTGGTGGGTCTCGTCGACTTGCAGTGGCATTGCTGGTGTTGATGGAGACGGTGGAGTTCGGTGGGCGCACGTGAAGGACGTGTAGGTACGGATAGTCTTTGTTATGAAATTCAGTTACTTTTAGTGAGAATGTTATAGTGGCGATTATGAGCAATAATATGAGCTTCTTCGTGGTGAATGACAATAGTCAATCTCTATAAGCTTGTAAATGGATTCATAGATGAAACTTGCAAGGATTCTTTTGTTGTAATAAATACTGAACATTGTATAATTTTCATTGTGAAAGTAAAACTTATTATATTTTTTATTCATGTTATGATAAAATACATAATATTGAATATCAATCATCATTGATAGATTATTTTTTCACGTTCTACCTTATTACAATAATCATGGTGTTAATATTGACTAGTTAGATCACATGAATCATATGTCTAAATTCATAAGCCCACTAACAATGCTCTACAGCATATTACTATTTGTATGCCAAAATTTCAATAGCTTCAAACGGCTTCAAAGATAGCGTAGAAGAAGTCTTCTATTTTTATCTGTAAACAACATATATGAAATTAAATTACATTCTTCTGGTTGAAATTTTAAATAATAAAGTATAATAAACCTGTAATACACTATATATTTTTTGAATATGAGTATTAAATAAATACAAATTGAAAAATTTTACCATAAACTGAGACATGGTCAAAGTTGAATCTTGAACTTGTTGCTCATTTATTGTTTTCTTCTTCAAAAATCTTTTGCGGGTTTCTACAATTTTAATCTTGCCGTCCGCTTACTCACATTGAATGATGCCAAGGCTTTTAAAATGAATAAGTCGGGCATGTTGTCGATAGAGGGAACATTTCTGAAAAATTGCAATCCCTAAGATGTTTGTCTTCTGTAACCGCCTTATACAATGCATATACTGGTTGGAATGGAAACAGAGAACATCTCTATGCTTTAGAACAAATGACAATCTAGCTATCGAAATGCAAATAAAACCGGTTCTATTCCATTTGGAACAGCATCTGCAAATTTGTAATCAGTTAATCAATTATTCATATTCAAGTATACTCAATACAAGATACAAATAAAATTCACAACAAAATCACTTAAAGAAAAACAAATGTGAAGAACTTTAGAGTTACCTTCTCTGAGGCAAAAGACAAAACCATAGCCATAAACACCATCATCCGTGTGAGGCCTGCAATTAAAATCTCTAGACACGCTGAACGATGAGAGAAGGCCCTCCACCAATCATGGCGTCATCACCGTGAAATCCTTCAGCTTTGGGAATATCATCTAAGTGCGTAAAGATGCACCCGTAAAACTTTCTTAGAATTTGACAAACATATCTAGCAAAGTCTTCAGAAAGACCGTAGCAATTTTGGTCGACTTGTGCAAACTACCATAGATTTTCATAGGTAGACCGCATGCCTCATTAGCACGTGCGAGTCCTGCCATTCGCCAGTGACCGAGTAACACTCCTCCCGTGCTTCTTTAGATATGAAGCAACTTTTGTAATTACATTCAACTCAATTGGTGTGAAAATATCATCCTTTAAATCGAAAACTGGAAGAGGAGGAGGTCCACACTCAACTACAATAACAGGACTTGTCACTTTACAAAGTTGAGCCAACTGAGCATTTAATGCATCATAGGTGCTTTCAAAATCCACCAGCTTAAGGGTCTTCTTTACAAACACCTCCTTGTCAGTTTTTGGTAATGGGTTAAGTTTGACCTTTACTTGATTTACACGGCGATGTGCATACTTTTTAAGGTGACGCTGTAAGTCTTCCGCATTATTTGGAAGAATCATTGATCAGACCTCGCAATAGTATGTAATACGGGTAGGGAAATAATTCAAACCATGTTAAGCAAAAAAAATCCAAAAAGAAATAATTTTTTCTTCTCTTATGTTTGGACACTGAATTAAAATACTCTGCAAGAGCAAATGGAGTGTTGCGAATTTTACATTCACATGCCTCACACCATTTCATGTCATACTCCGTTTTCTTACTGGATTCCTCGTCTGTTTTTTTCGGCCTTCTAGACTATCCAATCGATATTTTAAAAGATTGAATTCCACTTCTGGCATAAATACAACGACTAAAATTATTAAAAAATTCTACTGGAAATAATTGTTTGTAAACAATTTATAACACAATTAACAATTTATATCACAATTAATAATTTATAGCACAATTAATAGTGTATGGCACAATAAATAATTAATGGCAAAATTATTTCTAAATTAGTCATTAATTTCAAGGTTTTACCTACCGATAAATTCAATGGACAGATCCTATGAACCATGGTTCATAAGACATTTCTACGTCTACTCATCCATAATTTCTAAATTCAATAGTACTTCGTTTTTGTTATCCATGAACTTAGAAAGTATACAATGTTCAGTATTTATTACAACAAAAGAATCCTTGCAAGTTTCATCTATGAATCCATTTACAAGCTTATAGAGATTGACTATTGTCATTCACCACGAAGAAGCTCATATTATTGCTCATAATCGCCACTATAACATTCTCACTAAAAGTAACTGAATTTCATAACAAAGACTATCCGTACCTACACGTCCTTCACGTGCGCCCACCGAACTCCACCGTCTCCATCAACACCAGCAATGCCACTGCAAGTCGACGAGACCCACCAAATCAGCCACAAACCAACTCCGCGCACATGGTAGTCCCGCTCACACCCACACATTATACCCACAAAACTTTGCTGCTA